>OX637581.1:14123919-14653919 GCA_951800085.1 Comarum palustre | reverse complement strand
TCTTCTTCTTCTTCCACCACCACCCCTCCCCTACTTCTCATCTTCTTCTTCCACCATCACCTCCACCCCCCTCCCCCACTTCTCTTCTTCTTCCACCACCACCACCCTCTCGCCCACTTCTCTTCTTCCACCACCACCACCCCCTCCCCCACTTCTCTTCTTCCACCACCACCATCACCACCCCTCCCCCACTTCTTCTTCTTCTTCTTCTTCTTCTTCTTCCACCACCACCACCCCACTTTCTTCTTCCTCCGCCGCCTCCTTCGACAAAAAAAATTAACAAAAATAAAAGTTAATTTAAAAATCAAATTAAGTTAATTTAATTTTTTTATTTATTAAAAACTCTTAAGCAATGAAATTTTTTTTCGTCCATAAGACCTTAAGAGACGAAAATTTTCATCGTATAAGTTTATGCGACGAATTAAATTGTCACATTGACTTATGCGACGAAAAAAAATTCGTCGCTTAATGGGTATTTATACGACGAAAATATTTATTTTCGTCGCATAAACCTAATGCGATGAAAATAAAGCGACAAATCTTATGCGACGGATTTTTCGTCGTTTAAGGTCTTATGTGACGAAAAATGGCTCTGATACGACAAATTGAATTGAATTCAACGCATGAGCCTTTTCGTCTACTAGTGTAGATTCAGATGCTTCCCGTTATTTTTGCAAATAGCATATGGTGATGGAAACTTCATGTTGTTTAGTTTTACTTCTTTGTACTGTAGACTGGGTTTATGCCTAATGTCTCTCTTATCAGATTTTTTTGAATTCACATTACTTTTTAAATTATGTATGTATCATCCAAACAATAAAATTATCAATTAATAAAATTTAAATTTATAAAATTTGAATTTTTGTGAACGTTAAAAATTCTTTATCTAAACACACCGTTAGAGTTTTTTGTTTTTTCTGATTTATCTTTTTATTTTAGAATTATTGGATAGAAATCATTTTTTCTTTTTGATCATTATTAATGCAACTTCGGCATAATTCAAGGTCCGATGCAACTTCGGCATCTAAAATGCCCAAATCTTGGAAAATATTGATTCTCATGAATCGAGTATCGAGATTGGTCTAGGATAGAGTCATGATCGTTTTTATGGGTTTTGATGAAATGTTTTGCGACTAGGGTTTCGATGAAATACAAACCTGCCACCACCATCAGCATGGATGGAGAGAGATGGTTGAAACGGTGAAGGCTGACTGGCTGAGTGGGTTGGGCAAATTGGCTAACCATGTTGTGGTTTTGAAATTTTTAAGAGAGAATAAGAGGGGCTCTTTTAGTTTGGTCACGGAGACAAGTCAAAATGTCAAGGGTAATTTGATAAAATGATTACATAAGGAGTGAAGAATGTGAAAACAAGAACCGCAAATTTCAGCACCTTTTTCTGCTTTTGTATCTTTCTATCGACTTCATAATAGTTACATTCATTACTTTTTGTTATTAATTAAATAATTTAAATTCTATTATGAGTCGAATTTACATTCTCTTATTTATTTTAAAAAACTGACACTAGATAGTGATAAACTGCATTCACTTTATTTGTAGTTTGAAAATGAATTTTAATTATTATTTTTTTAAAAAAGAGGGAACATTATCCGTTCATTCTTATCTATAACCATTCTCCAAAATCATGATTTACTACAAGAATCTTTCCAAAATCTGATTTTATAAAACCTCATCACAAATACAATTCCTTACGCGCCGGCGCCGGCGTGTCCGAAAATACCCAACACAACTGACTCCGTCAACTCCCAACCACAGCGCGTGCATCACACCTCCTTCTCTATCTCTCTCTTGGTACGAGGTTCCCCTGTTTAAGTGATAGCCTCTGCTGCCTCTTTCCTCAGAGCCTCAGAAATAATCATTATCACATCCCGAGAAAACCTGTTCTCCTACGGAGCGAGCTGTACGGATCCGACCGTACTTCATCTTTATTATCCTCTCTTCCCTTAGAGTTAGCACCTTTCCTGTCTCTCCCTAAAGATTCGAGCTTTCTCAGATTCACCTAGGATCACAATCAGATTCGGTTTTGATTTCTGGTTTCTTAAAAGCCCATATGTATTTGAATCTGGATCCAGGTTTGGGCTCTGTTTGCTTCACATTCCTGTCCTTAAACCTGTCTCAGAAGATCTACAAGTTCAGATTCAAGCTCAAGGCTTAGACTTTAGAATCAGAAACAGATTCCTGGGGGGTTTGTGTGTCTTGATACTTTTGTGTTCGGATTTGGGTGATGGGTGCGAATTTATCGGCGGGTGTTTCGGACATGGAGGGTATGGTGCAGCCGAGGCTTGGGGATATACCAGAGAGCTGTGTAGCGTTGGTTTTGATGTACTTGGATCCGCCGGAGATTTGCAAACTGGCCCGGTTGAACCGGGCTTTTCGGGGAGCTTCGTGGGCCGATTTCGTCTGGGAAGCGAAGTTGCCGGAGAATTATCGGTTCATTGTGGACAAGGTGTTTGATGAGAAGAGTATGGTGAAGAATTCAGGGAAGAGGGATATATATACCATGCTTTGCAAGTCTATTTCGTTTGATGATGGAACAAAGGTAGTTCTTTTATGCTCTGAGTTGTACCGCTTATTTGTTTATGTATGAGTAGATAGACTTGTTTGGATCTAGATGAGTTTGGGATTTTTGTTGTTTTTGTGAAGGAAATTTGGCTTGATAAGAACAACGGTGGTATTCATTTGTCGATGGCTTCGAAGGCGTTGTCGATTACAGGGATAGACGATCGGAGATATTGGAATTTCATAGCAAGTGATGAATCTAGGTGAGCCACTGAGCCTGTAGTGAATGCAGGACCTTAGTTTGTGAGGCTTGCACCTTTTTAATATGTAATGCTTCTAATGTGCTCATACTATTTTCTTGTTTCATAAAATCTGAAATGACAGGAGATTCAAGAACTTGATGTGTTGTGTAATTAATTTGTGTAGGTTTCAGACAGTGGCTTATCTCCAACAAACGTGGTGGCTTGAAGTGAATGGAGAGTTTGACTTTCAATTTCCATTAGGGAAATATAGCCTGTTCTTTAGGCTCCACCTTGGCAAATCCAACAAGAGATTTGGTCGCCGAGTATGCAATTCGGAGCATGTTCATGGCTGGAACATAAAGCCAGTGAAGTTTGAGCTTACGACTTCTAATGGTCACCGGGCTGTATCAGAACATTACTTGGACAACCCTGGAAACTGGGTCAATTACCATGTAGGAGATTTTGTTGTTGAAAATCTTCATGCTTTGATCAAGATCAAATATTCGATGACCCAGATCGATTGCACGCACACCAAAGGCGGTGTTTGTGTGGACTCTGTGTTGATACACCCTAGTGGTGTACGAAAAGAGCATTAGCTCTTTTTGTTAGGAGGTAGAGCTGCAAATTACTAGTTGCAGTGAGTGAGTGAGAGATAGAGGTTACTGGTTGGTTTTAGGGGCATATGTAATCTCTTTTAGGATGAGTGTGTATATATATTGTATCTTTTGTTAGGAATTTTGAGTGTTCTTTGCAGTTATATTTTACCAGAAGAAGAAACTGCTCCGATGTATTGTGAGTTGTGAGTCCTATGATCAGAAGCTATCAATAATCGATGTATTTCATTTGAGAAGGCACCTTCCTTTATTTTGTAGTTTGGTTTTCTTTTTTTGAGAAGAATGTAGTTTGGTTTTCTTTCCTTTACTCGTAAGCCAATGAAGGGTGAACCCCTTTGTTTCATCATGGTAATATAGTATTTCCAGTTAATTACTTCAATTTGTATTCTCTACGCTCATCAATATCATCTCGGCATCAGCATTTGGTTCATATTATTACATATAACAATTGCCCAATTGGAAGGGAGCTCCGGCTACAAGTACTAGGGCTGGGATCGTGACGGGTCAGGATTCAAGCTATCCTGATCCTGAAGTTAAAATAGTCATCCCGATTCTTAAATTTGAGACGGGTCGGGACCAATTCCGATCCCGATCCTGAAAACATGTAATTTTTAGTTTTAAATGCTACATTTTTATTAGAAATCAAGCTTATTTGAATTTAGATCGGGATTTAGGAAGGGTCGGGATGATATTTTGTTTGGCTCATCCTGATTCAACCTGTTAACTCTGATTCGGGACGGGTCGGGACAACAAAATTTTAGGGTCATATCCCGATCTGATCCTGTTTCGATCGGGACGGGTCAGTTTCGGTATCGAGATATCGGTACTGAATTCCCAGCCCTAACAAGTACAACTCAACCAAAACTATAATAACAACAAATCAAGGAACTTGAAAAACATAATAATACAAGAACTGGAAGAGGATCTATTGAGGACCTTCTTGTTGAAGACTAGGTGAAGACTTTCTCCTTAATGGTTTATTACACCCATTTTTCAATCATATTTTTTCATCTAAACCGTTCAGTTTATAGGTCTATATAAGTAGATTACTTAGACAAATTTTCAGCCAAATTGGTGATTGTTAAGACATCGAAATAGATCAAATCAATAGATGATTTAAATATGTCAAACAAGAGCCGTTCAAGTTTATAATCGGTGAATCACATTTATGAATACCTTAACAATTTTCAATTTGTATAAAATTTGTAGGGATGATACATATACATATATATATATATACATACATACATATCTAGAAACTAGACGGTCGAGATGTGAATAAGTGATTAAAAATAGAGTAAAACGAAAAAGTCCACAACTAGTTCTCAACAAAGAGATCCTCAATAGAACCACTCCCTATATGAACTTGAAATGATCACATAGAGAAGGCAAACAATTGTGTTCACGTTAAATCAAGTCAAAAATGGAACCAAACTATAACAATGAATTCTAAAGCCGACTGTAATGGCATCTCCAACAATGGTCCTATAACCTATGCAAGACCCTGTATGTGTTTATCGTGGTTAACAGTGAGTTACTGAGGTTTAAGTCGCTTTCGGTAACTTAACAAGTTAACGACCATGTTCATTTTTGAGTTTTTCTAAATTTTTCAAATTCCTCATTTAAGGACTCGATGTCATAGTACATGTTGACAGGAGTCTCTCGGTATTTTCAGAATATTTTTCGGAGCTTCCGTATATTTTCTACGAATTTCTGAAGTTTTTAGTAATTTTTAATTACCATTCCGGTAAAACAGTTTTACCATTTAACTATTAACTTTTTACCCTTCTTTAAATCTGAACCGTTGGATATATTTCATATTGAATCTTAGCCGTCCATTTTAGTATAAATAGAGTTGAGACTTTTGACCGAAGTCAAAAGCCTTAAACTCAGTCAACTCTCTTCCTCATCTCCCCGAGCTCTCTCCTGCACCGGCGTCCTCCGCCCAACGCTGGTGACTCTCGCCACCACTCACCGGCACACCACCACCATTCGACTCCTCTTTCTCTCCTCTTCAAAACCCCTTTAATTAACAAAAATGTCATACGTCCACCGTGGAAGGAGATCAAGCGCCACTGTGCTTGATCGAATTCCGGCGATTCCTGGCATTTCAGGCCATGGTTCGGCCACTTGGAGGTATTTTTCTTATCCTCTCATCTTCCTCTTCATTTCTATGCCCTTACACTTCTGATTTGAAGTCTAATTCGAAAATCCCTCTTTCTCCTTTCTACTGTTTTCTAGGTTTCTCTGCTCCTCTCTCCAGCTACCATGTTTATGGAGGTTCAGGTGGACTTCTCGAGTGTGGCGAGACTTGGGACGCTGAAGATTGGAGCCACTGAAGTTGAGTTGGAATAGAGGCAGAGGTCTGGTTTTCTACGAAGGAGAATTGGAGAAGAGGTGATGGTGACTGGTGCAGCAGTTGGGGATGGTTGGAGGTTGAAGAGCTACTGTATTCCTCCTCAGATCGATTTTGGAGGTGAGGATCCGGCTCTAGGCTACTATATAGTTGTTGTTGTGTTGTTGAAATTGTAATTAAATCGTGTTTTTCTTTGTGTGCATGTGTTAACTTGGTGATTCGAAGAAAACGGAGAAGTTATGGCGAAATTCCGACAAGTTGACTGGAATCTGATAGAAGATTTTGGCAAGTTGCTGGAATCCAGTAACTGCTCCAGTCATCCAGTGAATCCGGCAGAATGCCGAAGAGGTAGTCCTCGACTCCTTTTAAAAATGTGTTGTTTCCGTTTAATCGAGTTAACGGTCGTAAATCAAAAAATTACGTTTAAGGTAACTTACTAAAAACAGAAACTAACCGTAATTGGAATCTTTTTCATTTTAGGAAACTTTCTATTTTTGAAAACTTTCTACTTTGGAAAAGTTTCCATTAAGGGAAAGTTTCTATTTTGGGAAAGTTCCATTTTTGTAGAAATGGTTTAGTAAAGATTTGGAGTTTGACGAAATTTTGATCAAATGTTGAATCGTTATCGGAACAATGATAACTGAAATTCTAGAAATGTCTAGTTGACAGTTTTAAGAAAAATTGGTGATTCACATTATTGATGTATCGACTCTTGAAAAATATATTAGTTAATATGACACGTTGAGTGTATATAGTAATTCAACGAGTTACTATGTGACAACCTAACGTCAAATTAAAATGGTTAAGGAAAATTTGGAAGTTAAGCCAGATTTCCGGCGAATAAGCAAAGAGTCGATAATCGGAAAAACAAGTCAAAAGGTTAAAGAGTCATAAAAGGAATTGGTTGGTCAACATGGTCAATGTGATCATTCCTGGTCAAACTAGGAATGCTGAGGTCAACTAGATTGTTATTGTTTCTTCGATGCTAAGCTAAGAAATTTTTTCATCCTTTCATATATATTTTTTTAATCAAATACCAAAAAAATTATTTTAGCGGTTGGAAGTTCCAACGATTTAGATGAAATAAAGTTAAAAAAAATAATAAAAAAAAGAAGAAGATGGATTAGTAAGGTTTTCTCCTTTTTATTTTTATTTATTTTTACTTTTTAGTGTGCCTTAACGGGTTAAATGGGTTCCAACAAACAATCTGTTTCCGTTCGCTAACTGACGGGTTGACAACCCATTAACCCATTATGTAATCGGACGGTTAGCGGACGAGTTTTTAACGGACAGTTAGCAGGCGGTTAACGGGTAGCGGGTTGAATTGCCAGGTTGATATGGAAGTGCATGATTTTTGTATGCTCATGGTCGATCCCTCAGGAAAATTTTCATTATATTATGTGATAAATGATTGGGCCAAGAAAACCTAAGGCTAGACGCAAATGATTTTATGTGTTGATTCGGATTGAAAAGTAGTACCGTTGTCCTGATTTTCGATGCTTGGCCTGAGAGTGACGGACCTAACATATAGCACTCCTACGGTGTCGATCACTGTGAACCTCCGGAGGTGCAATGCCCTATTTATTTTATTTTCTCGCTTACGCTCCTCTCGTACAGAGTTAAATGAGCCGTAAGTGTGGTGTGTACAACGAGTGATGTGTTGGGCCTACGAGTGATGTCTTTAGGCGCATAGATAGTTGGCCCCTGTTTGTAGTATATATAGACAAACCCGGAATTCGGCCACCTATATCTGTGAAGCCCTGCAGGTTGTATTTGTACATTGAGCGCTCTGGCCCCTGTTTTAGCATACTGCAAAGTTTTTCCTCAAAGATATAAAATGATGATTTTGCGTGCCAAATATTTTTTAAATGGTTTACTTCAGAGCTCAAATCTATATGTATATATATATATATATGGTTTTATGAATTTCAAACCTATCATTGGTGGGTCTATATGTGAGCACGCGAGGACGACGTTACCCCTACAACAAGTTGTTTACAGGTACTGTGTATTGTGACGAGATAGATAGAGGGAGCTATGTGTGGTCTCATTTTTTACTCGGTGTTTGGTCCAAACCGTACTCATTTTTCCTGCTCTACCCTTCTAGTCATTTTCCAGATCGAGTAATTACAAAAAATATTATAAAGGTGTCTACCTAAATCATTAACCATGTTATATGTTTTTATTGTTGTCGCTAAAATTTTTAATTGACCCTTTAATTTGTCCACCTTCCTCGAAATTGGAAAAACTCTAATAGATATTTTGTGAAATTCTTGTGGTGCCACTCAAGTTTAAAATTTTAATTTTTACCTACTAAATCGCCTACGATTTTAGGTTAATAAGTTGTCGGCACATCCTTCGGACATGGTGGCTTCTTATTGGCTTAAAATCGTATCTACTGTAGCTCCGGCCCCCTCCCGGGAGGCGATAACCTATATCCAAATTTAGAATTTGACTCACCCAAACCTATTTTTTCATATAGGTTTTGTATCTCCAATCCTTATTGTCAAAACCTAAACCTAAAACATGTTGGGACCACTCAATTCATAAGTTAGAAATTTAGGATTCCTCTTAAATAGTTGAGTCAAAATATAACCCTTTTTAGATTTAAACCTATTTTAACTCGAATAATATTTAAGTTGGAGATACAAAACTAAAAAACCTAAACCTATTATAGGTACGGTTTTAGTACAAGGGTTGGAGATGCCCTAACAATTTTGCTTCTAAATGACTAATCCACTTTGCTTTGCTAATTCCTTACTTCTCTTGGAACCAAAGAATGGTAGATTGCCAGGGTTTCTTTCTGTCTCGCTAGCTCCCTGACCTTTCATTTTCTGGGCTTCAATGCTCGATCACCAAGTAACCGATCATATCCTCTTCTGTGCTGATACACATGCATAATGGATGCTTTGGGATTCTTTGCCGTTGAGAGAAGTAATGAATAACACAATGTGTAAAACGTAATGATTATTCTTTCATGAATGTGTATATATATGTCATTAATAGTCATTTAAACATTGGCTCACAGCGCGCTCCACCAATCAATCACCATGTTCTTATTCGGTTTCGATCAGTGAAGGATCTGAGGTAGTTTCAACCTCCAGTAATATTTCACCTATCTCACCTCATAGCTAGATCGATAGCATGGCTGAGAATTGCCTGGTTAGTGTTCTAGTTTCCTAGCTTCTACTGTCACCCTACCCATCACGTCTTTTTCTTCTCTTAATCGGTTTGTTCTCTATTTTAGAAAATTCTAATATACATATATGTATAGCATACATCTAGTCGTAAACCATTTGATTATCTTTTTAAATCCGATCGAACGGTTGACGAACTTAATGTATCTTATACATATATCTATAAGAGACAAACCCACATACTTAATACATGTTATTCATGCAAAAAAATATTGATAAAATTCTCACTTTATAATAAAGGGAGACTTTGCCTAATTAAATTGATTAAGCGCACACACCGTCTTTCATTTGTTGGGGCATGACATATTATGTTGGAATTGAAAATATATAAAAAATATATACAATAGCATGGCATGAAATTTAGAATTCGAGGTCATGCACAAATCATAGGCCTTGTTGAGACCTTCTATCATTGCCCGGTCTATTTACTTTCCCGGTCGTTTCTCTCACCATCTTCCTCACCCTTACGCTTGCATTCCGGAAAACTTTAAATTGAATAATTGGGGACAATTGCAAACCCTAATCTCTTTTTGCATTCAACATTCCCACTTGCATTGCCTCTTACTTCTATAAGTTCCCAGAATTCCTCTGCAAATTCACCACATCCCTCTACCTTGACCTTGCCAATTCTTCCCAAAAATATCCTCTCCTCTCTCTGCCCGTTCCCTTCCTCACTTCATCTCGCTTTTTTTTTCTGTCATTTTGTTTCTCTTTCGCCGCGTCATTTTCTAGTTCTCTGGACATTTCACCCAGAACATTGCGTTTCAGATCTAAAGTTTATTGTCAGACGAAATTATTCTAATGTCTCCTTAAATCAAACACGACCCCTCATCTCTTAGTCATAGCTTCTGCCTTCTGGTGGATAGCTGTTGATTATAATGTTGTTGTTTCTGATGGATTCACAATTGCTCTGTCAAAGCTAAATCGAAGAAGACGGTAGCTAGTTTGTTTCTAAAATTTCAGTTAGATGAGATATTGAGATTGTTGATCCTCAAGTCTGAAATTTCTCTAGAAAACTGAGAAGGAGAAGAAGAGGAGAGGACGGTGTTGAAGAATATTAATGGCATAGAATTCTTTGATCCGGATGATCCTTTTATTTCCCCCTCCCCTCGATCTCCTTCGACTTCCTCATCGTAGCTCGCCGCCACCCCTTCTGCCAGAGGTTGGTTGGCCTCCTCCGGGTCGCTATCGTCATCAATTCAATTGCTGACGACATCAAAAGCTCTATATTGGCGTTGGAGAAAATTGTTTGTTTTCGTTATTTTCAGAAAATTTCCATTTCATTTCACTATTTGGATTGTTCATCATGCAACACAAAACATGGGTGTTCAATATTTCATAGTTGGTCATTGATGGGTGTACCATTGATGGGTTCCTTCTTAATTCATCAAAATTATACCAACAATTGTGTTTCAAGTTGCAGAAGGGGGTCTAATCAAACAAAAGTTGCAGAAGGGGGTTTAAGGATTTGGGTTTAGAGGAAGGAACATTGTTTTAAGTGGCTGACCTCTTGGATTGTATATTTGAATCTGGTATCAGTTGTGAAAAAATCCATTAGGATTTGCCATGACCTTCTGTAATTGGTTGGAGATACAATTCAGAAATTCAAGATTGAAACTTTGCAGAGGGGACCGAAGAAGAAGAGAGTAGATAACGGTGAGTAAACGTATTAACCCACTTTTGGATAATCATCACATTTTACATGAAGACATAAAAAAACATTTATTCTGAAAAATAAACATATTTTTTAAAAGGATAAATTACTGGTGACACCTCTAACTTTACTCGTAAAAACAGTTTTACCCTCTAACTTTCAAATTAAATCTGTATACCCTCAAACTTTTATTTGTCAACAGTTTTGTCCATTTCCGTTAGTTAACTGTTAAATATTCTGTTAAGTAAACAAAATGACTATAATACCCCGACTTAAATCAATTTTCTTATTTCTTTTTGTTTCTCCGCATTTCTTTTTTCTCCTCTTGTTTTTTTCTTCTCTCCTTTTCTTTCCAAAATTTATAATCACTAATTATTATCCAAATAAAGAAATTACATTTCTCAAAAAATAAATAAAAAATATTATATACAGAAATATTAAATAAAAAATATTTTTCTGTATTATGTAAAAAAATTAGTGATTTTGTTTTTTGGAAAGAAAAAATATTATATACAAAAAATAAATAAATATTATATATAGAAATATTTTTTCTCTATTATATACAATAAATAAATATTAGCGATTTTGTTTTTTTGGAAATAAAAATTATTATATAAAAAAATAAATAAAAAATATTATATACATAAATATTTTTTCTGTATTATATACACAAAACAAATAAAAAATATTTTTCTGTATTATATACAAAACATAAATAAAAAATATTTTTTTGTATATAATATTTTTTTTTGTAGAAATGTAATTTCTTTATTTGGATAATAATTAGTGATTATAAATTTTGGAAAGAAAAGGAGAGAAGAAAAGAACAAAAGGACAAAAAAAGAAATGGGAGAGAAACAAAAAGAAATAAGAAAATTGATTTAAATCAGGGCATTATAGTCATTTTGTTTACTTAACAGAATATTTAACAGTTAACTTACAGAAATTGACAAAAATTTTGACAAATAAAAATTTGAGAGTATACAGATTTAATTTGAAAGCTAGAGGATAAAACTGTTTTTACGTATAAAGTTAAAAGTATCACCTGTAATTTGCCCTTTTTTAAAAGACCTTAAGGCCCAGGTCTAGATACAAAGGCCTAGACCAAGCCCAAAACCTTGGCGGTATCCCATCCTCATTTGCAAAGGGCACCCATTTCTCCAGTCTCCAGCCGCTATCGTCATCTCCAGAGGGCGACTCTGCCACCACACCAGCACCACCATCTCAAGGTTGCACCCCCGATCAAACTTGTCACGCACATAAATCAACACAGGTCCTTAGACCCCACAACACAAATCTGTGCTAGAGCAGCACCGATCAAAATCTGATTAGGAGGAGCCGATCTTGAACACCTTCGTTGTCGATCAAAAGCCACCGTCAGACAAACACTATCTGCGCTCCGCCGCCGAAACCACTGCACATCAACTAGGCCTCCTACTGTCGCCCTCCACGATCAAAGCAAAAGCACCGGATATCTGAGGATTCTAGATCACCGACGCGCCTACCTCACCGCCACAAACCAACATCAACAAAACGACACGGACCCTTTGGCGTTGCTGCTGCCGTAGTTGAGATCTACCTCCACTATCTAGAATCAACTCAGCAAGTAGGGAACCCAACAGAGTCCTTACTGCCACCTTGATCCTCGCTGCCAAACCAGAATATAGCCAAAGCTTGTCTCCCTGCCCCCGTCGTCGATCCCCTGCACGATCTAAAGACTGTGAGATCTCGTCATTGCCAAAGAAACCCTAGAGTTTCAGTTCTCGATGCACTCCGAAGGATGCAGAGCGCCCGACTAGCAAAAATTTATAGATAATTTTTTTGTCAGATGATTAACGGGTTTGAGAAAAAAATCAGTATCTTTTGAATAAATTTTTTAGTACAAGGGACAAATTTTTTTCTCCCACCGGGCCTTAAATTTCTCAGGACCGACCCAACCAAGTACATATTTTATGAACAAAATTACTCGAACAATCGTTGTTATAGTTATTTGTAACCAAATTTACTAGGCTAAAATAAATTTAATACATTCTTTAAAGAATATTCATATAATATATAAAATAAATATGTACACAATCTTCTAAGAGCATTTCTTTAGCAATGATAGCCATTTTGAGTTAGATTTTTATCAAATTAGCTATAATGTTATTTTAGCTAGCTATTTTAGAAATGTGTATGCAACAATGATCTCTATATTAGCTAGCATTATATCAATATTATTTCTTAAATAAATATTAAATAGTTTAAATGTATTTATATATCACCTAAAATATATCTTTAAAGAATGTAATAAATTATAACTAGTCGTCTCATCTAAGTCATCTCGGTAGCTAAATATAGTTAGCAAAATAGCTAAAAGTCATAATAGCTTAAATTTAGCTAGTTTGTTAGAGCTTTAAAAATATTAAAACAAAATAAACATATTTTTTAAAATAGCTAAAAACTAAAATTAAAAACGTTAATAAAATAATAAAGTTGCTCTAATAAAGTAATACACGCCTTTATCACAAACAATACCAATAATTTTGAGATTTAGCGTGAAAGCAAAATTTTGAGAGGATGCACGTGGATGAGAGTTTTGCGTTGGTACCAATTTGGACGTAAATTAATATATTGAACCTCTGCACATTTTGCAGATATCCATCTGAAAGGGTAATTTCACATTTACGATCCTTTTGTATTTTTTGTTTTTATTTTTAAAGCAGCCCGGTAATTAGTCTTTAATTACTGATCTTCTTGTAATAAAATTTTGTAGGAAGTTTAAAAAAGTCGGTTGAAAGGGAGAGAGGTAAAGCAAGAGCGAGGATATGGGTTTATTAGCCGCTCCTATTTCTAGAAACGTCAAGAAAATCTGGGATCATTGGAATCTCCGGAGCTTCGTCATGTTAAGTCTCACATTGCAGACCTTCTTGATTCTCTATGCACCCTTGAGAAAGCGAATATCGAGCAAATGGGTCACCGTGCCCATCTGGTTAGCTTACTTGCTGGCTGACTGGGCTGCCAACTTCGGTATCGGACTAATTGCAAGCAACCTAACGAACACCGATCAAGGTTCTCCAGAGAATGGTAATCTCTTGGCATTTTGGTCTCCCTTCCTTCTTTTGCACCTAGGTGGTCCAGACACTATCATTGCAATTGCTATGGAAGACAATGCCTTATGGCCAAGGCACTTGCTTGGTCTCGTATTTCAGGCTGTAGCTGCAATGTACGTCTTCGGCATGCAGTTCTCTTTCGATAATAAGCTACTGTGGCCAACAGTCTTGTTGTTTGTACCCGGACTTGTTAAGTATGGCGAGCGAACTCGAGCTTTGTATCATGCCAGCTTGGAAACTCTCAAGGAAAAAACATTTGCAGTAGAGCAACCTGCAATGGATTATGCAAAGTACATGGAAGAGTTCTCCTCAAGAAAAGCTGCCAATTTGCCGGTTGACATAATAATCGAACCAGGTCCTAGCTCAGATTCGAAGAATGGGAGTAAACAACAGGAGTTAAAAACCATCAATGATTTTACACTAGTGGAGAATGCTCATCACTTGTTTCAGATGTCCATGGGACTTATTATTGATCTCGTATTCGATAATCATCAGCGCAGGGAGAGCCGTGAGTATTTCAGTAGTCTGACAGCAGAAGAAGCTTTCACATCAGTTGCGACTGAGCTCAATTTTATGTATGAAGCTCTGTATACCAAAGCTTATGAGGTACATTCTCGACTGGGTTACGTTCTAAGGGCTGCATCCTTCATCTCTGTTTCCATAGCCCTGGTTATCTTTTATAGATTAGAGAAACATGGCCTTCACAGATTTGATGTTGGAATTACCTATTCATTGCTTTTTGGTGCCATAGCTCTTGACTCAATAGCTCTTTCGATGCTGATAGTTTCTGATTGGACGATCGCTGTTGCGTGCAAGTTTCGTAAAGCTCATTGCTCTTGTGTGGTCACTCACGTCCTGAAGAAGTACCTGGAGTTTAAGAGATTAGGGCGACCAACTACATCAAAGTGTATGGAGCTGACCAGAAAGCTTTTATTTCGAAGATGGTGTGAATCTGTCTCCAGTTTCAGCTTCATAGATTATTCTCTCGGAGAATGTGGAAAAGTAGGACGGGATGGGAAGGATAGTTTCGGCCTTAAACTCGTCAGATTTTTGCGCCATTGGTACCTCAGAGTCATCATATTCCTCGGCCTCAAGTGTTATCGGGATGAGCTTAAGTATCGATCTAGCAAGAGACTGCCTGATAAGTTGTGGCCCTTCATTTTCCGTGAGTTGAAAGCTAAATCCGTGCACATAGATGATCTTCATCCAGAAATGAACAAACAGATATGTTCGTCCCAAGGGGATTGGGTTCTCCTAACTGACTATTCGTTTCATCCTGAGTACAAGAACTTAATATCGTGCTTTGTTGGTGTTAGTTATGACCGACGTGTTCTGCTGTGGCACATTGCTACTGAGATGTGCTTTTACACAGATGATGATACGAGCAATGAGAATCGTGACATTAGTAAGACGTTGTCTGATTATATGTTATACCTCTTGATTATGCAGCCTGTCTTGATGTACTCTATAACAGGAATCGGGCAAAAGAGATTTAGAGATACGGTTGCAGAAGCCCAAAATTTTTTCAAAAAAAGGAGACTATTGGGATCGGATATGGAACCACGACAGGCTTATCGAAACCTCTTGGCTGTAGAGACATCAATGAAACCTGTGAATATGAAAGTGAATTCAAGTAGAACTGTTTTGTTTAATGCATGTATTCTGGCCAAGCAGCTCATGCAATTCAAGGAGTTGAAATGGGGATTAATGAGCGCGGTGTGGGTGGATTTGCTATCATATGCTGCAAGTCATTGCAGAGCATATAGCCACGCGCAGTTGCTTACCGAAGGTGGAGAGCTTGTCACTTTTGTTTGGTTACTCATGGCTCGTTTTGGCATTGAGGAGATCGTCCCAGCATTGGAGGATGTCCAATTTCCGAAGGTCCCTGCAACAATAAAACTGATCACGGGAAAGTAATTACCACCAGCATGTAATCAATAAAGAGTAACTTGCTTACACTAACAATAATAATCTCACTCTCATGGCACCCTGCATGTGTACAGTTCTCTTTTGATCAGTAAACTCTACGGAAAAAACTTGCGTCCTATACAGGCCGGACGCACTCGTCCAGACTCTCTTATATGATCCAAACATATTCTGTCATGTGTCATTTTGTTTTGTTTTGTTTTGATTTTATTTTTACTTTTTTTATTAGATTATACTTATGTATAATTCTTTTCATGTTTATCCTCTCTAATTCTCTCTTGCAAACTATTACAATTTTTTGTATTTTGATTTGAACTCATGAAAGAAGAGAGAGAAAAAAATTGAATGGGTATTATATTTTGATTGAGTCTACGACTTTCTTTTCAAGTAGGGTTTTGTAATTGTTGAACTCTTTCTTATACGCTAGCTACTTCATTTCAATTTTATTTAGATTTCTTGCTTTTTCTTCATCTTGGTTGCTAGGGCAATAAAAATTTGTTGTGATTCTAAATTTGTTTCAGCTTGGTTGCTGGGGCAATAAGGAATTGATAATCGGCAGTGGAAGTTAGTTTGGGGAATTCCAATGTTATCTTATTCTCTGGTTCAAATCATCTCAGACTAGATAACTTGAATGGTTGTATCAGTAACATAGAATACTAATACTAATGTTTGTTGCTTTCAAATTTTATTCATAGGAGAGAATGAAAATAATCCATATACATGAGTTTAATCTAATAAAGAAAAAGAAATTCAAAACAAAACAAAATGACACATGACAGACTAGGATTAGACCACATAAAAGAGTCCGGACAAGTGCGTCCAGCCTGGGTCGGACGCAAGTTTCTTCCAAACTCTACAACGAAATCTATTTGTAGAAATCGAAATTCATTGCAATTCAAGTAATGAGTTGAAATGTGGATTAATATTTTTTATATTGCTTTGTTGCTAAGTTTGAATAATTCATGTATAATGAATTTGTTGTTAAAGGAAAATCACATTTATGTGTGTCTTCGTCAAATCCATAATTGAAAAGTGAAAATCTCGAGATTAGCAATCAATTAGAGTAATTGAATCAATCTATTTTCAATCAGAATAATTATCATTATGTAATTTATTCTTTCCTTGTAATCTCACCTCTATATAAAGAGGAGTCTCAATGAGAATAAGTAGACCATTTTCAGATTTACTTTTACACGTTATTAGCATGAAGCTCTAGTTTTCATTTTGAGTTTTTTTCTTCGATCTCGAGCCCGGCACCCACTGCGCACCACTACGCACCCACCCGGCACCCACCCAGCACCCACTGTGCACCACTGCGCACCCACCTAGCTCCGACCAACGTCGTAGCATCACCTCCCCAGCACGTCTCTAATCTGCCTCACCTCGACGAACCCAACCCCGATCCAATCGTCCCGACCTGGTTCTGCCGCACCTCTCTGATCCACCACCGAGTTGCAGCACCCCTCCATCACCGATCCGCCACCCCTCCATATATCCGCCCTAGCTCCGATCAACCCCCGCAGAACCCTCCTGCAGCAGATCGGACGGCAGCAGCAGCCCCGACCCGATCGACCACTATCCAGATCCGCATGACCCGGTTTTCAAAATCCGACCTAGAAACGAATTTTCACCCGAGCTGAGGTAAGTTTTTGATTTTTTATCGTGGTAATTAATATTTGCTGTTAAATGTTAACTATTTCACTGTGGTAATTAATATTTACTGTTACTATTAAAAATAACTGTTTTACCGTGAAGCATGTTAATTGTAATAATACTATTTTTACTATTTACTGTAATGATTAACTGCTGCAGAATTAATATTTACAATTATTTGTTTTAGACCAAATAAACTTAAATAATTTACCAAGTAAATATTCTGCAAATCTTTATTTAATATTTTTTTACAACATATTTGCTTTTCTTACGGTTATGAGTATGCAATTTAAAATTAAATTGTGTAATTTCTATATGTGACCCTAATTTTATGCCATGATATATTGTGATTATATGTTAATCATGTCTAAATATGATCTTTGAACATGTTTTTGTGTAATTAAAATTGAGACAAATATTAGTGTACATGCCATGTTTATTTATCTTCTATAAATATTATTTTAATTAATCATGTCATATTAATTATGATAAAGGAATTTCATTGTATCGAAAAAATAATTTATAACCGTGATAAAGTATTTTCACGAAATATGAAAATGTGACCGTTAAGCATATTGGTCTTGCAATCTAGTTCATACTCTTGGAAATTAAACGTGGATGTCCTTGTGACTACGTAATTAATAATTCTTCGCTCTTGTTTATGTAGATGTCTGATCCAACCAGACCAAAATTTGATATTTTGGACTCAGAAGGAATTGAGTACCACCGTTGGGTTTCTGATGTGGAAACCACTTTTGTGGGAAAGGACTACACCTCCACAATCAAACCCCCCACTGACCCTAATGACAAAGGATCGTCTGACAAAGTGAAAGTCAATGCCTTAATGTTCTTGAGGCGGCACATTGACACCAGCTTCCGATGAGAGTACCTTCAATTGAAGACATCTTTGGAGCTATGTGATGCTTTAAAGGGGCGTTTTGGGAACATTCATGACACTCTACTCCCAGAACTGACTATTCAGTAGAATGAAATCCGCTTGCTTGATTACAAGAGGGTTAATGACTTCAACAAAGATATGTTGCGCCTGAAAGCACGTTTGAACTTCTGTAAAAAGGAAATTACTGAAGATGATATGATTCAAAAGACACTCTGTACATTTCCTATTTCAGCACTTATACTAGCGAACTAGTATAGGTTGGAGTATGACAATAAGAGAATCACTACCTTTAACAAGCTGATCAACCTATTGCAAGTGGCTGAAAGGCACAATGAGGTTCTCATGAACAACAATGCTAGGCCTGTGGGGACAAAGAAAATTCCTGAGACTAACTTTGGCAATTTGAAAGGTGGAAAGAACCCCAAAGCAAAGGGTGTTGGACGTGTTGACCCTTACCCACGTGGGAACAATGCACCACTTGGAAAGGGTAGAGGGGGCGATGGCATGGGTCGTGGTAAGGGCCGTGGAGGCCCTTCTAATGTGTGGCGCAGAGATAGTGGTGCTGGCCCAAGTGGCCATAGATCAAAGGTGCAGAAACAACCAAAGAATCCTCTGATCCAAAGAGTTGGCAATGAACCCTGCTATAGATGTGAATCTACTGACAACTGGTACAAGAACTGCCAAGCAAGCAACAAAGTGGCAGCAGCTTACAAGAGGTATAAGGAGTCCAAAGAACAAGATGCCCACTATATGGAAGATGGAGGCCCTAACCCAGATGTCAACCTCACTGTTGCAGATTTCACCAGCAACAAGGATCCTGCTAAATCATTGGATGCTCTAGACTTTGACTGATTTGCTTCATTTTTTTTCCAAGACAATTATGGCATGTTGTCTTATTAATAATTAGACTATTGTTTAATAAAAAAAAATTACCTTTATTATGGTTTGATGAACTAGATTTCTTTGCAAAGAACCTTTATTTGATTATCGTTGGTTTATTAATAAATTTTGGATTTTATTCTGAAGTATCAAATTTTCTTTGATCTTTATACACATATATACATGGTTCGAAAACAAGGCACTACAAAGATGTAAAACAATTCATCCATTACATTAAAGAAAATAATTATTATTTACAAGAATGAAAAGTATATCATTCTAAATCGAAATACTCTAAAGAATATGAGATAAATTTTTGCAAAGATCAAAAATTAAATAAAGGAATCGAGGTGAAATTGAGTGCTTAGCTGATAGTAGGACCACCCACACTATATTAAGGAATAGACAATCATTCATTGAATTAATTCCTTATAACTCATCTGTGACCACGATGGTTGGATCGTCACCATTGATACAAGGGTGAGGTACTGCCCAATTCCTGTTACCTAACGAAATGATGATCAAAATCACAGAAGCTTTATATGCACCAAAAGCTAATCGAACCTTGTTAATTTTCAAAGATATACGTACCAACAGTTATCATTTGGAAACTCATTGTGAGAATGAAATTGAATACTTATATATTACCTCTAATGAATGTGGAAGAAAACACATTTTAGAGAAATTAATGAGTCAATTAAATGGATTATATCTCACTACCATTCGGATCATTGAATCCTATGTTGTCACCGACAAAGAAATGGGGGACACTGACTTTGGCATGACCGGCTAGGACACCCTGGACACGACATGATGATCCCCATATTAAAGAACTCACACGGACATCCTTTCTTTCTGGTGAAAAATAAAATGGGACAAAAGTTTGTCACAATACAAGGTGACAACGCAAGTACTGATCGCAAGCTACTGACTGGTCCTAATACTATCCCAACGCAATCATTGATTTCTAAAGCATCAGAGGGGCAACCTCCCACCCATTATGCCTTAATGAGTATGTCAAAGGCACATCTCTCATTCTGCAAAGCCTGTTCTTTAGCCAAAACAAGATCGAGACCTTCCTATGCTAAAGATACCAAGCAAAATATTTCATTCTTACAAAGGATACAAGGTGATATTTGTGGACTTATCCATCCAGAATGCGGGCCATTTAGATATTTTATGGTTCTGGTAGATGCTTCGACACGATGGTCACATGTCGCATTATTGTCCACAAGAAATGCCGCATTCGCAAAACTCCTAGCACAAATTATACGTTAAGGGTTTTCTACCCTGACTACCCTATCAAGTCTATAAGGTTAGACAACGCTGGAGAGTTAACATCAAAAGCATTTGATGATTATTGCATGTCTAATGGGATCGATGTAGAGCACCATGTACCCATGTGCATAAATAAAATGGTCTCGCAGAAGCCACCATTAAAAGACTATAGATGGTGGCTAGGGCACTGGTTATGCGCACCAACATGCCAATATCTGTATGGGGTTATGCAATACTACATGCAGTTATTCTAATTTATTTTAGGTCCACAGCTAGCCAACCATTTTCTGCGTACCAGTTGGTAACTAGATATGAGCCTGACATTTCACACTTACGCATATTTGGTTATGCAGTATATGTGCCTATTGCGCCCCACAGCGCAGCAATATGGGTCCTCAAAAACGATTAGGTATCTATGTTGGTTATGAATCTCCAACAATTATCCGCTACTTGGAACCTTTGACAGTCGATCTTTTTACCGCTATATTTGCGGATTGTCACTTTGATGAGACAGTCTTCCCGTCGTTAGGGGGAGACAAGAAAAATGATTTTCTAAGGGAACGACAGGAATTTTCGTGGTGTGTCCCCACTCTATCTCATTTTGATCCCGTTACTTCATAATGTGAAAGTGAAGTGAAACGAATAATCAATCTTTAGAACGTAGTAGATTCGATGCCTGATGCGTTTACTGATATCGCTAAAGTGACAAGATCACATATACCAGCTGTAAATGTGTCTGCAAGGTTAGAAGTCCCCAATAAGGGGCACGATGCCATAGTAAGAAGCATCGCGACCACACTTAGTGGAGGTGTGGTCGAGGCCGTGGCTCCCCAAAGGAATAGGAGGGGACCACTTGGTTTGATCGATACTCACCCATGGAAGAGTAGGACAAGTAAGGCACACCCCGGTCCATTAATCATCAATGTGGAGAATCCATTTCATGAGATTATCTCTTACTACAGTTATGTCCATGAATCACTACTGGAGGATGCTCTGATGTTCGAAATAATTCTAGAGAACAAAGAAATATCAATGGATTATGAGAGTGCATATGAGTTGATAGAAAGATCTTCCACAAACATTGATGATATATTTACATATACTGTTGCTCAAGAAATTATAAAGCACGATGATATCGAACCTCGCTCAGTTGCAGAATGTCAACAAAGAGTATATTGGCCAAAATGGAAAGACGCGATCCAGGCAGAACTAGATTCTCTGACAAAGAGACAGGTATTTGGTCTGGTAGTGCTAACCCCACCAATTGTAAAGCCTGTAGTACATAAATGAGTTTTTGTTAGAAAGCGAAATGAGAATAATGAAGTCTGGAGGTATAAGGCTCGCCTTGTGGCGCAAGGTTTCTCACAACGCCCTAGAATATATTACGAGGAGACATACTCTCCCGTAATGGACGTCATAACGTTTCGTTACTTACTTAGCTTGGTAGTTTCTGAAGGACTAGAAATGCAGCTCATAGATGTGGTTACTGTGTATCGATATGAAGGACTAGAAATGCAGCTCATATATATATTTTGATGCTGGTTACAAAGGGAAGGAAATGGGAACTATAACTAAGGCAGAAAAGTCTAATACACTTAATCACCAATTCCAAATTAATTATACCAGATTAGACCATGATTTAGAATCCGACAAAAACATTCCCCGTCGTAATCTTTATCGACAAAAGTATCCTTTAATTGAACACAGAAAACAACTATTTCAAAATTGGAAACACTATATGCTTCAAAATCAAACTGAAATATTCTTTCTAGATTATATCGACTTACTAAACAAAAAAGTACAAACATTAACTAAATCTAAATGGAAAACCACCAATTCAATAATTACATCTACTCATCCACCAGTTGAAACTATAACCATTGATCACCTCCATACACATGTCCTGGCCTCACCATTTAAAATTCCTGATGAAAAACATGATCCAGATCATAAAAAAATTATTGAACAAAATAATTACTCTAATCAAAGTTTAGTCACAATCGATCATCAACTTGATAAAATAGAAACTAAAATCGATACAATCTGTTCAAAAGTAAGCATACTTCCTTAACAACAATCTGAAACTCCTTTAGTTCACTTTAGTAACCTTAATAAACCCATACTTAAACTGATCTCTACTACATAAAGAATCGAACAAATGTTAAAAGATTTAAAGCCTGAACCCAGTAATAGAATTTCTGTCATCCACACCAATGATGAAATATCAAATTCTTCTGACAGTGATTCTAGTACAATCTCCAAAATAAACCGAAAGTTTCATATATATATATATATATATATGAAAGTACTTGATGGCCTTCCATTACCCAAGTCAAGTGACTCTAAACTACGGAGTGCGTTTGCAATTAGATTGAAACACTCACTTTACGGATTGAAACAGTCCGGGCGGATGTGGTATACCCGTCTAAGTGACTACTTGATTGAGAAGGGATACAAGAATGATGAACTATGCCCCTGCGTATTTATTAAGAAAACGAGTTCTGGATTTGCAAGGGATGATGTGAACATAATAGGGACTCTTGATGAAATAGGAGAAACAGTGAGCTACTTGAAATCCGAATTTGAGATGAAAGATCTTGGGAAAACTCAGTTTTGTTTAGGCCTTGAGCTAGAACACCGAACTTGTGAAATATTAATCCACCAGTCTGCATATGTCCAAAAGATGCTCAGGCGATTTAACATGGACAAGGTGCATCCTGCTAGCACTCCCATGATCGGTCGAAGTCTGAATGTAAAGAAAGATCCATTTCGTCCAAAGGAAAATGACGAGGAAATATTGGGACCTGAAATTCCCTATCTAAGTGCAATAGGCGCATAATTGTACTTAGCTCAATGTACTCGACCAAATATTGCATTCTCAGTTAACTTGTTAGCTAGATTTAGCTCAGCGCCAACGCAGATTCATTGGAATTGTATTAAAAACATATTTCGATATCTAAAATGAACCATTTACTTGAGACTATTCTATCCCTATAAAAACAGAGATGGGACAACAGATGAAACTGAACTTCCCGAAGGATAAACTGAAACCCCAAATGATACTTTGGTTGGTTTTGCTGATGCTGGGTACCTTTCTGACCCACATAGATGACGTTCCCAAACTGGTTATGTATTCACCATTGGGAACACGGCGATATCTTGGAGATCAACCAAGCAAACCCTGGTGGCTACCTCATCAAACCACTCTAAAATCATTGCTTTACATGAGGCGGTTCGTGAGTGTATATGGTTAAGATCCATCATTACACATATTTAAGGAACCAGTGGTTTATGTTCTACCACTGAAGAGCCCACATGTATCTATGAAGATAATGCGCCCTGCATCAAACAGATGAAGCTAGGCTATATCAAGGGTGACAATACGAAGCACATATCGCTAAAGTTCTTCTACAGTCAGCAAGAACAGACCCTCCTCAAGATCCAGGTAAATCAAATAAAATCAAAAGAGAATGTGGCAGATTTGTTTACCAAATCATTACCTAAAGCCACACTCGAAAAGCACGTGAAAAGTATGAGAATGAGTAAGCTTTCCGAGCTCCCTTGATTTGATGCAAGGATCAAGGGGAGTGTGTAGACTTCAGGGGGAGTCTAACGTTATCACATCACCCTCAAAATGTAATAGGTGTGTTGTGCTCTTTTTTCCTTCGACCAAGGTTTTATTTTATCTCACCGAGTTTTGTTACTTGGCAAGGTTTTTAATGAGACAACACCAGATGCACCATTTTGTCTTTGACTTGGCACAAGGGGAGTGTTAAAGGAAAATCATATTTATGTGTGCTTTCGTCAAATCCATAATTGACAAGAGAAAATCTCGAGATTAGCAATCAATCAGAGTAATTGTATAAATCTATTTTCAATCAGAATAATTATCATTATATAATTTATTATTTCCTTGTAACCTCACCTCTATATCAAGAGGAGTCTCAATGAGAATAAATAGATCATTTTCAGATACACTTTTACATTTGTTGTAAAAGTAAAATGAGAATTAGTCTACTAATTTTCTCGAAACTGTTGTTTATATAAAGGTGAGGTTACAAATGTAAGAATAAAGAACATAATGACAATAATATCTGATTGACAATAGATTGAGCAATTATACTAATTGATCACTATTTGCATAATTTACTCTCCTCGGTTATGACTTTGACGAAGACACACATAAATGTGTTTTTCCTTCAACACTCTCCTTGTGCCAAGTTAAAGACGAAATGGTGCATCATGTGTTGCCTCGTTAAAAATCTTGTCAAGTAACAAAAAGCCGGTGGGATGAATTAAAAGGCAAATGCCCTTCTAATACTAATTTTAAGAATCTATGGCTTATTTAAATGAAAATATTTTTATAACGCCTCTTACCTAAAATTTACCCTTTTACCGAGTTCAATACGGTTATTGAGGGTCTTAACCATGCTCGGTAACTTAACAAGTTAACATCCAAGTTAATTTTCAAGTTTTTATTGAAATTCTCAAATTCCTGGTTTAAAGCGCTCCCCGATGTTAAAGTACTCATCAACACGAGTTTACCAGTGTGTCCAAAATATTTTTCAGAACATCAAACTATTTTCTACAGATTTTCAAAATTTATAATAATTTTTAATTATCAATTTTTATTTTTACTATTTTAATAAATAATTTCTATCCACTCGTTGGACCGATTATGGATTCAATTCCAACCGTTTATTCAAGTATAAAATGAAAAGAGTAAGGTTGAATTCGGTCACAACCGAAGTTGGCGTTGACCGCGTCTTTTCCTCCCCGCCCTCTCGACTCTTTTTTTCTGCACCGGCGACCACCGCAGAGCAACGCAGCCCAGCCACTTCTCGACCCCAAACCACCACCAATGTAACCCTTCCACTTTTCTTCCTAAACCAGTCCTTGGATTGCCCATGCATCTCCGCTCGGTGGAGATCAGAGGAGGAGAAACTCGACTGGTTTCCGACGCAACGAGGTGGCGCGTGACTGGATTCCTCTCTTCAATTTCATGTCCTTGTATGTTCAAACCGCGTCTAATGTGTAAACCCCTCTTCTGTGCTTTTCTGGGTTACTCTGCTCACCTCCGGCGACTGTGTTCTTTGGGTTTCCAGCAAGTCGATCAAGTTGTGTGGAGTTTAGGTTCGAGTTGGGGAGTTTAGATGAAGGTTGGGTGGGTTCGGGCTGAGGCAACAACTCTGAATGTTCGAGCAGGGGAGTTTCCGATTCGGGTTAAGGGCCAGCGATCACAGAAGGTAAGGAATCAGAATTTTGGGCTACTGTTTTTTGTTATACTGAATGTGGTTTTGCGTTGGATTGTTGTTAATCGACTGTTGTGGGTGTGTTGTGGTTCTGCAAGTCAAGTTCAAGCAAGGGGAGCTCTGTCTTCGACTGGTTCGTTGTCTGGGAAAAAACAGCAGGTAATCTCGTCCCCTTGACCTTCTGGATCGGTGGTTCAAAGCGAACAGAGGGTAAGTCTCTAACCCTCTGATTTTGGGGTTGCTGCTAATATGTTGAATGTGTTGAAATGATGATTTGTGGCTGAAATAGTGATAATCTATTGTTGCATGTCGATAACTTGGAGATTGGAGGGTACGGGGAGGCTACGGTGAAATTCCGGCTAATCGCTGAAATCCGGCGAGACTCCGTCGATAACAGCTGAATTCGGCAGAGACCGAGGAGGTAGTTTTCGAATCTCGCTCCTTCAGTCCGTTTTGGGTATTTTAGGTGGTTAGGAAAGTTTGAGTTACAACTTCAGAAAACCTTTCATTTTTAGAAAGTTTCTGTTTTGAGAAACTTTCTCTTTTTAGAAACGAAGTTGATCGGTCAACTGTTGTCAATCTTGGTCAACTTAAGAAACTCTAGTCAACTTAGGAATCTTGGTCAAACTAGGAAAAGGGTTGAGGTATTAGTGGTTCAAGTTTGACTAATCTTTAGGTGTGGAGTTGACTTGAGGATTTGAATGTTTTGGTGGCCACGCTCGAGGAACGTTCCTAGCATTAGGCAGAGCTTGAGTCCAATATTGTGAGTAGACGTTTAATTTAAATTAAATGCATACAATTAATTTTTATTGAGTAAATTTATTTTATTGGAATATTTTATTTTCTCATTTTTATTTGGCCAGTTCGTTGTATTTGAAGTACCGAAAATCTCATTTTCGGTGGTCTAATATATTCATATTTTCAAGAATAGTATGTGTACAAATGCTAGCTAGTCATACATGTCTTTCCATCATAATGGTGTAGTTTATATCTGTCGTCATTATGTGTGACGTGAGCATGAGACACAAGTATAGTAGCCATGCTTGAGCATATATTTATATTTATATTTATAAATATAAGTAATATATATTCTTGTAGGGGGTAAGGAGGCACGTATACACACACGTCTTTCTGCCATAATGTTGAGTCTGGATTCGTTTTCATTATGGTGTGACGTGAGTGTTAGATGTAACCATAGTAGCCTTGGGTGAATTCCTAAATTCATACAAGGGGTAATGGGACGTGTGAATACATACTGTTATACTAGAGCGTGAGAGGCTGATTATATATTTTGTTTCTTATGTTTTGTCTAGTGAGGCTAGAATCAGAGTTTAATGGTTTTCACCCTAGAGATGGATGATCGTTTTAATAGAGCATGCATTACGTATTTATGCAGAGATTAAACATGGGAAAACATAAAATCTTGAATTAAATATTTGTTTTCCTGCTACTTTATTTTTGTCCACTCACTTTAACATTTTCAAATATTTTCCTCTGGGCCCTTCGGTTTTAAATGCCCAATTTGCAGACTAGCTTAGTTATGCCCGGGTGTACAAGGAGCGAGACAGTTAATATTATATATTCCACTTATTTGTATATATTTATGTTTTCCTTCGTCACTATTAGAGTTGCTCTGAACCTTTGATTGTTGTATAGTTAGTGTTTGGGAGTTGTGGATTTGGGGAACATGTAGGCTCCAAGAGATATAAGGTTGAAATTTGATTGTAGAAGTGTTAACAGGTTTTGATTGGGAAGGGTTGTCTACTTTCAAGGGAGGTTTTGTCAAATTTTCGGTAAAATATTCTTTGGAGATAGTCCTCATAGGGTTTACTTCAGGTTTTATGGTGAAATCCTGAGTGGGTCCTGACATTTTTTCACTGCCCATTTCAATTAATCTTACTACAATGATATATTTACCTTCACTCTTATTAACTACCTCCTCTCATCTCCCCCAACTCTGACGAATCTCTTTCTCTCCTTTCTCTTTTCTGCTCAATCTGTTTTAGCTCCATGGCTCCAACACCACGTTGTCCACCATACCTTCGTATGAGGTGGCGACCAGCGTCTCACCTGGGTCGATCTCTGGCTCGATCTGGTTTAGCTCCATCACCACGCCTACATCTCCGGCGGTGACTAGCATCTCGCTTGTGTCGCTCTTCGACTCAATCTAGAACAGAGCTGAGTGCCGATCCCAGGCCGACGACAAACAGAGCCGTACGACCGTCGGAGTGGACAACGTCAAAGTCACGTCATCTTTGGCGTTGAGGATCTCCTGGAGAGAGACGTCGTCGGCCTTTTTGGTGGCAATCCAGTGACTTGGATCAAGTTTTCGGGGTGGTAGTTATTTGATTAGAAGAGGTCGAGGTTCCGTATTGTAAAGGTTTTGCTTGGAAGAGGTGGTTATGGATTCAGAAGTGGTTTGTGACCCTACAGATATGATTTTTGAGGCATGGAATAATTTGTTGGCATTCGATGGTGGTGTGGTGATGAGCAATGAGGCTATGGAGATTGAGGGGTTTGATAACATAAAGCTCTCGCCTCTTCCTTTTGTTATTGATATTTGCATGTTGAGAAATGCATGTCTATTAAGAAGTTTATTGGATACATTGAGCAGCACCTTATATGTATTTGATATGTTTAATTAATAAAAATACTTGTTGGGTCTACTGAGAAGTTTGTTTCATACATTTTCTTGTTGCTCAGTTTATAAATTATGGACAAGGTTTTTGTCTTTAACTTAATGAATTTATGAGCTATTTTGATTTGAGTGCAATCATCCGTCGAAGATTCAACTTGTCCTTGTTTTGCTGTTCAAGGATATATAAGTTGGATCATGTTGATGTTTCTGTTGTGAAAGATTTTGGAAGTGGCAGTCGAACAGGAAGTGTTTCATTGGATGGTTCAGCTTCCGAAATTATAGATGAAAATAATTTTTAGGTGCTCCATTCAAAGATGCACTTAGAAAATCATACATGTCTAATGAGTGGGGCTCATATATCACACATAATAGATAGAAGTTTGCAAGTATTGAGAATTTTTGAGACAAGCTCATTAAATATGCAGTTCAGATAGGTTTCAAGTATGTTCTACTGAAGAATGATTCAACTTATATTGAAGTAATTTGTGAAAATGTTAGGACTGAGAACTGTGAATGGGCTATACATGGTTTAGTGTCTTTAGTGAATAATTGTTTCTACGTGAATCGGTTAAATAATGTGCACACTTGCCACGGTGTAGTGGTGTACTTTGAATTGTGAAGCATAGGCTATTGGGTTCTAAGTTAGTCACGACATGCATTGAGTTAGATTTGAGCTATTATCTTGGTTTTAAGCCTATTGATATCATCAACATGTTTAAGTATGTGTATGGTTTTGATATCTCCTATAAGATTACTTTGACAGCAAAAAAAGGGATGTTGAAAAGCTATATGGCTCTGATGCGGATTCTTTTAGTATGCTCAGTTGTTACAATGACGTGGTTTCCCAGACCAATCCAAGGTCTTGTTTTGTCCTCGAAGTTGATGAATGTACAAAAAGGTTTCAGAGGGCTTTTTGTGTCTTATGGAGGACAGATTGAAGGCTTCAAATATTGTCTCCCTGTTTTGTATGTTGATGGTGCTCATGGAAAAAACATTTACAAGAATCAAATTTTGCTTGCCACTAGAAGAAATAGAAACAGAGGTAGTGCCTTGCTCTTTATTGATGTTTTTATTGTTTATTGTGCAATTTATGGATTTTTGCGGTGCAACATGTTGCATTATATATATTTTATTAACGCCAGTAAACTTACGTGGTTCTTTCTCTCTTTTTTGTTGCATTAACTGAATTTTTCCCTCTAATAATGTGTGCATGTGACTGTGAGACTGAAAACAACTGGTTCTTTTTCTTCACTCATTTGAAAAAAATGCGGGAACCTCATAATCGAGTCATTAGTGATTGTGGTAGTATACCTTTCTCGGCCTTTTGGCTAAGATCAAGTGATTGTGGTAGTGCTCTCCTGAAGGCTTTTGATAATGTATATATCCAGATAACCCTCAACTTTATGTTACTACCATTTGGTAACCTTAAAAAATGTACAAGGGTGGAGCACGTGGTGTTGTGCTTAGTGAAGTTCTAAGTAAGTTTTTTGGGGTAGCATATTCATCAACAGTAGGAAGTATTATCATTCTAAGAGAGCTTATAGATACAGGGGTTCTCAGGTTATTAATGAGTTTATTGCTGAGATTCCTTTAAAACATTGGTGTCGTGCATTTTTCAGAGGATGCCGTTATGGTATCATGGCTAACACTATTGCTGAGTCATTTAACAATTGGCTTTCTGTTGAGCATTTCATGCCCCCATTTGCAATGTTTGATCGTACATTGAAAGAAATGAAACAAATGGGTGAGAGGATGGCCGAGGCTTATGGTTGGCCTTCACATCTTACTTCTAATATGGACGATAAACTAAAGACAGCTATTATCTCAGTTTGACGTTTATGAGGATAGAGATGACGAGCATTCATACTCTGTCAACCTTGTGGATTACACCTGTTCATGTGTGAAATGGAAGATAAACTGCTTCCCTTGTCCTCATTCCCTTTCAGCTATACAAGCTTCTTCTTAGTGTATACAATTTATTGATCTGTACTTCACTCAGTTCACTGTGGGCTTTTACAAAAAGAATTACAGATTTCCTATTCACCTAATTAGCAATGTTAATGTGTCTTGTTCGGTTTTCAATAATGACATTATTTTGCCTCCTATTACCAGGGACCAGCAAGGAGTCCTAAGAGCAAGAGGATTAGGTCTGCTGGAGAGAAGCCGATCCAGTGCGGTCGTTGTCATAAACTGGGTCATCACAACAAGAAAAACTGCACATAACCTATTACAGGGGAGCTGTAGAATGCTATTGTCCATTGCAAGTGTATTTTGTAGTAGTTTATTGGGCTTAGTAAACTTTATTTTTGAATTTCTGATGAAAAATTTATGTCTCACATTGGTACTGTATTGACTCTGGAAAGCCAGTATTGTGGTTATATGATAATTTTTCTATACAGTTACGAAAATTACTACTTCTCTTGTCCTCATGTAATTTTTCCTAAACTTTATTTTTACTGACCATATTGATTGGTAGATAGCTTTCACACTTGTAAAGATACTATAGTAGGCTTCAGGTTTCATTTCTCATTTGTAAATTCTAATGTATGAAAGTGAGGGTTGCTGACCGGAAAAACCAAAGTTTACTAACTCTAAAATAACCACCCTAACAATAGTTTAAAATAACTAAAACTATCATAAACATCAAAATATACCACAATAAAAGAACAATCTCTTGCACGTGAATTTATCATAACCGAAACTAACCGAAACTAACGATCATTCCTATTTTCTTTCAACATTATCAAATTATTACATATATTTCACATATTCCGAGATGCTACATTTAACGTGGCGTGATTCTATTTTGTATATTGATGTCAATGAACTTGACCAACATCTTTTGTCTTACTTTTTCTCCAACATCTTCCGTTGGTTTAATCCCATTACACAGACGCATTATCTGCTATCAGATAATGTGTAGGGTTAATGGGTCACAGTCCACCTTGCAATGTGTTAAGTAATTTTGTTATTGAACATCAAAATTAAGTTTACTCCTAATATACTTACTTTTAGGGTTAGTAAACATCAATACACATCATAAACAACAACATTCATATCAAAATTTCTTAAGTTTACTACTCCTAATAAACTCAAAATAATACTTTTTCAGTTGTTAAATATACTTGCGATGATTTTTTTTGCTGAGGGCAGTTGAATTCTTCAATCAGCTGGTAGCAAGTCTTATTAATCTTTTGGTCCAGTATCCATCTTCTTGTTGTTTTCTCTTCTTTACTCATCATTGTGTAACTGCCAACATCAAATCCCTCGATGTCAATCTCATCAAAACTCCCTCTCCATTCCCCAGGGTTCAAATCTTGGCTATATGGGTATGTGACTGAATCATTTACGCGTTTGATAAACTTCTGAATGTATTTCACCTGTTTGGTTCCAACACACAAGTAAATTAAAACTCGGACAATGAATTACTACTGAAACAATTTTACAAATCCTAATAATTATTTTAACCATTTCACTCACCACTGCCGATGCATTTGCAAAGTGAACGTTGGTCTCCCCATAATATTTTTTCTTCCCAGGTAGCATGGTGTTCATGTGATAGAAACAACGCTTTTTGTTGTTTATTTCCAACAAGGTGTAGTTGAAGCTGCTTCCATGATGTATATGTGTAGGTATCAATACCATGTCTTTGTTGAATATCGACCAAAGTGGATTGATAATAGAAGTTTCTATTTCCACTTCTCTACAACTGAAATCCCTTTTCTTTCTCCATGCAGCTAGGAAGTCCTCCAACTTCTGCTCGTACACAATAGCCTTGTGCTGCATTATAAAAGCAAACAATGTTTTGTTAATACAACTGTCTAACAAGACACAACAGACGCAACAGACAACAAACACAGCAGACACAACATTCATGTCCGGAACAAAACTGGCAGAGCCTGCGGTGCAGCGACACGCTTCTTAATAAGATTACACTAGAAGACGCAACATTCTTATCCAAACAACCTTGTAAACATCCGCTAAATCCTTAAACTAGATTCATAGCATCAAAAATCAAGTTTTCTACTGCTAGTAAACTTTCATTAAACAAGAAAATTTGAATCAAATCAGAGAAAACATCCATTAAACATCTATACACAACATAAAAAACATTCAATTTCAAGTTTACTACCCCCAGTAAACTATGACTTACCGCTGCCTACATACCTAGAAATCCAATCGCTGCCTCTATATCTAGAAATCCAATTTTTCTTTTTAATCTCTGCTTCTATCTTGCTTTGAACTGGATAGCAACTCCATATATGTCTACTTTTCTTGAGTGCTAGACTGCAGTGAGAGTGATATTGTCAGGACCCACTCCGGATTAATCCCCTTTTAACCAAAGGTAAATTATGCGGGATCCACCTTAAATGAGATTTTACTGTAACCTCCTTGAAATGGATAACCCTAAACTACTTTTAACCGGAACAGCCTGAAACTTTATGTTATTTATAATATTTGTGACTACACACGTAAACTCGATCGGGCTGCCTACGTACCCTTTAAAAGAGATCAAGCCACTCATAGTTCAACTTCACTAACCTTGCATGCCTTCTTAATTCTCACATTGATCATAACTTAACTGACAAGCATCAATTAAGCCTTGTTATTCGATCAATAATAAGACAAGCATAAACAAGCACACACGTATAAATATAAATATAAATATAAATATAAATATAAATATATATATATATATATATAGCTTTGACCGTTACCTCAATTGCCACGATCACTAATATCATTAACAAATGCATAACGGCCAAACCAACATTTATAATCATCGGTCGTCCTCATCCACTCGTAATATTAGTGGAAATCTGGAGTTTACACTTAAAAATAATTATTCGAGTAAAACGATATTATTTCAATACCCGGGTAACCATTTTATATCCGTTAATTTCTCTAAGGTTCGGAAAACCCGAAACCTATCCTGCATTACTACAAAATTACTAATTCTACACCATTAGGCTTCGCTAATTTTTTTTTACCAATTTAGGATTTTTCTGATACTGAAGGAGAGAGAGCGGGCTAGCATAGAGATAAAAATGGGTTCCCGCTTCTATTTATAGCAATTATCTTAAATAGTAACTTTTGTATTTTTATACCATAACTTCTTCATACGAGCTTCGATTTGAACGTGTCAATGTCCACGAACTCGTATTACCGTCCTCTACGACATTCATGAAGAAAGTTTTCTTAAATTATCGACTTAATGAAAAACCAACTTTTAGAGTTCTTTTACGATAACATTTGCATCCTAGTAAATAGATAACTATTAGGTTCAGGTCATGAGAGATATTGTCATAAATTGTCGGTGTAGCTTTCTACATAAAGTATTAATTGTTTTGTATAATTAGCAGTTATATTATTATGTATTTCCAATATTAAGAATCAGTCTGATGATGCTCTGGGTTTTGGAAGGTGTCAATTCCATTCTTAATATTCCTTGTAACCAACCCTGTAAATGTACTGCCAAATCTTCGCATGTACGTGCGAAGTTTTGTAATCTGCATAGTTCCCTTGGGATAACTACGGAAGTTTGATGTCTATATTGCATCATTCATCAAGACAGCTGACCGATTCGAAACCTATCCGAATACTGATGAATACTGTTCATGAGCTGCCGGATACTGTATACTATAGATCAATCAACTAGGATCGGATCCCTGGTGAAAAGGAAAAGAGTAGCTTTCCTTATCTCTATTTGAGATAGTTGAGTATTCACACAGAAGAGCTTCCCATCTCGATTTGAGACGGACAGTAGACACTTTCTCCTAACAAAAAAAGTGATACTATTAACACATCATTTTTTTCTATTAACATGCCCCATGTGTTTCACATATTTCAAATTTATTTACAAAATTATCAATTGAGTTTGTTTTATTATTGGCTACCTTCATAAAACCTCAATCACATCACTCTTCGTGAGCCGGGAGAATAATATGTATTTGTGATTTGAGAGAGATTGCTAACAAGAGGCATTGGGAGAAGATGGCTGACAAGGGAAGTGAACAATAATCAACGGATGATTTGTTTTTTGAATTACTAACGAATGATTGAACGGAAGGACATTATGTCAGTTGAATAGTGCATAAAATAAGCGGCGAAGTTGTAAGTTCACCCTCCTAGTTTGCACTGTTTGCACTAATACATATTCATATCAGTCTTCGACAGTTATTAGGACACTGAAGCTCATCAGAGAACCTGCTCTTTAGGATGTTTTAGCCTTCACCGGAGCAGGAAGTAACTACATCACCGAAACAAGGGAAAATGTCAGAAGAAAACTCTGCAGCAGTTAGTAGATCAAATTCGAGCATACATCATCCAAAACAAGCAAAAATTATACAAATCCGCTAAGCGCACATAAAGATAGATAGCACAGAAAACGGTGGCATAGATACCTGATAACATGAGATCAGAGAAGTAGTAAATCCCAAGGCTCCAGTAACACGTGGCGTGATTTTCTTAGGTGCCAACTGAAGCAACCCAATTGCAACCACTGTATCGATGGCTGCTTTAACCAGGGCTAGTGACCTTTCATTCAATTTTTTGAGTTTAGCACGGTACACCTCATTCTGCAGCCACAGATGCACAAAAATGTAAAAATTGCAGTAACTTGAGCCAACGAATCACACGTCAACTCAATGAATTAGGTATAAAATCAGCATACTTGATGCTTGTCACCGGTCTTCAGATCTTTCTCCAACTTTTTGATTTGTCCAGAAAGCCTTCCAAGCTCCCCAACCTGATTTAGAAGGCAACATGGACAAATAGTTCATGTTATATGTATACTTTGATAATAAATAATACAAATAAACAACAAGGCATAAAGGGGAAGAAAACACACCTCAACTAAGGTGGTGCAAACTGAGGAACTCATCCAGCAGTACAGAGATATACGACCAATTAGCTCAGCACGTTCTTTGTTCTAATACAAACATAATATTTCAAACTAATACCACAATGGTTTCACAGAATCCAATTCATAACAATGGAATTGAAAAGGAAGTACATGGTAAATATATACCTTATAAATGCCTGTTCTGCCCAGCCAAACAATTTGGTCAAGAAACAGAAAAGTTGAGAGCAATGCATTTTTTGACTGCACAAACAATAAGTTAAAACTGAAAATTCATATAATATGACAATAAAAGATAGAAATCACATTCCAGTAAGAAGTAGACCATACCTTTCCAAGCAGAACAAGAGGAAGAGGAGTTCCAGGAGCAGTTGGACTAATCAGACCATGAAGATCATTCACAAACTGGAATCAAGCAGACAATTGATAAAATGTTCAAGAATGAAATTTACTGAAATTCAGCTTCCATGTCATATTGTGATTGGAGTATTGAAGGTCCATTTGCTTCCTTATAAAGTGTGAAGGAGGATTGAAAATAGCAAGGGGTTCATTTAAGCGTCAACCTTATCCACAAACTAGAACCAAGCAGACAATTGATAAAATGTTCAAGAATGAAAATTACTGAAATTCAATTTCCATGTCATATTGGGACAGGAGTACTAAAGGTCCATTTGCTTCCTTATAAAGTGTGAAAGAGAATTGGAAATAGCAAGGATTTAAGCCTCATCCCTATTCACTCTGGTTCTTCCAGATGATTGTGGAAAGAGCATCATATCAAGCAGAAATAGTATATTGGCCTATAGTTTAATGTCAACAGTTAGTGTATGATATTATCTTCTATTTCTAACCTTGAAAACACGGAAAACTTTCCGTGCCAAACTAGTCGTTTTGTCAACATTTTGGGCTGTCCCGGGTTGTCCATTACTCAAGAATTTTGAACCATATTGTATCGCCCTGCATATCTTGTCCCTGGCCTCAGCCTTGTTCAGATAAAGAACTGCAAGAGCAAGTTCAGCTCTAGTTGCATCCAATGTACTCATCTCTTATCCTGAACCTGCTGAATGACGTTGAGACGGATTGTTAATCCTAAACATGTTGGGGAAGCTTCTCAAGCCATGAAATTAAATAATATGACGTATAAAACATATGCAAAATTATCATCCAAAATGGAAACTCCTATAAGCCTCTCTTACAAGGTTTTGACCTTTCAGAAAACATGTACAATTTTAACAAGTTATTCACTACACCATAAACCAAACCCTGATTTTATCTGATCAACATTATTCTAAGGAAGGTTGATTCAAGTAAAACACAAATTGTGCAAATCGTTAATCAAACAGTAGCAAACAAATTCCATCACAAAGAGTGTAATGCACTATAATCTACAACGATCAAAGACAACATGGACTACTCTCGTTTGCTATCTGAAATTAGAAGTTCTTTATTTGGAACACACGTTATAGCTCAACTTCAGAGCTGACATACACAAACAGACACGAATCTATGAAGCCGAAATTCAAAGATCGCAATAACATAATCCATGAACAAAAGGGTGTACTCAGCTGAGTATGGAACAGCTAGTTTTTTTTATTGAAGTATGGAACAGCTAGTTGGGAAGACACATTTTCCAAATATTTCAAAATTTTGACCAAGACAGCAAATACGACAGCGATCATGTAATTACTTCTTCTAGTTTCCTTCACTCTCCCAGCAACTAAACATAAAAGCTGAGCAAGAATTGGCAATTAAATCGAAATATCTACAATTTAACTATCCTAGCAACTATATAAACAATAACCAAATACATATGTACTCATTTGTCAAATTTGAACAGTACTTCATCACTTTCATAGTAATAACCATTTGTAAAACCCCATTCATAACCAATCAATATAAACATTAAAATCCCAAAGAAACAATCCAAACTGAAAAATACCCTGAAAACCCATATCAAAGTTTGAGCAAACAAATCAAAACTCAACACCCAAATCACAAACCCAGAAAGAAAGAAAGAAAGATAAAATCTTTAAGCTTGAGATTGGATCAGAGACTGTGCATACCTAAAGTTGAGGTCTTTCTGGGTTTGTAAAGTACAGGTCAACAAATCAAATATATAAACTTTTCTGAAAGATAGAAAGAGATACGGGAGAGAAATGAGTACCGAAAAGAGTGCCAGTAAAAGAGCCTCGGTAAAGCAAAATCTGATAGAAGATGGCTGTTTAGCTATGTATCTGGTTTGTTTGTTTAGAACGTCAAGCTCTGTCTTTGGTTTATCCTTCTCCGCTTCTATAAATTGATGGCAGCCGAAGGGAGGACCTCGAACTTGAGGGCAAGTTTTCATTTTTTGGTTAATTTTGTTTTCAAACTTATATCTAAATTTTAACGGTTTATTTTATAAATATTTATAAGTATATCATTTATATAAATTTTTAACTAAATTAAAAATGGTTAAGATATTTATAAATGTGATTTACCAATTATAAACATGAACGGTTAAGATATTTATAAATGTGATTTACCAATTATGAATATGAACGGTTCATGTTTAACAGACTTAGTTCATCAATTGATTTGATCTAAAACTAGTATATAACGATCACCAATTTGACTGAAATTTTACATAATTGATCTATTTATATAAAACTACAACTTCAAGGGTTAAGATGTCAAATTTTGATCAAAAAGTTGGTCTAATAAGTAATTAATTCAAAAGTCGTTAACTTAGAGATTCTCATTAAAAGGGCTTCCATAAATTGATAATGGCGTGTTTGGTCCTTTTTCAATACATACAAACAACCAACCTCCATTATGTCCGTGTTTCGGTGTCAAACTTCATAAAAAATAAACTTTCTTATTTACTCAGTCTCATAATATACAAACTATTGAAATAAAGAAAAATGTCCATTCACTACAAAATTTGTCACCCTACTTCCCATTCCAACTTTTTTTTAAAAAAAATATTGACCATTTGAACTTTCAAAAGAGAATTTGTGTCCATTAGGTCTAAACTCTTAAGACATTCTTAAGAACCTATATTATTTTAGTATCATTATACCCCTCATCCTTTAAATATGTTTAGAGAGAGAAAATGTAAGAGAGAAAAGGGTTGACCGGAACCGCATCGACTTCGGTCATCGGCCGTCGGACTTCGGTCACAGGTCGCCGGACTCCGGTCACCGGTTGCCGGAATCCGATCGTCGGCTGGCGGACTTCGGTGATCGAAATCATGTGGCCGGAATTATTGACCATAGTAAACATTCAATTTCAAATTTACTACCTCTAGTAAACTTACTTATGTTCCCAAAAACCAGACACAAAAAACCAAAACCAAGTTTACTACTCCTAGTAAACTTACTTCTGTTACCAAAAACCAGACTCAAAAGTTTACTATGAGTAGTAAATTTACTTCTGGGGTTAGTAAACATCAATACACATCATAAACAACAACATTCATATCCAGTAATTCAGTGAGTCAATACACATCATAAACAACAACATTCATATCTAGTAACTCAGTGACTCAAAACACCAAAACCAAGTTTACTACTCCTAGTTAACTTACTTCTGGGGTTAGTAATCATCAATAAACTTCTGAGAAAGAGAGAGAGAGACATTCATCATCAACTCGTCGAAGCTCGGTTGGGCTTCAACATCGCTAGGTCTGACATCTTCATCGCCTACTCCGCTTCTCCTCCTTTCAGACGAGGTACTTGGACGCCTTGTTGTTTCAGAAGGCGAGCAAGCTCAGCCTAACAAAGCAGCTGAAACCTTCTGTGAGCCAGGCCAAAGCTTCGTACTTGCCGACAGTGTCGGCAAAGCGATCGATACAGAACTCGAGTTTCAATTTTGATTTGGATCTAGTGAGAGAGAAAGAGTAGATTTGGAGGCAATGGTCGTAGGTTTTGTCTTCGCTGTCGAGGCTGTGGCTTCCCTGTCGCGGTTGTGACTTCACAGTCGAGGCTATGCTTCGTCCTCGATGTTGTAGATCCGACCTGAACTGACCGAAAGTGAAGGCGATGGCCGTCGTTTAGGCAGTGGACTTCATCCTCGAGACGAAGAGTGAGAATGAAGATGAAGAGCCTGAGAGTGAGTGAGTGAGAGAGAGAGAGAGAGAGGAGAGAGGAGAGATAATTCTGATCAGGAAAAGGAGAGGAGAAGAGAAAATAATATGTATATAGGGGTATAAGTGTAATTTAGATAATAAAAGCTAGAATGGACACAATGAAACGCTTTTAGACCTAGTGGTAGGGGTGGGCAAAAAACCAGTTTTCAACCGAAAACCGAAAAAATCATCCTAAAAAACGGACCGAATAACTAATCTATTTTAAACAGGTGAAAAAATAGCTCAAATCGATCTGATCCGGTTTAAACAGAGTTGGTTCCGGTTTTTCCTGAAACCCGGTCCGAATTACCCTAATCTTTTTAATATATATATATATATATATCACCATTTTACTAGTTAATCTAATTTCTTATTCCGCATCTTCCCACACTTGATCACAGCCCTACCACTATATATTGGAAAAAAAACTAGTGACCTAATCCTCTCTCTCTCGCCTCTCAATCTCTCACTCTCTCAGTCAACTCCATCATGAAGTCAAGATTTGACAAATCTGACTCTGCTTGCTGGCCACCCCTTCACCACAATCCCCGCTAACGGCCTCGTCTCTCTCAACGTCACTATCATGCCAACTTCGATCTACGACAACGGTGAATTGATCATCTACGACACCGACCGCTTCTTCGACTCGTATTTTTGGATCTCCGATCTGATTCTGACCTTTTGTCATGAGAATCGCTTCTTTCTTGCACCGAAAAACCTTGACTCGGCGGCGGGAACGACGGTGACTTACCCGTTCAGTGACGTAAGCAAGGTTTTGAGATCGAGAGGCTTCTCTGCCAAGATTGTTTGTGTTTTTGAGTTCTGAGGTTTCATATGTTTATGATTTTGTTTCACCGTCACTGGTTTTTGATTTCTGAGGTTTTCTGTGCTTATGATTTGTTTCGAGATCTATGTTTTTGAGTTCTGAGGTTTTCTGGGTTTATGATTTTGTTTCACCATCACTTGCTTCTATGTATTATGTATACGAATGGATATGACAAACTGATATTGCTGGTCAACTATTTGAATGAAATTGTAAAGTGAAACTCTCCAAATTCGAGTGAAACCCAAAACCGATCCGATTCGGATTTTGGATGATCCGAATAATCGGTTAACCGGAATTCAGATTCGGATAGAGATTTGACAAATCCGAATTATTCGGATCGGATACAGTTTAGGCCCAAAACCGATACAGTATGAATATGCCCAGCCCTACCTAGTGGGCATTTATTTTCAGTATTTGTAGTGAATGGTCATTACCCCTTGAAATAATCTGACACTAGTTCAGCGTCGATATTGAAAAGGAGGACATGGAGAATTTTGAGAACTGCACATCGGTTTTTTTTTCGCATCGAACTACTTGGGGAATTTTGAGAGGAAGAAGAAACGACTTAAAAATCGGTTTCTCTTTGCTTATATGTTTACTATTTTACCCTCTTTAGATAATTTTTTGTACAAAACAATTAATAAACGAAGGGTAATATTTGGGGTTTTGAAAATTTAACCAAAAATGATTCCATAAGGCAAATTGGCTTAATTAATATTGATATAAAACAAGGTTATATACGTAAATATCAGTATTAATTAAGCCAATTTGACTTATAGAACTGACATCAATATTAATTAAGCCAATTTGGCTTATGAAACTGTCATTGAGGTTAATTCCTTTTATCACCCCGTATTTTAATAAGAAAATAATATATTACATGGACAAAATGGTAAAAACTGAAAACATAAAAAAAAAATTGAATAATTTAAGATCAAATATATAATTGTTTTGGGTAAAAGTGGATAACTCCAACTATATGAAAACTGCCTTGATTATATTATATATTCTCTTTACATGTCCAATAAAATGATAAATCTTAACAATCCACGTAATGTCGTGTATTTATACGTGTATAGATAATTAGATATTTTTGAATATGTGCGAGTCACAAAATTGGGGGTGGGTTGACATTCGGGCCCAAAATAGCAACTACAAACCGACCCTATTACAGAAAAGCTGAAGAAATAGAAATTTGGGATCGAAGCTTGAACAAAAGGTTTGCTCAGTGTTTAGGTTTTGCTTTCTTCTTCTTCTTCACTGCTAAACTCAGCGATTTTTCTGAACAACGAAGAAGCAAAAAAATCGGCGATTAAATGTTTGAGCAATTAGGATTTCTGACAAATTGAGCAATCGTTTCGAAAATGATGTCTCCAAGAGAAGATCAAGAGACAAATAACTATTTTGAAGCTTCACGGACTTGTAAACTTGCTTCATTTTCTTGTGAAATTGGTAGATTTAAGATTAAAACGCATAATTCCCAACATTAGGCTTATTCCTTGTTTGAGTTTTATGCAAATAATAAATAAAAATTTGTTATGTATATTTGTATTCCAAATCTTTTTATTCATGAATAACTCTTTTGTTATGGTGTTGTTACCATCGCAAAGGCTTTTAGCAGCAAATGGTGGCGTCGTTAATGGTGCTGGCGACGACAATTATACTGTAGCATCTTCTTGCGGTGACGTTGATTTTTCATAGCTAATGCTCTTACGATGGCGAAGGATGCTTTGTCGTCACAGCACTGTCGCAAATTCCTTTTTGCAACGACAAAAAGGTCATTGACGACGGTTTTGTGTCGTGGTCAAAATATTTTTTTTGCAGTGGTTAGGGATAAAAATGTAATGTTGGTAAGATTAATTGAAATTGGCAATAAAAAAAGTTTTTCATTGGAATTGGCAATAAGGCCCAAAACTTAGTACCACCTTCAGGAAAATATCTATTTGATCAACAATATTGTCTTTTACTCTCTATAAAAAATAGCATGCTATTGATAACACAAACCAGAATAACGTTTAGGAAATAGTACCATTACATTAAATTTTTTTGCTCAATTATTAATTGTGAGGCCTAATATAAAATCAGAAACTATAACTAATGTATTTACTAGAGTTAATACACGTTATCGCATGAGCGCTCAGTTGTGGTGCTTCAAACATATGTTAACCATCTCACTGATCATTATTTAAGAAAAAAAACATCTCACTGATCAAAAATCCTATTTGTCTGTAGGCATAGTCAACTTGGAATCAGACCCAATAAAGCCCAATTTTGTGGGCGAGGATAGACCTAACCCCAACCCATTCAATGTTGATGGCAACCCACACGGCTTAGCCACCAGCGCCCTTGACCACACCGGCATCATCATTAGACCATTAAGTGCTTGAAGTGTTCCTCTTCCCATAGCAGTCGGGTCGGCAACCGTCGTCCTAGTCATTAGCCATGGCCAGAAAGACCTAGATTTTATCCGCGTACGCCAACCTTTGTTCCACCTCGAGTTCTGATCAGGAGCATCAACGTAGATTGTCATTTAATTTCATGAAAGAGCACCCTCAATCACCAGAACCAAGGATGACATGAGTCTTTGGAAAAAAAACCCTTATCGAGATTACAGAGTCGTTGCGTGAGAAGTCATCGCCTCTCATAGCCTTCACCACTAAGAGCATATGCAGCAATAGGCGATGCCTATAGGCAAGATTTGTATAAAGGCAAATACTCTTCACATGAATTGTCTTTGCCTTCTTGTTTTGTATGCAACAGTTGAAGGCGATTTTCATGGGCAATGTATTATTTTGAGTAAAAATTCATTTTGATAATATTTGAATTATAATTGGGTATATATAGTTTATATCTTTAAATTAAATAATTATATTAAATGAAAGATAAATTACTATTAACAAAATATCTCATCGGTTCACATAAGATTTTATTCAAATAATAAGTTGACACGTGTAAATCTTAGATAAACTATTATCTTTGTTACAAAATTCTCTTGATTTAAAATAAGATTTCCGACCAATGAACATCTTACAGATGTCGTTATTTTAACTTCAAGTGTATCATTATTGTCAATAAATATATCTAATACTTCCTCATCTACTCTCACAACCTCATTCTACATCTGAATTTCTTCTAAAATATCTTCTTCCACCCAAATACTTCATAACATTTTCCTTGTTTTGAATGGAAGAGTTGAACAACTAGTTGTTGCAGAGGCAACAAGAGAGTAGAAGATATTCAGCGAATCCAAGCCAAAAATGCTCAGCTTGCTGTAGTTTTGGCCGAGTATGATTCCTTTGATCCACCAAGAGGGCGTGGTTCACGGCCTGGGCGTGCTAGGAATGTCGAAAGACACAGGGAGTCACGTGGCCAATGTCTTATGGAGGATTACTTCATCGAACATCCAATCTTTGAGGAAGTAGACTTCCAGAGGAGGTACAGAATGTGAAGGTCAGTCTTTAATCGCATCAGGGAGAGCCTTTGTAACCACACACATTCTGGCAACAGAAACCCGATTGCTCTGGTAAAATGGGGTTCCTGCCTCAACAAAAGTTGACAGGTGCGTTACGTATGCTTGCATACGGTGTTGCTGCAGATCAATGTGTCGAAATAACCAGAATGGGGGAATTCACCACATTGGAATGTTTGAAGAAGTTTTTCCAACAAATGGAAACTCTTTACTCCGAGCGGTACCTTCGCAGTCCAACACTTACAGACCTTCGCCGACTTCTCCAAAGAGCAGATAAGTGTGGTTTTTCAGGCATGATTGGGAGCATTGACTGTATACATTGGGAGTGAAAAAATTGCCCTACTGGATGGGCCAGAGCTTACACTGATCGTAAAGGTCGCCCAACAATTATTCTTGAAGTGGTAGCGTCCTATGACACATAGATATGGCATGCATTTTTCGGAACTCCCAAAGCTCAAAATGATATCAATGTGCTCGGACAATCGAAAGTGTTCCAACGTGTCATCTCTGGAAGTGACACTTCACGTATGTAGACGATACCAATTTGTCTCCCAAAAACTGCAATCAAACTCATTCTACCTTCAACCATTCATCTCCCCCTTCTAGTTTTAGATATTGTCATCTATATCACTTCTTGAGAGTGAGAGATGAAGAAGATGAAGAACACATAAAATCTTCATATGCATTAGTGAAAGAGTTTTCAAGGCCAACCAATAGGAGAACAATTTAATCTGACAGTTAATACCATATAGAAACCTCGTGCAAATTGTTATCAGACAACATAACAACATATGTAGTATTTTTTGGTGAAAATGAACCATTGTTTTACCTTATACAACACTTGTTATAGCCTTATAGGTTGTGTCTGCATGCATGTTCCCGAGTATCTACCCCATTGATATTCATTATAGGGGGTTATGCATAGTAGCCTTAAATTTAAATTTTTTCTTTTCATTAACAAAATCATATTTATAAATTCTCACAGTTGGCTGGACTCTGGTAGCCGTTGACCTGACTCCGAAGACTATTGACCGGTCTCCAGTGATCGTGATCAGTATTTCATCTACTACATTTATTATGTCGTCTACTATCTTCAGAATGTCGCCTACTATCCTCAATTTCAAAACTCTTAATGCAATGCACCTTGAAATTAAGTTATATCATCTTAAGGAGACGTTTGTTACGTGGGATTGGACTGGACTAGAGAAAATACCGTAGCAATCTTAATGACATTGAACTGTTGGTAGCTAGCTACTCAATTTCTGGTCATCGATTCTTTCGTCTCTAAGAAGGGATTCTGACTCTTCAATTATCAATTTCTCTCTCTCTCCAATCTTGTTGAAGATTGGCCCTTGCATCTTGAAATTAGATTGCACAACTGAGAGAGGAACACCAACAACGATTATGAATGAAAGAGAGGAAGCCCAGTTGTGTAAGATGGTTTTTTTTTCAGAATCATTGATTGGTTTCGTTCTTTCTTCTCCTCTCCTTTTTGCTTTTCCTGGGTAATTTTCATTTAGGGATAACACGAATTATCGGTTGGTTTTGATTATAGGACCAGTTGATTTGAATTAGGCATATCAGAGAAGAAAGAGGGGAAAAGAGAAGTTTATTTTATTTATTTTACATACCTCAAGCACTGATGTGCATTTGTATTTATGGTTCAATCAAGACTTGGATTAAGTTTGTATCCTCTTGTTTTCCTGGTCCGGTTTCAGGAAAGTTGGATTTCAAGTTGCTTTTAGAGTTTGGTGTGCAACCGGTTGCTAAATTAGTGCGGCGTCCCTGTCTGGTTCTATGGATTCCTCCAATGCGTCCTTAGATTAAATTTGAATACTGATGGTCTAGCTGGAGGTGGTTTGGGTCTAACTGCTTGTGGTGGTATTTTTAGGGAAGAGGGTGGTGCTTATATTAGAGGTTATTGTTTCAAGTTAGGTACTGATAATGCTTTTTATTCCGAGTTTATGGCTGTTATTATTGGAATTGAATTTGCTTATCTGCAAGGCTGGTATTACTTATGGCAGGAGAGTGATTCTACTAGCGTTGTAAACTTTTTCATGTCCTCCAGTTTTACTCCTCCTTGGCATATGCGTGTCTGTTGGTATAATTGTCTATTTCATCTTCGATCCATACATTTTTGCTGCTCTCATATTTTCAGAGAGGGTAATACGGCTGCTGATGGTCTTGCTAACTTGGGTTTGACTTGTTCATCTCTTACTTGGTTCATTCAGTCCCAAGAGAGATTCATTCTTGTCGTGTGACTCCTCAGGTGCTTCATATGCTCGTCACAATTAAGAGTGTTATGGTTCCTGTTGTACAGGCTAGCTTCTACTCTGAGCTTTGGATGTTGATGGGAATTGCTCTTTGGAATTTGCGCATAACAAATTTTGAGACTTCTTTTTTCTTTTTTCCTTTTTCTACTAGCTTTGTATTAGAATATGGGGTTTTCCTATGCTCTTTATCTCTTGTAAGACCTTGTATGTTCTTTTTATTTTTATTATTAACTAAGATCAGGCGTGGGGCTGAGCCTCCTAGTTAGGCTAGGTTTCAAACCCCATTCAAAAAAAAGATCTGCATTTGTATATAAAATCTGCAGACCTCTGAAGTCATTTTTTTCCTTCCAATTTGTTCAAAGATGAAGACATTTAGCAGAACTGAAAGTTGAGATGTAGATGTTATACTTGAACTTGATGCATTTTCCAAATGAATGCTATCTTTGCATCTGGTTTCTTACTTCTTTGCAGGTGAAATGATTTTTGGTGTCCATGCTTAGTATCAATACCACCTTAGCACCAAACATGAGTCCGGCTTAGAAGAATAAGCCCGAGTTACAGCAGTCCCTTGCTATGGTAGAAATTAAGGTGAGCTAAGACAATTTCAGGTACCAAACGTACCCTAAAAGTTCACAAATTAGGAAACAAGTAATGCATCAGTATGAAATCTAGCTCAGGGACGAGTAAAGTTCACAGGCTTTTCTACTTTTAAGGATGACAAAATACCTCGGGCACCTTCGTACGTAGACCAAATCAATTGTACACCCTGAAGCCAACATTACAATCTAGGCAGTTAAACATGGAACCCATTCATGACACAGCAGGTGGAGCAAGCTTCAACTACTGAGGGATCGATATTTTCAATCCCTCCTAGCTAGTCCTTGCCTCCTTGGTCCGTTTGCAAATTGGTCAAGATCTCAAACTGCAATATCCAAGTCCAGTTCCTCAGGTAGATTAAGTCCAAGAACATAAATGATGACAATAAGAAATAAAACAAAATGACGATACTGGGAACGATAATAAGAAGTTACTATACAGATGATATTTTCTGAAGTCCATTTCTCTTCTGCATTGCTTTGATTGTCGGGAGCAGGTGTTTGATGAGTATGTTGTGGTCTAATGAACACTTTTAGGTGCTGGCAGCTACCGATGTGATTTATTATGAGCTTGGGACCTTTGTAGTAACTATATATTCTCCTTAATGAAATCTACATGATTAAGCTGTAGTTCATGATATAGGTTGCTGATGCATGTTTGGAGTCAGAACACATACAATAATGGCGGTACTTCTATTGATGCATAACAAGCGTTATCTTCCATGATGTCGTTGTATGTTATTCTGAATTTGTGATCTTGAAGTGCAGCCACAAGAAAACTAGAGTAAAATTGTAGACTTTCTCTCCTAGTTACTATATATGATCGGATTTCTTTTGCCTAGAAGGGTATTAAGGTCTGAGCTCCACGCCAGATGAACCGGTGCTTAAAACAGTTAGAACATACATTTGTGTGAATAAATGATTATTATTGTGAAACTCACAATAGAATGCATGAATTGTCATAAAATATGTGCGCATAGACACGAGATACTCTAGAGGAAACACGACTTAAACAGAGTTTGGTGACATAATTTTCATTATCGCCTCATACAATATTGTAAAATAAGTTCTTAAATAAATGTATTATTCACATTTTAGAGACAAGTAATGATAATACATTTTATGACTTGATTTATCGATGAACTCATTATAATAATCGTAAACTTAACTATAATTCATAAAGGCACAATTTCTCACTTCTTAATTGCCTTAGGAGTTAGGAGTTCACCTATACTGCAATCTTTTAAGGAATTCTGAGCACGATTAGTTTGAAGTAATCTCATGAAAGCCAAATTTATAGCATATTTGAAAGTATAAAGAGTTACACGGTGACAAGTATGGCTCGTGGATCATCCGTACACCGATTTTGTCTAAACTTAACCACCTTTGGTGTTGGATTTTAACCACAAAAGGCCTTAGTACAATTAGAAATGATCCACCCACTTATTAGTTATATTTTATTTGTCACTTTTCTGATGTGGGATCTATTACTCTCCAATACTCTCAACACGTCCCTCACGTGCAACCTGACTCAAGGTTTGCACGTGATGAAATGAGACGGAACAAACCAAGAGACACTTGGTGACAATCCAATCGCAACTTTTCGATGGCAACATAAGCCCATACAGGGCGAAGATAAGGAACTCACATCAGACCCATAAGAGAACTGGGCGAGACATATAGCCCAGGAGAATCAGAGAAGTAATTGAAGAGGGACCCGCTCTGATACCAAGTTAAACAGTGACAAGCATGGCTCGTGGATCATTCGTGTACCGATATCGTCTCAACTTAATCACCTTTAAGGTGTTGGGTTTTAACCACAAAAGGCCTCGGTACAATTAGGAACGATCCACCCACTTATTAGTTATATTTTATTTGTCACTTTTCTGATGTGTGATCTATTACTTTCTAATACTCTCAACACAAAACAGCTTTAGCACATGAACCGGTTAGTGAGTGACCAAGGTGATTGAAGTGCAGTGGTTGGGTTGTTTAGAATCAATCTCAAGGACGAGTGGAGATGGAATGAGTAAGAGCAACTCTAACAGAAGTGGACAACATGGACTGATATCAAATGTATAAGTTCCAGCTAGCAGGAGATGAGATAACAAGAAATGTGTACAGACCTGCTCACAGTTGTGTTATGATGTGTAAGAGTAAAGAGTGCTCTGTCAGTCTGCATATATTTTGACATATTATATTATGTTGTTAGATTTGATCTAAAAAGTTTCACGATTTAGAAGAACTCACGTAAATAGTTTGATGATATAAAGATTTCGTTTCATATAGAATGTTATGTATGTGATAAAAGAGTGTTTAAGTTTTCCACCAACAAGCCTAGTGCTTCCTTCTCCAAAAGCACCACTGACTAATGCTGCATGGCATCCCAAAAAATCGTACCAGAAACAATTTCAATTTAGTAGCCCCTGGTGGAAACAAGTCTTTGCATGTCAAAGCAAGCAAAAAAGTTTTAAAAATGATCAGTGATCCAACAGTTTGTAAAACAGATGGAATAAACCATGCACATCAAAAGGTAGATAATGGACTTACGATTACGATACTATTATTTTTATATAAATATCATTCGAATAGAACATAGACAACATAGATTCCCAGGCTTGCGCATGCCAGTTCATAAACCTACTTTGCTTCATATAGACTATGAAACAACTAAATAGTACATACACAATAGATAAGCTTACAACAGTGCACATATCTTCTGTTCCACCTATTTTCTTGTGAAGAAACTCCTCAATTTTCCTCTCTCCAACTTCTCAAGTAGCTTCTTGGCTCCTGGTATGTCCATCTCAGTAAGCTTCTTGAGGTATCCGATTGCTCCGTAGGATATCATCAGCTTCTTACACTTCTTACTTGAACAAATTAAGCCAAGGGCACAGACTGCATACTTTTTGGCAGTATTTTGTGGACTAGGGTCAAGCAATTGGACCAAATTTGGAACACTTTTGTTGTCCCGTTTCACTTCTCTACAGTTGTGTGGAAGGCTCATCAAACTTGAAATCGCTTGTGCAGCAACCTCTCTGGCACTGTTTGATTTAGCCTCGAGCATCTTGATAAGAAGAGGAATGTAGCCTGCCTCACCGATCAATTTCTTCATCTCAGTTGAGCTGCAAACTCGGCAAATAGCTGATGCAGCTGCTTGTTGTGCTCCTAGTGAACCGGATTTAAGCACGTGAACCAAGCAAGGGAGGAGACCAAGGGAAACCAAAACTTCCATAGAAACTGAGCCAACCAGGTTCCTCAATGCCGCAACTGCAGACTCTTGTGGTAATGGACCGGCTAGATAAGCCAGTAGACTTTGAATTCCACCTTCGGATATTACAGACCGTCTTAGAATGTCATTGCTTGCAGTGAGTTTCTGCAAACACTCGGTCGCGTATTCTTTGGACCCCAATAACATTCCACAATCAAGGAGATTAATCATAACCTTTACAATTCCTTCCTCAGCTAGAGTTTGTCGAACCTCGGGGACAGCTGATATATTCTTCAAAGTGCTAGCAGAAGCAGCCTGAGAAACTGAATCACCAGTCTGACAAATCTCAATCAGTGGTCTAACCCCACCGTGTCCAACAATCGCTCTAGCTGCTTCAGCCGACATAGACAATCTCTGAAGCGAAATTGTGGCCTTTTCTTTTCCAACAGCACCCCCAGATTCAACAAGCCTTATAAGAGGTGGCAAGACACCTTCAGAAACAAGCCAATTCTCACAACTCCCCGATTCTGCAAGGGAACAAATAACAGTTACAGTCTTCTCCCGGATACGAGGAGATGTTGCAGTGAGCAGTTGGACCAGGGCAGCAATATTGCTACGTCCCAAAACCGACAACACATTCTTTTCATCCTCCTTCATGAGCTCAACAAGACTGTCAAGAGCTTTGTGCTTTGCTTCCAAATGCCCGATCTGAAGCCGAGCAAGCAATTCCCTTATATTACCATGTAGAGCAGCTTCAGTTTCAGTTGAAGAACTAGTCATAGACAAAGGCAAAGTGGCGTCACCAAGCACCCCAGTCTTGATCAAAAGGCCACAATCTCGCAAATTCAAGTCCAATTTACCAGACAAAGAATCAAGATCACTCTGCATACGAAGTTTTCCTTCATATTTCTCCCCCACACAAAACTGTGCCAATTCAATAGCTTCTTTCAATGTCTTAGATACAGACTGCAACTGCTCCTTACAAAGAGCATTCTTGGAGAAGCAGGGATGGCTAGACAAGTCTGATAATCGTGATGGAATCTGCTCCAACTTTAAAATGATCATCTTCCATCTACCTGGAAATCCCTTTACCTCTCTTGCTTTAGTCAGTGCCAATGGAACAAGCTCCCTTGCTTGTGATAACCATTCTTCAGCTGACCGGGTATCAGTCAAAACCTCGCTGCCACTATCTTCCACCATGATTTCAATCTGGGTATTGATCAGATTGGATACCAGAGCTAGATCAACTGAAATTTGAATAAACACCAAGCTTTCTAAGAATGAAGCAGATGAAGAAATGCAAAGAAAAGATAGAGATGCATATAAGATTTGTAAAGGCAGTGGAGCAGTTGCAATCATAAAGATATAAAATTATTACTTAAAGCTGCAATTAAATAAGTTCAGATACAATAAAACAAATAGGCCAACATCAAGAGCTTCGAGGATCTTGCATGATCACAACAAGCTTGTTTTCTGAAAACAATATCCGACCAACCATATGGAAAATACCTAAAAGATGCCTCATGACTCTATGAGTCCAAATTACTGTTGGCAAGTGATCATCATTAATTGTCAAAGCAAAATTGAAATTCAAAAAACAAATTTTTGTAATGATTCTACTTTATAATACAAAATTGTTGATCCCACACCCGCACGGTACCAAAGCAAACACTCCAAGCTAAGAACTAAAGAAAGTTTGCTTTTTAAGGGTAAGCAGTGCCGCCCAATTAACAAGCCGTCGGTGCATGTTTCTTCTGTAAAATCAACATCATATTCAACGACATTGAGCTTATACTAAGTGAGAATTGTTTATCAAAACTTAAGGCAATAAACCTTGGGATCAAATTTGAATCGTGGATTTGGCTAACCTCATCTAGATCAAGATGACAGATCAAAATTCCATGGAAACATATTGGGAAAGTGGGAGTCTTGGTCTTTGTTGCTGTTTCTTTCTCTTAAATGAACCTAGGTGGTTAGACAGAGGAAAAGACTTAACTTTGAAGAGACGATACAAGTCTCTATCCCAAGTTGCATAAATAGAGTGTAATCAAATTCAGCAAGATGGACCAAACCCCACAACACAAATTCATGAAACTTCAAACACAGAATTATGCACAATAAAATTCATACCTTCAATTGATTTGACTTTGCTTAAATTTCAAACGGTTCCACCATTGACAGCTACAACAATATAATGCCTCTTTCTCAATCTCAGTCCTCCTGTTCCTCCAAGCACAAAAGAAAACCCTTGAAAATCCAGAAGCAGAACAAATTGGGAAAATCTCAAGCATAACATATAACAGATACAAAAAGCAAAAAGATCAAAACTTTTTAACATTCTGTACTGAAGGAGTTAAAAACGAATCAAGAACCAACCTTTAAGACTCGGAAAACAGAATCGTGTCCTCTTTTTCTTCAGAGAAAAGACCCACTATAGCTTGAGCTTCAATCTTCTTTGTACTCAAGTGTCAGCAACCCAGATCAAATTGACCTTCAAACCCCTCAGTTTCACTAAAATACTAAAACCCTCTTTCTCTATCTCTCTCTGATCACAACCCACCTCATCAATGCTGCCAAAATCAGCAATCAAAGATCAGCTGGATCTATGTTTCTCTATCACTCACTTTCAAAGTAACAGCTTCGCAGTATCTGAAACTCTCCTGAAACCAATTCTGTTTCCTAGTGAAGACGGTCTGAACCCATTAAACACAGTGAAAAGTAGAACAAGAAGAAGATGAAGCTCAGTTTGAAAGTCCAACACTTGAAAGCTTTAAGCTTATATTGACACTAGTACACCCTCTGTGGTAAAAAAATTACAACATGAATTCAAAAAAACAATTCAAATTTCTTCTCTTTCTAAAATGGAACGAAATGAATATGACAAAATCTCTGACTCTTACCTCTCTGTCTTAAAAAAACAGAGATTTGTGCTTTTCATTGGTGGAGAGAGAAATTGTGATTGTGATTCAGGGGCAGGGGTTAAAGGGCGAGCAGGTTTGAGGATCGGACGGCTGTGATTGGGAGTGTGACAGAGAATCCGACCGTTGCCGATTGGGTAAAATTTTTGAATGTGCTTCGATCATTATTTTTGTGATTCGAAAATTATGTACGAGGTGGTGACACGGGTTAGTGACACGTGTGAGGTGACTTTTCAAAGGTTGTCATATTTTAGTTTGGCTTGGGAAATGATAGAACGAGGAAATGACTGATTCAACCTTTGATGAGTCTAATGAACGTGGAATGGTGACAGGCGACTCTAAAGAAGATGTCGTGGTTGTGCTCCGTCGGGGACGACGAACAAGGGTATCATAAAATGTGATGCTCAAAATGTTCTTTTATTAATAGAATGAACTAAATGATTGTATTCATAGCCACAATTTAACAATGGAAAGAAAATAGTTTTGTTCATTCCATATGTACTAAAAGTTATAAAGATAAAAACGTTTTTGATATTAATCTCAAAAAAAAAACTTTTATTAGAGCAGGAAATGTTCTTATTACTGATGTACTTCACATGTAATGAATTATAATATTGTGTCACATATTTTTTTTAAATTGAAATATCCTACATATGGCTTCTTGACTAGTACAAGTAAATCGCTTCTTATTGTCTTCTAATGATAATAATATTTATGGTTTTACTTGTTGAGAAAGTTCCTTTTGATAATTGAGGACAGTATTTTGATCTTTTCTTGATCAACGGTAGCAAATGATTTGGTCAGATACATATGATTGGTGAATATACTACTTGCCATTATAGTGTATCTTTAATTGAGAGTCAAATTGTTTGGAAATTGTATGTGTTCCTCATCAACATCGGTAAGTATAGAATGATTGTAGAATGTAGTAGTTGAAGATTTATGGGCCTTATAGAGAAGTTGCTAGTCTTAAAAGCCATTTCCAAGTAATATCATAGTGTTAGTTTCTAAAAAATGCTCAAACAATATGTTATACAATTCATTCGGGTAAATACCTCTTATAGTACTTGATGTATGACCACTTGGACAATTAGGTACCTAATGTTTAAAAGATGACAGTTTTGTACCTCATGTTTTGCTCAGTTAGATAGTTTGGTACTTCCGTTAACTTTTACGTTAAATATGAAGGTAAAATAGACATTTAAGTACTATTTATAAAATTAGATGTAAAAATATTTGTTTTTGTGGTTAAATGACAATTATTCTTGGGTCTTTATTATTGTCTAAGTTTTTGACTTTTTGAGAGTACACGCATGAATTAATATTTTTTTGTTAGGTTGATAAAATATTACATAATTTTATTTTATGTTAAGAAATATGTATTTGTGATATGAACGCGTCATGAGTGTTTAGATTAATTACACCACCTAAATTTTTTAAATATAAATTCAATCATGTTTCGAATAAAATATTAATTCATTTTCATATAGATAAATAGTAGTTAAAATTTTGGATATATATTCAGACCTAATACACATGAAACCACAAAACAAATATTTTTTATGTTTTATATTGATAAATATTACTTAAATGTCTATTGTACCCTCATATTTAACGGAAAAGTTAACGGAAGTACCAAACTGTCTAACTGAGCAAAACATGAGGTACCAAACCGTCATCTTTTAAACATCAGGTACGTAATTGTCTAAGTGGTCATACATCAAGTACCATAAAAGGTATTTACCCCAATTCATTCTGATTTAGTTAGAGATCGAATAAGTCTAACTAGCCTCTTAACAGCTTTTCAAAAAAATCAAATAGATATGTAGTAGAGTAATTTTGTAAATAGATATCTAATTGGAAAAAAATGCAAAATGCAATAGATATACCACATTTACATTTTTAATCTAATCTTATATTTTTGAGGTTTTTAAAACATTGTGCAATATCAAGGATCAATTGAGAACCTTAATTTTTTTTAATGAAACTTTGACACCAAAATTAGACTTCCCATTATAGGAGTTGAGATTGGTACATGAATCACAAAAGCTCCGGTGAGCAACGACTCACCAATAGCCACCATTACCTGAAGAAAGATTCTAGTAGTGCCACACCTAGATGCCCAACATCTCTCTATACAAACAGGGGCGTAGGGAGAGGAGGTGAGAAGGGTCAATTGACTCTTCTCATTTTTCATAATATTCTTAATTGTTGATATGATTGAATATCTAATGTTAATTATGTCATAACGAGTTAATGACCTTTCTAATTGGGTCTAACAAATCATAATACTTTTTCAGATTTATGTTTAATTGGTTTAATTAAATACATATTTTGTATCTTTACCTTCAAGATTATATCAAATTCGTTTTTCCTATTTCTATGATACTGTATATTGATTATATTCTAATAAATCAATCTCATAAGGTAATTTAAAACACTATATATGAGCCAATTATTTGAAGGTTTGAATATTTTACATAGAGCAATTATAATGTTAACTTCTTTTTCTTAGAAGAAACACGAACTTCACTCAATTACAAGACATGTATAAGTACGAGAGCCAAGAATCATAATGCACAATATAATATGAAAGTTAAGAAACAAAAACTTGTAATGCATACTCACAACCAAGAAGTTGAAGCTCCAAACCGAGGAAATAATATCTAAATTAAATGACCTCGTTAAAATCTTATATGGATAAAACCCTACATGACAAAACTCTAAATCAAGGAAGTACATAAACTTAAAACGGCAATGAATCATATTTAACATAAATCAACTTTGCAATATTAAAAATATCGATTTATCTTTTGCCCCTTAATGAAATTTCTAGTTATGCCAATGTATTCAAAGACGGTTGAACATCCATCATTGTTTTTTTAACATCCATCATTGTTACTTCTTTATAGGGGTGGACTCGGTCCTAACGAGTCGGTTTTTAGACACTAACTTATAGCTAAAACCGAAGATGCGGTTTTCTATTTATTAGAACCGAAATCGATAAAAATATATAAGAACCGCACTTGTCAGTTAACCGAACATTGGTTTGGTTTCGGTTACAAAACCGACTATCCTTTATATATATATTTCACAATTAACCCAAATAGTATAAAAAAATATCAAAGTTGTAAGCTATCAATACTTCAAATAAGTTTAAACAAGTAATTATTAAGAAAAGAAAAAATAAAATGTTTACATCATTCATTTGAAACCTTCAATATTCATATATAACAAAATGGAATATTACGAGAATTATGTTAGACTTAAACACTTAAAAATATAAATATGTCTGTGGAGGTCTACTATTTGTAACTCATAATCAATAAGAACATGACACACAATGTAAAATTAAGTATTAATAAGTAAATGAATATATATCGGTTCGGTTTGATTTAATCGGTTTTTAGAAAGTATGGAACCGCAAACCAAAACAGCACTAGTCGGTTTTTATGAATTCTAAAATCGATTGTCTCAGTTATATTCAGTATCGATTTAATACGAATTTGACCAATTTTGATTTTTTCGGTGTCTAAAAGTCCACCTCTACTTACTCCACCCCTACTTACTACAACCGCTTTTTTAGAGTTAGTTACTACAACTCCCAACTCTAAACTCAAGGGAAAACTACCCTAATTAACTACTTCATTTAGTAAACCAAGCAAAGCTGGTCGACGATTATTCTGTTTACTTGTGGGTTGTTGCAAGTAGGAGCTGCTATGGAGCTTTCAAATGGCTGCGTACGAAACAAAGAAAGAACCCAGAATTTGGGGAACGATGAAAGAAAGGCGTTGGTTATGGCGCTGGCGTTTGCGTGGCCTGGACATGACGCTGTTGCCTGTGTCGATTGTCGGCTGCCTCTGCCTGGTTTAACCTTATGTCTTTGTCTTCTTTCTCTCTCTCTCGTCCTTTTCCCTCACAACACACACTACTTTTCTCCCTTCACGTTTAAAATCCTATGAGCTACAACAAGGTTACAAACTTACAATTTACATGCATTATCCCATTAGACCTAGTGCAAGATATGTTTAGCCAAATTATCCCACAAGAAGAAGACATGTTTAGGCCTATGCTCATCGTGGCGGAGCTACAGAGGGATGCGGGATAGTTTTCATGACGGTTAGAAAGGAAAGAACATGCTAATATTTGACTACGTTAGAGAGTATGCCGTTGTAAAATGTAAATATTTGACTACGTTCACCAGTTGCACCAATTTTAGTAACAGACTAGCGATTTGACTGCCTGCTACTAGAATTTTTCGGTGTTAGAAATTTGATAATGAACTTAACAACAGCTAGGCTTCTTGAATAATCAAGGTGTTGATGCCGATAGTAGTATGCGGCCTTGACTACCTTTCAAGACTTGCAACTAGATCCAAAATACCAAAACATACAGCACCCACAAGCGTTGTTGGATTCAGGCTGGATCTTGGTAGCTTCAAACATGTCGAAACATGCCTGCCTTAGTTGATACCTAAACATCGGGTATTTACAATTAGCATGCTCTCTATAATACAAAAAAATAGTAAAAGTTCAAATTTCAAAGACTAATTCTAATTCCAGGGGGAACTTTGATACAAATATTTGAGGGAAAACCCAAGAATCCCCGGTGGCAAAGTGCCAAAAGAGACGATTCTATCTCAGAAAATATTAAAAATCGAGACTTCTTTCACAGGGGCTTGAAATAAAAAAATCCTTCCAAGAAAGAAATCAGACTGCTATTTTCTTAATCTGAGGTACGACCTCCAATATTCACACCAAACTAGGTTCATCCATACCACACCCCTTTTGAGAGTTTAAACTCACAAATTAATGAAATATAAACCAGCACAAGAGGATCCATAAACCATATCATTGTTTACTTAATAAACTTCAAATTCACCACATCAATGAAGTTTTCAGACCCCAAAGGAAAAAGCACAAAGCACACTGATGTTCAAACTCACCATGTATCTGAATACATAAAAACTAGGGAATTATCAAATTTAAGAATGTCAACTACGATTGATGAGTCATTGCCCACAACAGAAGTACAAATGCGGGGAGACCAGCTCAGCTAACCACACTAGTTCTCAGGATCAAGATCTTTCCCTTACCGGGGGTGAACGGCTGCATTATCAACAACAAAAATATACTTAAAATGGAGGCACATAATTATTCTGACATAAAAAGACAATGGTGATCAAAGCTAGTCCTTCCATTAACTACAGCCAAGACTCGGCGTCTATTACCCTATGCCCCATTCTTTTGTCAAATGTATATCCTAGATAGGGATATTGCAAGTTCATGGAATCTAGCACTGAAGCTCAAATTTGAGTCGTTATTTTATCTTCACATAATGCTTCAAGGCATTCCTCCAAAATTCAACCCCCTCTCACAAAATAAAAAGTTTTCAGGACTTTGTCAAACCTGTCGTATCTATCATTGACTGGGCTGGCAGCTCGCTCATAATCAGGGCTCCTTCTTGGAGCTCTATCATATCCAGGACTTCTTGGTTCAGCTCTAGAATTCTGACGGGAACCATGGCCATAATCGGGACTACCCCTATCTCTGCGGTATGGACTTGCAGATCGCCCACGATCATTGTTTCTTCTCCTCTCGGGAGACGTATCACGCCCCCTTCTATCAGGACTGTGGCCATTTCTTCTGTCATCATCATCACGAACAGCATACTCCACCGAAATAACTCGGTCCATAAACTTACTGTGCACCAAAAAGAAAGAAATTATGCTTAATAGCGAACAAGCTGCAATGAATTGAGATGATTTCCACAAAGTAGCATTTGAAAGAAAAATAGACGAAAAGGCATTGAAGTTGTCCCTTGCGTAAAATATTTCAAAAGTGAATATAAAGCAGGAACAAACTGAGGAAACCTACATTTAGAAAAATGATTACTAAAATCTTTGGTGACGTAATCCAAAACAGCACATATAACTGTCCTCACAAGCAAGAAAAGAACTTGGTAAAGAATCATAACCGAAGCTGTCGCGATGAAATTCTAAGAGAGCTGAAGGGCGTTTTCAAACGCAAAGATTTTTGAATTTAAAAATCAAACTAAAAACATAATCACACTTGTCGAGATCAAACCTTGCATTTGTTGCCTCCAATGCTTTGGTAGCATCCTCCTGTGAATCATATTGGATAAATGCAAAATTCCTCCTAATCCTTATGTTCATTATTTTCCCATATAGATCAAAGTGCTTCTCCAGATCCCTTGTCCTAGTATGAATAGGATCAAAATTGATAACAAACAGGGTTTTTGACGGTTTTGTGTTTGCTGGAGGTTTTTTTGAATCATCAGGTCTCCTAATCCCGCGTTCATGCTACAACCAGAATATAGAGTGATAAGTGAGTGCAACTGAGACAAAATAATCTAGAGACCCCAACACACAGTTTATCCATGTGATCATATGCAATATGAAAAAGTACATAGCTCAAGAGAAATGCATAGAAACATAAAGTAGAGAAGCATTCTTTGTGATATTTTGACCCAACACAATCACAATAATATATAGTGATGAGATGCAAACTCTGAGTTTGGTGAAGTATTATACTTGTATGTATTAGATCCTGATATGGATTTTGGCTGACTTCTTGTTAATTACGTCATTGAGCAAATCATAAAGTGCTAAATTATTGAAACCAACCACAATACCTTGGTCCACTCAATACGAAGGCGGCGCCCCTTCCTACCAAATTCTGTCCTGTCAAGCTTTCGAATTGCATACTCAGCATCTCGTTCATCATCCATATAGACAAAGGCAAATCCTATTTAAAACAATGCAGAAAGAAGCAAATCCTATTAAAACCAAAATGCTATGTAACCAAAGCAAGTGCATCTTGTCATGTAATTTTCCTATGTACAGTTCTTACAAGTAAATCCTAAAACAAGACAAAATCTTGACTTCTCAAAAACCAACAAAATCTGTACATACAAAAACATCTGTTAGGAAGTAACACAAAACCTGCCATTGGCTGCGATATCATCATGGAATCTATGATTGAACATGTCGGTAATTGAACACTGATGAAAAGTCATGATGAAAGAAAAAGCAATGTTCTGAGGGAAAGTAGGATGGCAGAGCTAGGGCTGATCATATTAAATCTTCTCGAAAAATAAACTGAACCGTGGCACATGCTACAAAAGAAATGCAGACAAGCAGACCCATCCAAGAAGAGCATGTACATTCCAAGTAATCCTGCGCCAAAGAAATTATTGAGTATGGCGGTTTACACTTCATTAAAAAGTTACCGGCTTCTCTGAAAATACCGTGTACACCCATTCAAATAATGATTCAAGGAATGATACATTGACCCTTTTGAATAACAGCAAAATTCTTTTCTTAGAAATTATGCCTTCCTATAAGTTTACTATAAATCCGATAACCCAATGAATGAGCTCAAGTCTCTTAATATGAAGGAGATCCACAGGACATAGGTATCACTACAATGAACACATACCCATAGCCATAATTTTCCTCGAACGGGGAAAGGGGTACTTCTACGTGCTAATATTTTGTGAAGAACATGAGAAAAAGGTTATGAAATATAACCAGACCATGCATTTGCTGATATACAAAAAGGGGTCAATGAGGTATATCTTAAATGCATCATGTTTCACTGGTTTTAGACCACAGGTTTCCTTTCCTAGAACTTATCCTGTAACCTCACTCTGAGGCAATATCATTCAGAAATACAGTCTGATAGTATATCAACCACATAGCAGAATATCATGATTGTTGAGTAGTGATATCTCTAGAGGACAAACGTCCCAATTAAATTACTCTGTTAACGTAGGACTTGATGTTAGTCTGTTACACCTCTAAATAGCATTCTACTTATCAAGTCCTATCATTGATCTAATAAGGATGACAACAGCTTCTCGAACTTCAATCCACATTCCTTCAAACTGAACACACCCGAGCAGGATGATTTCAGTAATATCACATTTCAGAGTTATTACCGCAGTGAACACACAGAAAATCTTCCAACACAATACACATCCAACCAACTCAAACGAAAAACCAAACATAAACGAAATAACCAACATACAACAGTCAAAAGAGCTAGCCTTTTCCATACACCAATTCCACGCAGTAATAGCAAAAACCAAATCTTCCATAAGAAAACAAATTTACCAGATTTGACATCCACCCTGTCGACCTTCCCATACTTATTGAAAAGCCTTTCGACATCCGATTGCCTTGCATCGAAGTCCAAATTGCCACAGAAAATAGGCTTCATTTTCTTCAAGCTCCAACCTTTTTATGCCCTACCATATTTGATAACAACACAATTAAGTAAACACAACCCCTCAGTGAGCTCTATAACCCATAAGCTGATATGTAATAGTTAATTTTACATTAGCGGTGATATGGATAAAGAATTATGAAGATTAAGGATATAAGAGAGTGAATCCAAATCAGGATCACAATGTTTAAATCATGAAGCAAACAAACTAAACTAAAAGGTGGTTCTTTATTGATACAAGCTAGCAGTTTTAAGTTGAAGATGTTAAAGATCTGAGCTTTAGTACCTTGGAGTGTTTGCAGGGAGAGCTGAGAGGAACCCTAGTTGTAGTTGCGCCAACAGCTCTTGAACTGCTTTGAAAGTTCGAAGACAACCAGAACAGGTACACCTAACAAGAAACGGCGTCGTACGACTTCCCTTTTATTTGTAACCCTAATTTTGGTAATAGGCCCCACTTGGATATGACGTCATTGTATCTAGATATTTTTGTCCCTTAAAATGATATTCATTAGGGAAAATGTTCATTCCAAAATAAATAATTTTCTTTGTAACCCAAAAAAAATCTTGCTTCAATCCAAAAAATAATAATCGAGAGTTCTAGTTACACCTCTAAATCTACTAAGTATACCTCCATCATTTTTGTCATTTTATTTGATTTTTTCAACTCATATAAAAAGACGTACATATATAAACAAATAGATTAATATTAATTTAGTTTTTATACAACACGAAAGATTTACAATTTGATTTTTTTTTAAGAAATGAAACTGAATTTCATTAATAGACAAAAGTTAGAATGACGTCATAAAAGCCCTAAAAAGAGAACAATCAAGCACAATTACATTAAAACTTTCGCTCATGTCAACATGAGCCTAGCAAAGATAAAAAAAGCATTATATCATAGCAATAAGATTAAAGTCTACCGACTCTAACCCAACAACTACGCTGAATCTCTAGAAATTTCTAGATAAATAGAATGCACATAAGTGTTTATGATCCTGAACGGATTCATTAGCGACATAAAGCCGCTTAGAACTAGCAAAACTAATTTAACTAGACAGGAGATTTAATGGGCCAAGAATGAGAGTCCACCACCTAGTTCATTCGGGTGATTCGGTCATTATCTATCTCGCCCATCGACCGACACCATGCTAATCTCGCCAAGCTTTGACTGCCCAATCTGTGTTGCTTCGGCCTCGCTCGCATCGAATCTAGATTGCCGATCAACAACCTAGACTTTGCAATTACGCTACCATAGCACATCACACAGATTACAAACCAACTTCGCCCGCAAACCTTAATCACCAGATCTGAAGAACATGGTGTACCGATTAAAACAAATATGACATCATAACCTTGTCGATCCACCTGGAAAAGCATGATTGAACCCCTCTTGAAACATCAAAACACCTATTTGGACAGCTCGTTCGGCAGCATATCTGAGATCAACTAGGACGGAGGCCATACATTGACCTGGATGTCGTCGGACAAGTTGTTTTTATAACCCAGGGTCGCCGGTGGCTTTATGGTGTTGGGGGAGAGTTTGAAGAGGTTTTAGGATTTACTACACACAAGATTTACAATTTGATTGTTTGGAACGATCGTAGGAAATATTCTTTGATGTGCAAAAAATATTCATTGTTTTGTATATTAATTAAGGATTAATGTTTTGATATACAAACAAGATAGTGATAATACTTCGATCTATGTCACAAGGCATATGCAGATTACACAAAAAACAGAAAGCACTTTCAGCCTTTGAATGAGTTTCAAGGACATCTTGACATTATTGAATCAAATACTTATTAGCTTGTTTGGGCCAAAATAATATTTCTTGGCGAATGATGACTTCTCGAGCCTGTTGGACCGATTCTTGCGGTCTAAGTAATTGTAAAGATTCTCTTTCCATTTGAAGTCATGCATGACAAGGATTTTTGGTTGCTTAAAGAATCCTCCGAAAATCCAAGAAGATTTGATATGTCTTGATCCGTAGGAAAGAATAAACCCTAGTGTTCACTATATAAAGGTGTCAAGTTGCACAGAATATAGACATCTCAACGATTCAATACAACTTTTACACACGGCAAAACAAGCCTCTCCGGAACACCTCTACCAGAAAGATTTCTCGAGTCTTTTTGTCCACCAAAGCCCTATCCGTAGGCATTCTCCGCTGCTACTCACCAAAGCCCTATCCGTAGGCATTCTCCGTTGCTACTCACCAAAGCCCGACCTGTCGGCATTATCCGCTGCTACCTCACCAAAGCCTCATCGGTGAGCACTACCCGCTTCTATCTCACCAAGCCTCATCCGTGAGCGAATAGTCCATCACCACTTCATAAAGCCCTATCCGTAGGCGAATACCCACAAAAACCATTGTTGGAGTGAGAACTCTAGCAAATATCCACAGTTTGTCAGAGATCTTTTGGCGAACGCACTGCACTCTTGATTTTTAGCTCTGCTCAACTACACCGGTCTGAGTAAGAACGTCCACTTCGCAAGAGAAGGAGAAAAATCCTAGTTGCGCTTCAGCTAAGTCTGTGAAGAACCTTAGTGTCGGTCTGACCAACGCTTGTACAATAGTTGTTTGAAGAGAAGTAAGAATGCGAACAAGCGTCGAAGATCAAGGTTGCACCTGACCTATAGGTACTAGCACACCCTCAAGCTTGGTTGTTCGAGAAAATCCATTTTCACACCGAACATTTGGCGCGCCCAGTGGGACATAACGTGTCAGGATTATAGAAGAAACAATTTCGCGTTTCGGATGATTACCAGAAGAATTAACAGAGTCAACTAGTTGTAGTGTTAAACATGGATGACGAGTTGAAGCAAAATTGAAGGCTATCATTGAGCAAGTTGAGAAAATCAATACAACCGCGAATCGGATAAATACTTTCATAGATCAGCCTAACAAAGAAGTTAAAGCAGCCGATGAGAAGATAACAAAGCTACAAGATAAAGCAAACAATGATGTTTGCAATACTAACCAAGAGGTTTTACAATCCCAAGAAGTAGAACCTAAAGTTGACGAAGATACTCTCGCCAAAGAGGTTGAATCGGTTTTTAATCAATCTAGTGGCGAAATCTTTTCTCTGGTCATGTCATAAAAAATTGATTTGCCAATTTGTGATGAATCTCATGAGGAGCACAGCAATGAAGTCAGCAACCAATAAATCTGCTTCAGAGACGAAGTCATTCCGTTCGTGCATGATACTGTGTATATGGACACATGCCAAGCCTTACAGATGGTCCTCAATGATGTGTATAGCAGGAATATGCATATGTCTGAAGCATAAGTTAAGTCACCAATATGTGGTGATTGTTATTGTGATATGGATACAATCTACGATGAATACGATGGTGATTATAGATTAATTCTTGGCTCCAATATCAACAAGTCTCGTATGCAGGAGTTTGAATTGTATGATTATCTTGTTTTCGAAGATATAAACCGGCAAGTGGTTTATTATGAAAGTCAATTGGTGGCTTCAACTGTACATAACATGCACCATGACATGGTAGTCGGCGACAAGACGGATTTCCTCATCGAGCCATCCGCAATGAAGATGCAGGGGGCTATGCAGTAGGCCTATGAGCAGCCACTTCAGAGATTTCAAGTAAATGACACCAAACATGTTTGTTCAATACTTGGAGTTTCTCGTCGGAGAGAATCCCATGCCACCAATATCGATATGTCAAGACTTGGAGTAAAACATTGGTGGACTCCCCCATGGCCTCACGAAGGGTAACTAATCATACTGAGTTTCCTGCTTCTTTGCTTCTGCTTTTGAGTTTTTTTGTTCATGTTCATTTTGATTCTGTTGCATTGAAAAACAAAAAATACAAAAAAGAGATTATGTGTTTTGCTAAAATATAAGGCAATATTCTTATCTAATAGAGGTTTGAATTATGTCATATATTATTAGAGACCTATTTATGAGTTCTTAGATGTAAGAAACAATATATGTGTTTCATAGTTACAATTATTCTGCCAGCAGAGTACAAAAGATTTGAAGCAAGAGTGTAGTTCAACAAATTTGCAGCAGCAACTTCTATGTTGCAACTTCACGAAATAAACTGGGAAGATCTAGGAAGAGTTAGAAGGCAAACTTCATATGCACGAAAATCCCTGGATGTCTACTTTCCAACGCAATTTGCGGCTTGCAATTTCAACGATCCAAGAAGGAGTTATGGCAACTTGAGTCTCGGCAGGTCAGAATGCACGTTTTCAGTAGCCTATACTACTGTGCAGCAACTTCGTTGAATCACTGGTGATGATTTACTAAGAACTAGTCCGCGAACTACATATGTGTGGATAGCCCTGGATGTCTAGTTGATTCTGACTTTCCAGTAAAAAGTTATTGCAGTTTCAAGACAGGAAGGTCAGGATGAACACAAAATTGATAGCATTCATATATGCGTGGCAAATGGGCATTGAAGGTCTCGTTTGGCTGACGAATGTGTACTTATGCCTTCTATACATGTTCTTATGCACTTAAGGAGCTTGACACTTAAGATTTGCTATCCTCCTTCGCCTAACTATGGTCATCAAAACCAGACAGTTGCAGTTCAATTAATTTCAGTGGCAGCTTCTGTGCAGTAACTTTGTAGATATACCTGAAAAGATCCCGAGCGAATCAGTGAGCAAGCTTCATATTGGTGGAAAGATATGGATGTCTAGTTTCTAACCCAATTTACGGTTCGTGATTTCAATACTCCAGGAGAGAGTTATGGTAGTTTCAGTACCAGAAGGTCATACTGCTTTAGAATCTGCTTCTTATGTTTATGACTACGGTGAACGGACTTGCAAACACATATACCTCGGTGAATGCAAACAAGAATGTTCTCTATTCATGCTTACATACTTGGAGGGCTTGCTTCAAGTTTTTCTCTCTTTTATTCGCTCTATTTCAGATACCTAAACTGGATGCACATATGGACAGAAATTAGTATAAAGTGGTTCGAGTTGATCAAGCTTGAGGATTCTCAAGTGTGCATATAAAAGGATACTCATTGCAGAGAGATAGACGAAAAGAAGAACTGGTTAAGAGAAGAAGATAATTTCAAGATTAAGACTCCATCTAAGTATGCTATGGTGTTCATAAAGCTAATTCATGTGGTGTTAAGGGTATAATGTTCTCTCTTGTGTCAATATATGTGGCATCTTTTTCAGAAGTTAGGAAAACAACTTTGTGTTTTCTCCACAGCCGTTGTTGATAGTGGTTGTAGAGAAGAAGTGTAATTATAATTCCTCATATCTGAAGCATTGGCCAGCAGTGTTTTAATTTAGCCAACACCTGTGGCTAAAAATTCAAAGAAGGCATCACTATACTTCAACCAATGGTATCATGCACAACAACTTCACAAGATTCAGTTTCTACACCACGGTGGAGTCATCTAAATCTGTACAAGTGAAATCTTTTGTTCATATAGAGGGCATTAATACAAACTAAGACATGCATCTCGTGTTCTTGAAGAGCTCATATCTCATTGGCTTTGTGATGTTATTATAATACCAGATCTCATTGGTCTAGTACTTCAAAGACCAACTTTTGTGGTTTTTAATTCTTCATTACTTATGTCAGTTACCGTGCATGTGAAGTTGATTATGAGGAGACGAAATTCTATACATCCAGCAAATGGATATGAGAGAGGTTTTGGCATAATGTTCGCATATATAGTATGTCTTGGAGGAATGTCGCATCAAAATTGAAATTAAAGGCATGACAGACATCTACTCAAGTTTTCCAAGTATTTTTAGAGCCTCATGCATATCATATATGCAGAAAGTAGCAACAAAATAAGACGAAGGCTTTTACTGAGGTTGGATTGTTCTAATTATTATACTGGGAGGCTTCAAGTTTCATATGTAAGCAGCAGAGACGTTTTGAAAGTCATTGTACAAAGGCAACATCATTGTTTATACTGGGGTTGTAGGTCGTGAAGCATATATTTCTGTGACAATTACAAACAACTTTTTGAGTTGTTACTAGAGAGCTCGAGGAGTTTGAGTTGACACAAGACAAAATTTGACATTCAACAGAAGGAGTTTAGAGGACGCTCTGATATCTTTTGAAGAAATGGAGATAAAGTTGAGAACAATTCAAGAAGACCATGTCTATATATTGTTTGACATAACGTTCACAATTACAACACAAGTTTTATTGTGCTTGATCACCACAAGGAGGCTTGTAATTCTCATTCATGGAGCCAAATTAGTGCAATCATGCAAAGAAATAAGTCTTAACTCTACTTATGCGACTCAATTATGTCAGGTACTACAAGAAAAACCTATACATGAGGCTTGCAAGATCAGTTTAACCGGCTTATTCTCACTACATTCGTTGCATCCAATTAAACTGAGGGGCTACACTATACATAATCTGCCAACTCATGGGGCAAATTTTTGAAATTTTGAAACATTTGAAGTTTCAATGTCTATTTATATTGAACCAATCCCTGTGGTTTATCTAAACCAATTCGTGGTTTTGAAGTTTATTTAATCAATCTGTTTTGAGGTTGATCATCATCCATACAAGGCCAATACATGTGGCCTATTATTTCGAAAATATTTGCAGCAGCAAAAAGTTGTCAAAGACTCAAGAAAACTTGGTATTTCAAGGTACTTTGTCGAGTAGTTCCAAGCTTTTGGGAGGTTTACATCAAGCATCCATGGATTCACACATGACCTAATGATGCTAAGGAACATGTTTGGATGCTCAATTGCCCAGAAATGACAAGAGGAGCTTATGAAATTCATCATGCAAATCAGCCCCTGCATAGAAAAATCTGAAAATTTCAGGTTTGGCTTATTGTTGGCCATTTATGGCTCATTCTCGCATCCTTTTAAGGCTTGAAGTCCTATTCGCCATACATTACCTTGAAGCAAGTATATTGGACTACAAGTAGGAAAAATAATCATGTCATTCGCTCCTCTGAGGAGTGAGTTATGAGGTCTACAAGTTGGCATCTTGAAGCAGTCATTCCAGAAAAAAACTGAACTGCAATGAGTTTTGGTGGCCTTGTTTCTTCATCTTAACATGTACCTGTCACTGAGGTTTTTGTTTATACATCAAGTTGGGATGTTGTAGAGCATTTTAGAATCAAGAATCATCCAAAAAGATCACGGGGAGTTCAAGGTACAAGCTCTTCAAGTCGACCAAATAATAAGAAAAAGCTGAATTTCCAGAAAGTGATTTTCATGGAGCTGTTTTGAGAGACCATTTGTGCCATCTTTCTGGGTTTCTTTGGCCGTTCGCTTCATAAATCCTTCAAGTACATATATTGTACTACATTCTCAAGCTAAAAACTGATCAGAATTATCATCTGAGCATGGTGCAAATCGTGCTTAAAGTGGGTGTCTTGAGCAGCAAAATGTTATCAGTTTTTTTATGAAGTTTATTTTAGGGCTGGTTCTTAGTCTTCTTGAAAGTTCTTTTTGAGATAGTTAGTTCATCTTGGAGGTTGTGGTGTTAGAGAACAAAGTCAAGTTATAAAACAACTAGTAAGTGGTTGGTTCAAATTCTTCTTATTCATCTAGAGTGAAGTACAAGTGTGTCTACATTAAGGCTTAAATTTTCTTGGTTCATTGCTATCAATTATCATTAAGACCAATGTTTGTGGTCTTGTTACCATGTTTAATTAAGCATAGGGGCTTCTCTACGTCGAAGTGTTCAGCAGGAGCTTAAGGTTATTTTCTTATCAGATCAGTCTAGGTATTCAAGTTGATTATATATGAGTTTGGTGTTTTTCAGTTGGGCGGTGTGACTGATGCATGAGAACTATAGGTCCTTTCAGTCAAGACGCATGGCTTCTCCTTCAAGATCTGGGGGGCTATGTTTAGGCAAAAATAATACTTCTTGGAGAATGATGACTTCTCGAGCCCGTTGGACCGATTCTTATGGTCTAAGTAATTGTAAAGATTCTCTTTCCATTTGAAATCATGCATGACAAGGATTTTTGGTTGCTTAAGGAATCCTCTGAAGATCTAAGAAGATTTGATATGCCTTAATCCTTAAGAAAGAACAAACCCTAGTGTTCACTATATAAATGGGTCAAGTTTCACATAATATAGACATCTCAACGATTCAATACAACTTTTGCACACTGCAAAACAAGCCTCTCTGGAGCACCTCTACCAGAAAGATTCCTTGAGTCTTTTTGTCCACCAAAGCCCTATCCGTAGGCATTCTCCGCTGCTACTCACCAAAGCCCGACCCGTCGGCATTATCCGCTGCTACCTCGCCAAAGCCTCATCCGTGAGCACTACCCGCTTCTACCTCACCAAACCTCATCCGTGAGCGAACAGTCCATCACTACTTCATAAAGCCCTATCCGTAGGCGAATACCCGTAAAAACCATTGTTGGAGTGGGAACTCTAGCAAATATCCACAGTTTGTCAGAGATCCTTTGGCGAACGCACTGCACTCTTGATTTTTAGCTCTGATCAACTACACCGTAAGAACGTCCACTTCGCAAGAGGAGGAGAAAAATCCTAGTTGCTCTTCAGTTAGGTCTGTGAAGAACCTAAGTGTCGGCCTGACCAACGCCTGTACAACAGTTGTTTGAAGAGAAGTCAGAAGGCGAACAAGCGTCAAAGATCAAGGTTGTACCTGACCCATAGGTACTGGCACGCCCTCAAGCTTGGTTGTTAGAGAAAATCTATTTTCACACCGAACACAGCTATATATGAAGCTAGGTACAAACAATGAGGGTGTCTCCCTTTGGTTTCAAATTTCAGATGGGGCAGAGATTTTGAGAAAGTGATTGTGCTTGATAAAGGAATCAGGAGAGTTGTCGGTCATTGACTGAATTGGGAATCTGGGTCGAGAATTCTTGGCGAATGAGAATTTAAAACGAGTGTGGTAAAGGTTGACCATTGCTATTTAATATCAGCCATTAAAATTCATTAAATCCAGATCTACAGCTTAGAAGCTATCCCTTATCTAATTGGAAGCTATCCCTCATTTTTGGACAAAAAATAGATCCCTCGTCTAATTGGAAGGGCGAGTGTGTATATATATATAGTCATTATCAGAAGCGGAGGACTGTTTTTTAGCTAATGAACAAATTTTATTATTTGACCCACTTTTTGATCATATTTTCTCATCTTAACCAGTCAAATTCTAGGTATATATGTGTAGATCATTTCTACAAATTTTCAGCCAAATTGATAATTGTTAAGACATTCAAATCAATGAAACTATCCGAGTTGTTTATTCTGAACCGTAACTCTAAATCACAGCTTTGAACGCCTTAACGATTATCAATTTTGCTGAAAATTTGTAGATATGATCTATACTTATATACCTAAAATCAGAACGGTTAAGAAGAGAAAATATGATCAAAAAGTGAACCAAGTAATGAAATCTGTTCTTTAGCTAAGGAAAAGACGTCCGTTATATAAACAGATTGTGTGTACATATAGTGGAGTCCCGCTTTGTAATTAAAGTGTGAGGTTTCTTATCTGACTCACTTCCGAGTCATATTTTCACCACTCCGCATTCTAGTGTCTAGAACAAGATGTGTAGATCATTTCTGCAAAGTTTCATTCAATTTGAAGATCATCTGAGCTCTATAATTGTGATTTACACAAACTGTTCTGTTTGAATAGATTTTGCTCTATTGACTTATTTAATCTAATTCAATACCCTAAATAATCTCCAAATTAGATGAAACTTTGTAAAAATGATCTACACACTATAATCTAGACATTGTATAGTGACGATGTGAAAATATAACTCGAAAGTGAGTCAAACATAAAGCCTCACGCTATAATTACTCATGTTAAGTTTCATCCAATTTGAAAAACATTTGAGCATCCGTAATCGCGATTTATACTAACAGTTCATTTTTGACAGATTTTGTTTTGTTAATTCATTTAATCTAATTCGTTCTCAAATGATCTTCAAATTAGATAAAACACATGACTGATCTACAGACTATATTCTAGACACTAAACGGTGAAGATGTAAAAATATAACATACAAGTGAGCCAAATAAGAAATCTCATACTTTAATTTCAAAACAAACCTATTATATATATATATATACACACAAGCTCCATACATCAAAAAGATATATATATATATATATATATATATATATATATATATACACACACACACACAAGCTCCATACATCAAAAAGAAATTCATGAAGATATTTTTGTAATTAAATCCAACTTCTGTAATCTGATTTTGAGATCTCTTTTTTTATTGAATTTGATTTTGAGATCTTTTTTTATTGAATTTGATTTTGAGATTTGAGCATCAAAGAATATCCTCTTGAACTTTGATATCATCACCTGCCGTTCCACCGCCATCTTCGCTTTCTACATCTCAACTCTATCAGTCTATCCCAACTCCCTCATTTTCTCTTCAATGGCAGACCGAGCACTCCACCCCGAGACTCCCTCCCACCGCAAAACCCAACCCCTCAAGAATATCGCCATAGACTACACCCCAAACGCCTGCACACACTGCACCGACTCCAACACCATCACAGTCACCTTCGACCACCGCGGCGGCACAAGGTGGCGCACCCCCACCCGGTTCCTCTATGGCACCTTCAGCGCCCTCATCCAGTGCCCTAGTGGCAACACCAGCGGCCTCAACTTCAACCTCTACCTCTCCTCCCTAGAAGGTGACACGTCTCAGGACGAGATCGACTTCGAGTTTCTAGGTAAGGACATGACCATTGTCCAGACCAACTACTACACTGAAGGGACTGGAAACAAAGAAGAGATCCATGGCCTAGGGTTTAACTGTTCAGAAGGGTTTCATGAGTATGTGATCAAGTGGAGTACGGATGTGATCGAGTGGCTTATAGATGGGAAAATGGTGAGGAGGGTTGAGAGAAAAGAGGGTGAGGGTTTTCCAAACAAGCCTATGTTTTTGTATTCTTCGGTTTGGAATGCTAGCTATATTGATGAGGGGAGGTGGACTGGGAAGTACGTTGGATGCGATGTGCCTTATGTTTGTGTTTATAAGGATATCCATGTCCCGCTTGAGACTGCTGTGGAGGATTGAGATCTTTGAGGTTTTGTGTGTGAGTTTTGGAGGGTCAACTTCTGAATAAAATGGTGTTTGTTTTGTTGTTGATGGTGGGGATTTTATTCCAGTCATGTTTGTGCTGTGTTTATTTGCCAAATTGGGAATATGCAGCCTTTTCTACTCTTGGATTTGTCAACTGTTTTGGATCACAAACCAGTAGAAGTGTGTAGGAAAAATGTGTTTACATCCATGAGATTGATGTTGGTTTTGCTTTCAGAATAGTCTTGTATGGCTAGACAAGATAGTGTGATGTAACATGGAACTTTTGCTACTCAATTCTAAAGTAGTTTCTTTCAATTGATATTGTGACTTTGAATGTTTCAATTGATTTTTGCTTGTCAAAAATATGATCAGACTTTGTTTTTCTGTTTTATGTCAAAATTAATAATCTGGAAACACAAGAATTACAGAGAGTTAGGACTTCAGGAGTTATGGCTGCGGGCTGTAGTAAGGAGATGAATCGAAAAGACGGAACAAGTAACGGTGTATTGCCGTTTGTTTTAAAACATCTTATTTATTAGGTTTAATGTAAGTTTGTTGAGGTGTCTTTCTTTTAACCATTGGATATTGAGTCAACGGTTCAGATTCGAAGCCAATGATAGCCAAGCACAACCACCAACCAACAACCACCAACCAAGGAGAGGATCCTAATCCCTTTTTTATGATGGGGAGTAATCTGTTTCTTTTTGTACCATCATCAGGCCTTTTCTAAAAAAAAAAAATGCATGATTTTATGAAAGTAAGCTTCCATTCTTTCTTTTGAAAAGGACCCAAAGAATGGGGAATGAGACCTATATATGATAGGTGTTCGGATGTAAAATGAAATTTCTTAAACAAATCGTATTCTGAATTAGTGTAGTGGTTCGTCGCGAATATGATTGATGACCTCAGAAGATATTTATGATCGGGGTCATATTAAGGTCTATCTTAGAAGGCATGTAATCATGAAGACGTATCCGAATGTTTCTTGATTATTGATTAATGGAATGGTACTTGGCGATTTAAAATCCTACATTGAAGAGGTAACCTGGACGTGAAGGTAGAAGAATACAAGTCAATCACACCTATTGCAATTATGGGCACGTAATATATATGGTATGATTAAGGAAGGTTATCTTCTCTTAAAGGTATTTGATTTGCAAAGAAGTTTTACTTACATGGAAGGTGACATCCAAAGGATATCTTGGAGCAATTATATTGATGAAGGGCTTACGGTGCTATTTGATAAATTAAGGTTTTCTTGCCTTAGTTGATTATGAAGATGTCTGACATATCTAACTTATTTTAAGAGTTAGATTTAAGGCGAATAATCTTTATATATATTATTATATCTTTATGATATATGGATCGATACATGCAGTTAACATATTTGTACATAATTTTATTTCCTTTGAGGTCTTGTTTGCTGAAGATTTGTAGTTGCTTGAGGATCTAGTCTTTTAGAGATCTGATATGTCTTGATCCGCAAGAAAGTAAAACTCTAGTGTTCAATATATAACGGAGTCGATGGCGAATAAAGACACACACATCAACATACGACCAACTTTGCAACACTGTAGAACAAGCTTATCTCGGAGCACATTTACCAAAAAGAATCTCAGGGTCTTTAATTCCATCAAAGCCTGTCCAGTCAGAAAATTCAGCTTATACCTCACCAAGCCCGCCCAGTAGGCAAAAGTCTACCCCAATTCATAAAGACTCATCACGAGCGCAAGTCTACAAATATCATTGTTCGTTGAAGAGAAATCTTAGGTGAATGTCCTGTAATCCTGATATAGCTCTGCTCGACCACACCGGCTAGAGTAAGAACCGACAGTCTTACGTTAGACAGAGAAAAAACTTAGCTGCTCCTCGACTAGGTATGATAAAGAACTTGAGTGTTGGCTTAATCAGCGCTCACACGTCAGTTATTTGAGGAAGAAGTCATAAAACGAACAAGCAAGAACAAGTTGCACCTAACCTAAAAGTGCTGACACGTTGCAAAAAGTTGATTGTTCGACAACAAATCCGTTTTCATCCCGAACAATAGAGAAATACAATAAACACATCTAGCAAGCAATATTAACACTTTCGGTCAAGCATGCACTAATCCAAGCACTTCAACACCCACTTTTACTCACCTGCTTTTCAACAATGGTAGGAGGTTTGGGCTTCAGATGCTTAAAAATGGAGATAATGAAGTTAAATTTGGTAGGTATGACCGGAGGGTCCGGAGTAGTGCCCCAGTGGCATTTTATATAGACCTTAGCTGGATCTTATAGTTAACACGATTTACTAAACTATTAAGTTAATGCCAAATGACATTAGTGGGTGTCAACTACTGAACGTTTAAGCAACGCTATTCATAGTTATTAACTTACCACGTACTGAGATAACAAGTTATTAACTTCAAAAATGGGTAAATAACACGACTCGTAATTGAAAACATGATTTTGATGAAATATACCAATTAGAATATGATATACTCAACTTTAAGATTCAAGCAATGCTAATTGCTATTCAAGTATTCATATAATGTTACACAAATGGTGTGATTAAAATTTCGTCGTGAAAGATGAAACATTAAGATAACAAGTCAAATAGATAGTAAATGACAATTGATTATTGATTAGACACCACTCATAAATTAAAATGTGAGTGTGATGAAATTATTGAAATATACCGATTAGTGCTGAAGTATGATAGACTCAACTTTAAGATTATTTTGAACAAACAACTCGGTTTTTTGAAACATAAAATATCACAAATATTGTTTGAGTTTTGACATGTTTGACACTTAACTCACAGACATTTTAAAAATATCGCTTAACTCACTTACTTTTGACTTTATCTTACATTTAACGCATTGTCATTAACTCTCTCGTTAAAAGCCTTTAACAACGAGGGTATATTTGTCTAACACTAAAAATGATTAGTTTCTATTTATTTTTAAGAAAAAAATTACAACACATTGTTTCCTCACATCTTATTTTTGAAACATTTATTTTGTATTAGAAATTCCATAAACTTTAAGAAAAAGTTTACAATGATTTAATTAATAGCAATAGAAGAAGAAAATACGCATTTTGAAGCTAAGCTTTTTTTATTAGAAACAAAAGAACGACAAATAGCTATTTTTCAAAAATCATTTCAAATTTTATAATATTTTTTTGTCAATAAATATTTCAGAAATAAAGAGAGAAAATTGGAAATAGGGATCGCAATGGGTTAGGCAGGGTCAGGGGATTAAAATATCATACAAATACCCTTTAACATGTTTTATCCCTGTACCCCTTCTCATACTCGTAATTAGACAATGGGTATTCCCCGTACCTATACCCGCTGGGATGAAACATGTTAAAGGGATGAAATGAAGAATAATATTTTTCTATTTACGAGTATGTAATCCCCGTTCGGTACGGGGATGAAATTCAGTGATCATTTGTGATTTTTACCTCTTTGAAATGAAGAAAAATTCAAAATGATAAAGTGCGAACCTTGGTCATTTAAAACAAAAACAAAATCACAAGTTGTTTCGTAATGTTTTTCAATCAAAAAGAAAAGTTGTTGAAATATTTAGATGTATTCTAGAATATTCTGTTATGTGTGTCTTGGCCTTATACAATTAGGATAAGGAATCCATATTCCGTATAAAGATAGGTTTACTAGTTATTTAAGGGTGTGTCTTATGTAATCCTCTATAAATAGAGACACCTATCTATGAATAAAGTGCATCTCTTTCATGATTCTCTATTTGCATTATTCACATACTTCATCACGTTATCAGCAGCTCTTGAGTTGGTAGCAACCATAAACCCTAAAACATAAAACAACAAGCTTTCAAGCCCTCTCGGCTCCTCCTCTTCTAGACTCCTCCGCCCGTCGTTGCACTGCCGCCGCTTCCCGGCCACTCATCAGCCGCCGTTGGGTCCGAGATCATCTCGTCCAATTTCGAGACTCATCCGAGGTCACATTCTTAAGTCATCTTCAAGCAAATTCTGAGGTAAGTTCAAAGCAAACTTAAACTATTTTTTAGTACAATAACCTCGGGGAGGATAAATCAGGTTATTACTTCTTCTACATCATTCTATGCTTGGAGTTGTGAAAATTGCTGGTTTTTTTAAAATCCTCAAATCGGAGTCACCTTTTAGGTTTGCCTCAAAACATGATTTTTAAGAAGCTCGGATCCCTTAATTTTGATCCTTGAGAAAGAGACAAACCTTATAAAGCATCGTAATAGTGACCATAATCGGTCTTGAAACTAAACATATGGCTTGGTTTTGTATGCAAGAGTAATGTAACATTCTGCTCACATGAATTTGACTTAGATGTGGAACCTTTCATTATAAAGGACTTCACCACAAATATTGTCCCTGAGGCTATTAAGCCTAGATGCCGAGATTTATAATCTCTTGCGCTCAAATTTTTGACGCGCTATATCAACAAATGCCCTTAATGACAATATATGAAAAAAGTAATGACCACAAAGTACTGTGGATGCACTCATAGAGTGTTTTCTTGAAACGTACATATAACTATGATCTACTTGTTGAGTTCTTAGTCAAGTGGATTGTTCACCACTTATTTTGACTACACATCGTCGATAATATTTCATGGCATCCTGTTCCACAAATCTTTGGTGGAATAATTATAATATACGTTAATGAGATAAACTTATTAGCCTGCACATATGAGATTTTTCCCTAGTGTTGTGAAGGCAATGTTGGTCATGGTAACGGCAAAAGAAGCCACACTAATGTCTAAAAAAGAGGAGTCTCCGACTCTTAGTGACTACACTCCTAGTGTAGACACCAAACTGTCAAATCTAATTATGTCAGCTCATGACAATGTAACCATTATTAAGCAATCATTCATCGGTTCAAGATATCAAGCTAATTCTACAATCATGACAACATACAAAAATGTATAAAAGTATCATTGGATATCAGTTGTACGGATTGAGATTGCTCTCTCCTTTCCAAGCTATCCAATACGACATTATATGAATTTCATGATTAGTGTTTACTTTTTTAAAGTTTCGAGACATCGATGTATTGCGCTTTATAAATGTAATTTCATTCACGAAATTGTTTCTTTGTCTCCATGGTTTGTATTGATTTACAACAAAGATGTATAATTTACATCATCCTTATACTATGACACAGTTTGTAATCTAAAAGAGTGGATTATGCCAAATTTCGTTTCTCCCAAAGGAAGGAGACACCCGGCTATGCATCATCAATGAGGATTGCAACGTGTTTTCTGGTTAAGTATTCTATACATAGCAGATTTACCATCATCAAATTATAAGTAGGCTCATCTGAGCTCAATATGATGTCTAGGATCGTACGAAATTAAGGAGATAGTGGTTTTAAATGGGCCTCGCACTACTGACTCTCCACGTACATGATTGGTCATATTGACTCGGAGCTACCGAACGACTTTGATTTTGGTTCTCCCTATGCTATTTAACAAATTGCCACCTTTTATAAGAGTTGAAGACTCTCTCGGACTCATCAAAGATGAGCACGCATGTCCCTCGGCTAAGACTTAAAGCCTCCACGGCAGTTTGCAAGCTTAGAATGCTTTGCATGTATCAAATCTGTGAAAACAACAATTTGTCCATTTCTAGACAGGAACTTTGGACGAGCATTGTAAACTGCTCCGGATGAACTAGAACGTCTTTTATATCACTGGAAAGCTCTACGAGTCTATTTTTTAGAACAGGTTGTCGTTTGTTCAAATCTATTTTAACGAAGAAGTTATGTCTGTTTTACTGCGCAAATGTCATTCTGCGCAGAAGATTTTATGCACTCTCGGGATTGTTGCCTTTTATAGCACCTTTTCTATCCCTCTAAATGGTTCAAAATCAAACTATTTACTCATATATCTACCTCTTGTTTGTAGATTAGTCTTATGGAGACATTGAGTGCCTTGCAGATAGTGGAATTATCCACAATAGTCTAAGGAACAGACAACTATTTTTGGATTTTGTGCTAAGTAAATTATTTGTGACCATGAGAAATGTCACATATGCGCTCTAATTGAGAAGCAACCGAACCATGTTGAGTTTCAAGAATAGTTGTGCTACTGGTTAAAAATGACCAAGAGTTCTATTGTGTATAACTTCTAATGAATGCAGACTAAAGTGCACTTGGAGAAGTTCATGAGTCAATCTAGTTTATTGAATGTCACTACGATTTGAATATCGAATCTTATGTTACCACCAATTATACTTGATTTTGGGATAATGACTCATATAAGCTTTGGTTTGACCGATTCATAATCCATAAAAAAGATATGATGATCCAAATTTTGAGAAATTCTCATGGACATCACTTCAAGCGAATAAGGTGTGTTAAACCTTCCCTTGATGTTTCATTTCCCCCTGCATTGCTTATAACTCGTTTTGGTAGCCTATTCTTTAGCTAAAAAGGAACGAGACCCTCCAACGTTAAATAACACAAAAGAAAATACTTCAATTGTACATCAAATCATGTAGATTGATACAACCAACTTGTGGACACCTTTTATGCTTTAGGGTGATTGGTTGAAAGATAAACACACCAGTCATGTGTTACACCATTATCTACTTATGCTGCTTATATTTCTATGGGCTCACTACCCATTTTTTAAAGAATTTTTATCGGGAGAAGTTGAAGCGTTCTGTATCCTATGTTCACAATCAATATGGTCTTGCTGAGACTACAACATTAGCTTGTTGCTCGAAGTTTTGTGATGCGTACTAATCTTTGAATATGTGGTTATGCAATTTTGCATGCAGCTTTATTATTCGTCTATAACTCACCATCATTGAATACTTTTGCATGACAACTCGTAACTTTATGTGAGGATTGAAATGAAATTGCAATCCTTGAGCTCGGCCTGATTGAAATAGATCTCTAATCCTGAGCTCAGCTAGATATTGTATCTAGATACCAAATCGCACTGTCATTGCTCTCAATGATGGGTTTTTTGAGATGAATAAGTATTTTGGCTGGATATGAGCATTCACCTACAATCCGCTTATGTAGAAGCCTGACACACGATCTCTTTAACCGTTAAATTGCAGATTGTTACTTTGGTGAGACAATATTCTCACCGTTAGGGAGAGATAAGAACACAAGTGTTCAAGTGGAACTACGTGAATGTTGTGGTTTGTCCTCACTAGGTCTCATCTTGATCCCTAAATATCTAAGTGACGAGATCACATGTTGCAAATATGTCTATAAGGATTGATGTTCTATCAAGAGAACATAGCACGACCAAAAGAAGTTGGTCTTGGCGCTATCACAATGAGTGGTGATATGGTGACGCCATATAGTGACAAAACTGGTGTCACAAAGTTGTGTGGCTCCTTAAAGGATAAGGGAGACCCTTATGTTCGATATGTACTCGCACTAGGAAAAAACGAGCTTTGGCACAACTTGATCCATTGATCAATGATACTCAAATCCGTCTCATGAAGTCTGAATTGTGATTATCATTGGGGGACGCCTCAATGTCAAATCCAAGGACATAAACAGAGATCCTTACAAATACACTAGTGTACATGAGGACGTGGAATAATAAGTTTATTATTGAACTACACTTCGTTGATAAATCAACGTAGTAGATTGGCTTATGGAAAGATACAATCTAGTATTAAAAAAGAGATAGATCATTGGACAAGTGATGTCAACACCGCAAGCTAAACCCTATCAACTATGACTTTGTTAGATAGCGTAGTGAAACAAAGAGTTTAGACTCATTTTATGGTGCAAGGTTTCTCACTTACACGCACTGAAATTGACTATGATTAGATATGCTCTCGTAATGGATGTCATTGAACTCCATTACTTTTTCAGTTTGGTAGTTTTCGAATAACTAAACATGCAGCTTATGAACGTGATTGAGTTACATCTCTATGAGATTAGAGATATACATGAAGATCCTGGACGGACTTCATTCACCCAAATTAAGTTGCTCTAGACCACAAAAGCGTGTGTGTACAAGCATTGTCGGAAACACACACTAAATAACTACTTAATTAGAAGGGATATGATGAATTGTGCCCTTGCATGTTTATTCCAGATTTATATGGACTCTTGATAGATCAAGAGATGTCAATGTGTATCAAACATCCGAAGTTAGAATGAAAAAGATCCTGAGAAAGACACAGTCTCGTAATGAACTCGATGATTATGTTGATGGTGATTATCTCATCTATCGGCTTAGGCACTCTACATATGCTCCCATGATTAGTCAAAGTCTAAACAGATTTCCATTATTTTGTCTAAAAATGACTGAGATGTGTTTAGAGATAAAACTCGCATCTAAGTACACTAAGACGCATAAATGTACGTAATATGATACGAAAGACTTGACATCTCATTCACTATGAAAAGTTATAAAGCTAAGTATAGCTCTGTGCTAATGCAACACAATTAAAATGCCATAGGGACATTATTTCGGTATAAAGGATTCGGACAATTTCATCCCCACATAAGAAAAACACATTAAAAGCAAAATCATAATCTGCCAAGCTTCGTAGGTCAACTTCCATGATACCTATAGGAATTCGCTCATCCAAAAACTATGAAATTAGTACCATTGGAAAGGTCTATTTGTCTACTTTTCAAAGACATCAACCATTTCATCACAGCTATCATATTGAGTGAGTTATGACTATTCTCGTAAAGTGGGATGGATCTGTCTGAGAGTCTGATTTTGCAAATAACAACCAACTTCAACAAAACTTTGTGAATATCTCTGAATGAACCAGAATGTGTATAATATATGGTTGGAAAGCTACATGAGTCTCATTTCCAAATTTCCAAAACTGTTTACGGTTCATTCATATGTATTTTCTAGAGAAAGTTACGGCGGTTCTAATACCCAAAGGTCATGCTGCGCGAGAATCTGACTTTCAGCGCTTATGATTTGAGTTCTCAAACAGCCTTTTCCTTAAGATCTAAGTGTAAGTGATCATCTATAAGGACAATCCGGGTGATCTAGTTAATCATTGACTGATGCCACATTTGAAGACATGTTAAAACGCATTGATATGCTGAATAATTAGAACTCCTATGAATGATCTAAGGATCAGGGGGAGATGCAGACTTCAGGGGGAGTCTAGCACATACATATCGCTATCAAATGTGAAGGGTGCGGTTGTGCTCTTTTTTCCTTAGACCAAAACTTTTGTCCCACCAGGTTTTTTCTTGGCAAGGTTTTTAACGAGTCAACATCGCATGCACCGCTTGTCTCTTGTAGAGATTATTAATCAACATGAAGTTGTTCATGAATGATCGTGTTCTGAATGAAGTAGTTGATGCATTGCACTCTTTTTTCCTACGATTAAGGTTCAGTTTTCCCATAGGTTTTTTATTTAACGAGGTTTTTAACGAGGCAACATCTGAAGCATCACCATCATAACGACGCGCAACACAAGGGGGAGTGTTCTAGAATATTCTGTTATTTGTGTCTTGGCCTTATGCAATTAGGATAAAGAATCCATATTTCATATAGAGATAAGTTTACTAGTTATTTAAGGATATGTCCTATGTAATCCTCTATAAATAGAGGCACCTATCTATAAATAAAGTATATCTCTTTCACGATTCTCTATTCGCATTGGGTGATCACCTTAAGGGCAATTGGAAACTCCTGCCGGAGCCTCTCCCTCTCTAACCTGTAGAGAGATAAAGTAGATCTAAGAAAAATTCTCCTCCCCTCCCTTTCTACCCAATCCTTGGTCCCTTCTAGATCTAGATTAAAGGCTTAAGGGTTAGGGGAGGCCCCTTTTCATCCTCGAAACAACTTTCTGCTCTTCTCTCACCCAATCTGTGTGGTGATTTTTCTCTGTGGTGTTTTTTCCCTTCTGATCTCCACCCTCTGTGGTGTTTTTTCTTGAGCTTTATCTCAGATTTGAGGCTTCATATCTCATTTTTTTTATCTTTTTCTTTTCCCCAGCCTTTTATCTATCAAATTGCCCAGATCGATTTGTCGTTCCTACACTATCACACAACTCCCCCTCTCATCTTCTCTTCCATTTTATTGTTTTACCATATAATCTCAACCTTACCTCGTCGGGTTGATTGGGGTTTCAAAGCTTAACTCATTTCTTGAGAATTGATGTCGTACCTGCACTCGCCAGACCAGGGGCGTTGTGTTGCATGGTGGTATCCACCACCACTTCTGGGACATTTTTATTTTCTTTCCAGTTGGGTACCTTATTCTTTTTGTGCAGACAATTCAAGAATGGAGGGTGATGGTGGACGAACTTTTGGCCTCCGGTGGTGAAGAGTTAGGCGTGGCTAGTGACAGCACTCTAAATTACATATGGTGGGCAACAGCCATGGTGGTGGCGACTCTTACCTGGCTACAAATCTCTGACATCTTAGATCTAGGGTTTTTGCTTGTTCTTGGGCTTTTGGCTTACGACTTGTATTTTAATTTCCTTGTTTCTAGGTTGTCTATTGGACCTTTGAGATTAGGACTCCTAATTTTTTCTTTATTACTCTTCTAATATGCTTTCATCCAATGAATTTCCATTTCACGAAAAAAAAACCTTAGGGGGAATTGAATTTCTGACATGTAGTCTACAAATCGATGTTTTGAAAGTTGTTGAGTATGACTGTACTTGTCTTTTAGTATTTTCATATCTAGCATAGAAAGCAGAAACTAGTTGTCAGAACAAGTACCTTAGTCCTTGGGCCTGTCTCTTGGTGGGCCGGTGGGTGAAGGTGTGGTCTCCTAGGAGCATGTCTCCGGGTCTTTAAGGAGGGTGCCACCCCTCTTCAAACGTGGGTAAAATTTTCCCCAGTCGGAAATCCGAAATCCTCCGGGCCTAGGTTGTAGGGTTTGCCCTGACCCTGGTACTGTAGGAAAACCTCCCTCTTACCTATACTTTTTATGTACAAAAAAACAAGTACCTTAGACAGATCCACAGGCATTCCATTATCAACTGATCAACTTTATCTACTTTATTTGTACCTTCACAATTTCATACCAAGCAAATAAATAGAAAGTAATGATTTCAATACGATTTGAAATAATTTAATATATTATTCTCCTCTAAAAATGATGGTTTATAGAAAAATACATTTATAATTTTAATAGAAAAAATATAATTTATATCTATAAAAAATTAATATTTACATAATAATTTACAAGTAGCAGACACTATTCTAGTCTCAACCACAATCGTGACAATGACAAAAACGAAAAATATAAATGAAAGACCAAATCTGTAGTGTAAGAAAGCCATCAATATTGTTAAAAGTCTGAGAATCTAAAGAGGAAAACATCCCTCATTGAAATAATAAAGGCTAAAGCTATGATGGATCAATTTTTTCAGTTTGAGATAACTCATGTTTATCTTAAGATTAATTAAATCTGCAGGATTTGAGTACATGTCATGGAGCAACCCTGCAAAAGTTACTTCCCTTTAATTAGATGATTTGTGTGAAAGTCTTAGATTTAAGATTATAGTTTTTAATTTGTAGTTGGTTTTGTTTTGACCTATCTATCCAAAAAAATAAAAATAAAGCTCTTATACTTTTCCATAACTGAGTTGCGGGAAAAGACAAGGGAAAAAATCCTCTTAGGCCTTATCCTCAAGTAGTATGGTCTCTTTCTTGTTCTTAGTCTTCTTCTCTCTTCCTTAAACTACCACGGGAATCTCAACACTTAAATATCCACTTTTGTTTCAACCGTCAGATATAGACTTAACGACCCTCTGTTAATATTTGCTGGGTCCAATATGGACCCCATTGATGAATACGATTCCAAAGAGCAAGAAAACGAAGTTCCTTCCTTCCACAACTCTCTTTGCTAATTGTTCTCCTCTACCTCACCATCCATCCATTGTGTTTTATATTAATATTCAAAGCAACTTAGGATTGGCTTTGAGTCCACCCAAAGCTATTCAGATTCTAAGCGGCTGCTTTTGTTTCTGATTTGTGATGGGTTTTCCTGAATCTCACTTTCCAATTCTGGAGTGATTCTGATCTGGGATTTTGCTACCCTTGAGTGTTTTGCTGTATTTGAAGTTGTGGGTGTTCATTGGTTTGTTTGTTTATTTCAGCTGAGCTTTGTTTGGGTTTGGAGTTTTGAGTGTGGAATTGGGTGAGTGAGATTCAGAAACAAGTAGAAGAGTCTGACATGACGATGGGGTCTGGTATGAACTTGATTACTACTGTGATTGGTTTTGGTATGAGTGCAACATTCATTATATTTGTTTGCACAAGAATCATTTGTGGGAGGCTGAGAAGTGTTGAATCAAGGCCTATGTTTGAGATTGAAACAAGAACTCATCTTGAGCAGGTATGTTTGTTTGTGTCTGATTTGGGTACCTCTCCCAATCATCAACTTCTGTTTTGATAGCATGTATCTTCTTGTTGAGCTGGTTTCAGTGATTCAAAATCTAATTTAGCACCTCTGTACTTTTATCTGGGTGAACATCTGCTTGTTATGTTGTAGCTTTGATGTGAATTTTTTTTGTAGTTGAAGGTCAACTCTGAAAATGAAGAAATGATATTGGATACAACTGTAGTGTGAATTGTAATGTACTGGTATTGCTTTTTCTGTATTGAATACTAGTTTTGCTTATTATCGCAAACAAATGAAACTGAAGGTTGAATAATAAATGGTGGGAAGACTACCTTTCTTGCTTGAAGAGGTTGTCTGTTCAATAACAATGACAATGATTGATGGAAAACTAGCTATCATAGAAGGACTGATTTGTTTCCTTCATACCCTTTTTGCATAAGTTTTAGAACGACTTTTTTGTTTCCTTCATACCCTTTTTGTATATGTTTTCCCTGATAGTGAGGCAATTTCAGTAACCCGAGACTTTGCATTTGGTTAGTAGTAACTTAACTTTTTGAGCAATGTGTTCTAAGTTTTTGTTGTTTGATAGCAGCCAGAAAATCGGTCGAATGACCTTGAACAAGTTGTGGTTGCTGCAATCCCAACCATGAAGTATGATCAGGAGGCTTTCAGTTCTGTAGAAGATGCACAGTAAGTTTGACAACAACCTTGTCTGCTACGGTTTAAGAACAAGAATTCTATTTTGTTTTTGAAAATCCTCTTTTCTTAATTGAAAGATGTCAATTTGGTTTCCCTGAGCTTGAACTGGCACTTATGCCTTTCACACTCCTGTAGCATTAAAGTTCCAGCCTTTGTGTCTGCAGGTGTTCAATATGTCTGAGTGAGTACCAGGAGAAAGAAATACTGAGAATTATGCCAAAATGTGGCCACAGTTTTCATCTCTCTTGCATTGATATATGGCTGAGGAAACAGTCTACCTGTCCAGTTTGCCGTTTACCCTTGAAAGAATCTTTCGGCCCAAAACATGTGAGATCAGCAACGTTTACCGTGGCTCGGTCTTTTGATGATTCTGAGAACATTTCAACCCACGAACATTCTCAACAGTGGTTATTACCAGCATCTGGACCAAATTCAGCAACCAACAACATTAGCAACCAAGGGCGGTTAGAACCTGCCCCTGGAAACCCCTCGGAACCTACTCAATCTAGAGAACCGGACACAAGGCAATGATGAAATCAAGAGATCGGTTGCGGTAGCCAAGCATGCATCTTCCATTTAGCAAGCAAATCTTCTTTGTGCACAAACATGCCATAGGTGACTTCCCTCTGTTTTTTCCTTTGCATTTGAGCGGGGGGTTGGTTCCCACGTTTTGTGAAAATCAGATGGTAGGGTTAGATTTGATTTGGAGACTTGTCATGATTGGTAGCATGGTATGAACCGAGGTTATGCTCTATCAGTGTGACAAAACACGAGAGTTTTTGAATCAGTTTGTTAATGGAGCAAGCTTACACATCGTAGTCTGATTTCTGTATATATAACCACTACATCTGGGAAAATTAGATTGTTTAGCTCTATTCATACATTGTGTTTTGGGTAAAATATTGTAGTCCTTCTATTTTGAAGTTGAGAGCTGTTTAGTCCTTTTGTTTTTGTTTTTGTCTAATTAGTCTTTATACTTTAGAGTTGACATCCGTTTAGTTTAGGGATGACAATAATCCCCAGCGGATAGGGTACCCGCGTTTCGACCCTAACGAGTGAGATATACAGGTAACGGGTATGAGGCGTGTATGGTATTTTGATATTCATCACCATTTAGAATGGATAAATTATTATATATAATATATTATATTTTTTTTTTCTAAGGATATATAATTTATAAGTAGATATTTGTGTAAAAATCTTGTCATCTATTTTTCTTTCTGATTCTCTTAATTAATATTTATACAAACTTCCTATTTAAACACTACTTATATTTGTTTTTATCTTAATTTATATTTCATATTTTTTAAAAATAAAATAATTTAATACATAATTGTTAACGGGGATCGGGGCGGGTATGGGAACGTAGTCCTCAATAGGTACGGGTACGAGGAATCCTCATTATCTAATTATGGGGACGGGGACAGGCATGGGGATGAAAAATGTTAAAAGGATATTTTGATCCCCTTACCATACTCTACCCATTGTCATCTTTAGTTTAGTCCTTATGGTTTTATTTTTATTTGAACAGTCTTTACAATTCCGATTTTCCATCTAAATAGTCATTTTTATGTTTAATTAAGATATCAAAATGCCCAATAAAGTAATAGAAAATGTCATGAAAGTTTCATTTTGAACATTTTCTCCCTCACAAGTCCACTATAATCTTTTTTACTCAAAATAAGTCCACTTTGCTTCACCAAATTATTTCATCCTGACTATTTTTCCCTTGGACTAAAAACCTATCCTTCTTCACACACTTTCTCTCCCACACAGTCTCTCTCTCTCCTTATTCTTCAACCTCTGATTTCGGTGCCGGCGCCGCCTCCCTCACTCTCTCCAAAACGCGACGACGGCTCAGCCGTGCTTAAGGACACCGCAACTGTGAGCTTTGCAACTACATGATCCAGAAAGTTTGACGCCGACGATCTGGATCTCAACAACGATATGGACGAACAGATCTGGTAGGCAGCGATGGCCGGACGAAGAAGGTCTGGTTGAGAGGCACGCCAGTAAAAGAGAACGACGTTAATCTCGAGGAAGACCTCAACGTTATCGCTGTTGCATTTAGTCAATGAGATCTCAAAGATGCAGACTTAACGATGTGTCCTTCTATCTCGGAGATGCAGACCTAGCAAGGAGTCTTTCGTCATCTCTAATCAGCCGCGTTCGATAGCAATTCTAATCTGTCAAACATTGAGGAATTCCGCGACTCATCATCCACGGCGAGCGAAGATGGAAGCTCCATCGACCGAGCTATGTCATCATCGGTCGCCAAATCTGATCTTCAATTCTCTGGAACTTTTTGTTTGTTTATTCTTGTTTCCGACGGTAGTAGCATTCATTTATGGAGGTAATAGTTTAGTTTGACTGTGGTCGTTGCTTTTGTTTTCGGATGTAGTAGCTTCTGTTACTGGTAGTAGTATTTTTGTTGTTGATGATTGTATGTTTTGTTGCTAGTAGTAGCTTTGGTTGGCTGTAGTAGTATCTTTTGTTGTTGGTGATAGTATCTTTTGGTAGTAGTTTTTGTTCTGTTTGGTAGTGGTTTTTGTTGTTAGCTGTAATAGTTTTTGTAGTCAGTGATAGTAGCTTTTATAAGATATGGGTAGTAGTTTTTGTAGCTAAGGGTAGTAGTTTTGTTGCTGAAGATAGTAGCTTTTGGTGCTAATGGTAGTAGCTTTTGGTCCTTATAGTAGTAGACAGTAGCTTTTAGAGCCACTGGTAGTAGCTTTTGGTATTTGTAGTAGTAGTAGTTTTGTTAATGATGGTAGTAGTTTTTGTTACTGATGGTAGTAGTTTTTGTTGTTGGTGATAGTATATTTTGTTTATGTTGGTAGTAATTTTTGACTCTAGAGGTAGTCGTTTTTGATGCATACGGTTATATCTTTTGTTGTCAGCAGTAGTAGCTTTTGTTGCCGGCGGTAGTAGCTTTTTATTGCCGTCAGAATCCACATTGGAGGTCGGCTAGAAAATTCACCGGAGGTCGGCTGGAAAATTCACCGGAGGTCGGCCAGAGACTTATCATAGAAAGAATGATATTTTTATAAATATAAAGAGAAATAATCTAATTTTTTAGTTGGATGACAGTCTATAATTTTGTTCAACTTCAATACTTAATATAAAATTCTATTTAAGGTTAGGTGGACTTATGTGAACAAAAATGTTTGGGAAGACCTTCATGAGAGAAAATGTCTCAAAGTGGACTTTTGTGTAATTGTCTCATAAAGTAAATGTGAGATACCAAAATGGTTCATTCAGGCTGGGTTTGGTGCAGCTGTGACTTTTAAGAAAAATTAACTTTTACTTATTTTGAGAATAAGTAGCTGGAAAGCAAAGTAGCTGTGTGTTTGGTAAAACTGACTTTTTAAAAGTGATGTCAATGACAAAAAGCAGCGAAAGGTGTTTGATAAACTCAAAATTGCTTATGCTTCTTTTTGTAAAATGACTAATTTGTACAAAATTGATACATACACTGTTAAAGTGTTGTCTTCAACTGAACTTCGAAGCATCTTAATTCTCTAAAACATCCACATACAATTTATATCAAATACATCATCATTTTTTTACACCCATCTATGGAGCCCCAAAGGAAATGCAAAACTCCATCAGATCAAGCTATTATCCAAGAAAAGAAATGGAGACGCAAAACTTGCTACGTGAATAATGGGATTGCTTATAGGATGACTGAGATTTTTTCTTCAAGAAGCTGCAATTACAAAGATAACAAGCTATTACATACACGAATGTCAGATGCTTTGTCATGAACTCAATATTACACGGGTTGAGGAGGAAAGAGAACATGATCTTGAGAATAATGTTAACATGATAAATATAGATAATGAACCTAGCAATCAACACAGTTTTTTCAATTGCTCTACCTAGTCAAGTGCAACCTAGTTAACACAATCATGAATCTATAGCAATCCTCAAATGATATTGCATATGTGAAACACAATTGATATATAAGCCACTGTAAAATATATATTGTAGATATGTAGCATACAGATCAAATGACAGTAAATGATGAATCAAGACCAATGATCACATATTTTAACCCAGAACAATATTGAACCCAAGTGAACCTGCATCTCTACCAATCACATTCGCAGCACCCAAAAGTATACATACATATCAAATGGAACTTGTAGTAAGGTTTTGAGAAAATCATGCATGATCAAACTCAAAACGCCTTCCAAATTAGAAAAACTCATCATCAGGATCCAAATTTACAACTATTAAAGAAAAAATTCAAAATCTTTCACAGATTCCTACCACACGCATTGATAAACAAAAACCCAGATGCCAAACATTGAAGAAAACTATAAATATCAATCATACACATGAGGAGATTGATTCGAACTTGTAGTCTCCACAATTTAAAAACCAGCAATGAAGTAGAGATCAATTAATGCATTAACATGATCTGAAGAGAAAAAAATTCTTACCCGACTCGAGGTACGCACAGAGTGAACAAGATGGAGAGATGGAGAAATGAGCCTTGAGAGAGAATGAGAGATTGACGATGGAGGCGTCTGTGTTTTAATTAGGTTTTGCTTGTAATTTGTTGTTGTTTAGAAGGGTACCCAATGTCTTTGTAAAAATATCATTAATTCGCGCGACATAGCGTGTTTTCTCTGACTTCAACTTTTTTTAAATGGATAGGGGGAACTGCTTCTCTTTTTGCCCTAAAAACAGCTGCTACTTATTTAAAAAGGAACTTATTTTTTGTTTACCAAACAACAAAAACATCAGTGCTTATAAGTGTAGTGACTTATAAGCCTCGCCAAACGCACCCTCAAATGGTTTATCCAAAATGATATTTGAAAAATATTGGAATATTGTTTGCATTTTTTTTGGATGGAATGAGATTTTAAATGAAAAATTGTGACTTTAAGGACTATTCGGATTAAACAAAACCACATAGACTATACGGATGTAAACTTTAAAATATAAGAACTATTTAGATTAAAACAAAATCAGAAAAACTAAATAGATATGGACTTCAAACTATAAAGACTAAACAAATTTTAATTCTTGTGTTTTTGAGCCCTTCATTCTACAGTTCCTACTGATTGCTTATTTTCTTCTTTACTGGGGTTCAAATTTACTTTCCACATCCCAACTTCCTGATACTACCAGAAAACGTCAGGTTTCAACTTACTGATGTGGTTGTTAACAACATGATTGTACTCACAACACGACGCATACCACGGTCAAGAACATTTCGAGCATTCTCATTCGGCGAACAAATTTGATATGAATTTATTCTCTTTAAGCATATTATCATTCGATGAACAAGGCGAGTGACCTCTCCTTTTTAAGCTTTTTTATTCGACGAACAAATTTAATGCAAATATGTACTCTTTAAATGATTTCATTTGGCCAACAAATTTGATGAGTGAGCTCAAGAAAGTTCGAAACCTACACGTGGAGCACAGAAACGGAAGTTTAAGGAAGATTCTATGGAAACCTAAGCCACTACGACCACATCGTGACATAGTTGTCTTTTTCCTCTCTCACACTTGTGCCAGTCCACTCAAAACACAAAAGCACATACATTTCTGGAAGGACGACAATGACGGCACACGTGGCACTCATATCGTTCTCTTCTTCCTTACCTTCTCTGCCTTGTCTTCCTCGTCCTTCCTCCGCAAAGCGCCGACCTTTAATCAGTGAGTACAAAGTTAACTATAAACAAACTCATTCCCAGATTGCAGTTTAGCTTTACTTGACCAATTCGAGCTAATTTAAGTTTTGTAAGAATACCCATGTCGTTTTTTTGATGAAATGTATGAATTTTTCCGTGCTTATTGAATCGGACTATTAATATTGTTTACAAAGATTGCAGTTTTGCAACTTGTTTCTTTCTTGATTGATTGTGTTCAATGAACAAAAGTCTTGGTGATTATTGATTTTGTCTGTAACTGTTAGTGAGTTGATTATGGGAACAAAAAACCTTGAGGAAACTTTATGTCATTGCTTTTCAATGCAACAGTCCTTAAAGTTTGAATCTATTTCATCGAAATGATGGCTGTCATGCTAGAAATCATAAATCATGGTTAATGTCATTCTTAGCTGTGTTTCATTTGTTGATTAAACTCATAAATCATGGTTATTTGGCAGTGGCGGCAATGAGTGATGATCCGGTTCGTAAATGGATTCTCACAGAAGGAAATGCAACAGAGATAATAAGAATCAGTCCCATTGGCGGTGGTTGCATCAATCATGCTACTCGTTATGACACTGATGCTGGTTCTTTCTTTGTTAAAACAAACAGGTTAGGTTGCATGGTACTTTTGCTTTTGATGCTCAAAGATATTTAGTTTCTATGTAAATGCAAAGTTGTTTCTGATTTTTGGCTGTTAGAGTTCTCCTTTCTGTTTCAAAGTCGTAAGTAATTTGTTTAGATAAAGTACTGAATCAGGAGCATCGGACCATCTATGTTTGAGGGAGAGGCTCTTGGCTTAGGTGCTATGTTTAACACCGGAACAATTCGTGTCCCTAAGCCATTCAAGGTTTGGAAGTTCTAACGTTCTAACTTTGTTGGTTTGTCACAGTTTATAGCGAGAATTAAGAAGTCCACGATAAGGCTTGAAATCTTGCATAACCTTTCTATTATAGGTTGGTTCTCTACCTACTGGTGGTTCTTACATCATTATGGAGTTTATTGACTTTGGTTTATCTAGAGGTAATCAGGTGAGGATGAGGAAGGGTCATTAGTTTACGTTGGTGGACGCAACCTATAATCTTACTGACAATATATTGGTACTCAGTCTGATCTAGGCAGGAAGATTGCTGAGATGCATAAGACTGGAAAATCTGAAAAAGGTTTTGGTTTTGAAGTTGACAATACCATAGGCAGGTAGTCTTTCTGGGCATGGGCAAGATAATTGAAACTCAAGGACATTCCCTTGTCATAAACAGATATATTTTTTCCTTGCAGCACTCCGCAGATAAACACTTGGTCATCAGATTGGATTCAGTTTTATGGGGAGCATAGACTGGGTTATCAGTTTCAGCTGGCCAGGGACCAGTATGGTGATAGTACCATTTATGAAAAAGGTAAACGACAAAACATTGTCTCATAGTATTCTTAATGTTTGATGGTTGATCACATATCATGGGTAGTTGTAAATTTCTACTTATATTTGAGGATGATGTTTATTAACCTAAAAGAAATCATGAGTTGAAGATTCCCTATAACTGCAATTTCACCAACTAATATGTGATTGCTTCCATTGCAAATGCCAACTGCCCACAAGTGTTGATGGGGAGGCCAAATTTTAAACTCCCAAGAAAATACTAATTTTATTTGAGGTTTGAAAATTTGTTTTATGCTTTTAGATGTCAAAACTCAAAAAGGTTTACTTTGGGTTCTGGGATTTGAAACAGACACCGTCATATTATTCGAGGCCAGTTGGAGACTCGCTTCTCTTGCTTACTACCTTTCAACTGGAGTCAAATTTGTATCTTCCAATGTGATATGTGGGAGTAATTGCTTGTAGCTAATTGAATATGTTTGTTATTGGGTTATCACATTTAACAGGACAAAGATTAGTGAAGAGTATGGGACCTCTCTTTGATAATGTAGTGATTGAGCCATGCTTGTTACACGGGGACTTATGGAGTGGAAATATCAGCTCCGACAAGAAAGGCGAGCCAGTTATAGTTGACCCAGCATGTTACTGTAAGTTAAAATTTTGTTCAGTAATTAAATTGGTGCAGGATAACTGGAAACCAAACTGTGTTCTTTTTAGCAACTAGCATGATGCCATAAGATAGCTACACGATTTATACAACATTGCACATCTGATGATAGAAATTGTAAATACACTGATACAATACGCGCTTATGGTCATAGACAGACAGAACCCATGGAAGCACTAATTTGGTTTTGAATGTTATTACAAAATTTGAAATGTTAACTTTGAAAATAATGCTGGAATTAAATTCTGGAAAACTAATGATGAACCAAATTTACTCTTCTGATTTAGTACGAAAGCCAGTCGTTTCCTTTATAAGTTATCCTCACAGAGTGAAAGGCAGAATGAGTGTTAAAGAATGTTAGTAATTTGGCTCATAAGACAATAATATTCCAAATAACAGAAGGCCGTGTCATACAGAAACAGAGACATAGAAGTCAGATGAATAGAACCTTCGTGAGACATGCAACTAAAACAAGAAGCTGGAAACTGTGGAGTGTTCTGATCTCAAGGTCCGGAGTTGCTTCTCTTTTTCAGACAAGGACGTCCCCTTTTATTGTTCCTAGGTTTCTGGGGAATACAGGTCACAGATTTGTTTCAGATACAAGGAAATGTACAAACTGAGGCCGAGGAGTCTTGCAGTATGTGCCAACATGGTTGCTTCACAAGGCTCTTCCTGAAATAAAAGCATAGGCGTCACGGATGTTGGGATGTGGTTTCTCTGTGAATATTTGTTCTTGAAGATGATCTAATCCAGCATCTAGACCCATCAAGATGTGAAACAGTTGGTCTTTTCCAATAAACTTCAATGCTGCATCACTATGTACAGTTTTGATCTCACACGGGGTCAAGGAAGTCAAGTTCCTGCCTGATAGCCCGAAGAGTAGAATAAGTTGCCAATGATGCCAAGGATCTCCCATATTGACGTGTGTCATGCTTGGTGCCATCAATCAAAAATAAAGAACGCATAAATATTTTCTTAGTATATGTTTTACATTGAGTGGAGGGAAGAAAGAGAAAATTGACATTAACATCTGCAGTCATAGAGTTGAGAAGCACATAACCATGGCATTTTTTCCTCTTCCTGCGTTTATTAACTAGGATCTTTTTCATCTGCCTATGATCGTCTGCAGCCAAATATCACAACTTTCTTTCCTTACATACAATGGAATTGACACCAACCTGCATAGTTTGTCGAATCAAATTAGTTGGCTGTAAGCTGCATACTCGTTGTATCATGTTCCTTTGTATTTTTTCTACTTCCACACGATTGATGATTCTCAACTCTCCTAGTTATGTCTTTCCTAATCTACCAAAGCTTTTAAGTAGTAGAATGGAAAGGGAGTCAAATCCACCAATAGCAGTACAAGGACACAGATAGAAAAGTATTGAATGGTAATCAACAAGCATAATAAGTTTATTGATTCTTGCATAATTTGCATTATGTTTTCAATGTTTTCTAGTCAGATCTTGAATACATCTTACTTTAATTTCTTTCAGGGAATACTGTTTTCAAAACTTAGAACTGATGTTATCAATTGCATTTCCTGCTAGATGGACATAATGAGGCGGAATTTGGAATGTCATGGTGTGCTGGCTTTGGCGGATCTTTCTACAGTTCCTATTTCGAGGTAGTGTCCATTTTTCTTCAAAAGACAGGGAACTGATTTAAAGCAATGAAGTATCATGCATATATATTGTGCTCAATGTTTGCATATTCCTTTCTTTTGCTCCATGAATTGGTGAACAAGCATTCCATTTTATCCTTCCTAGTCTTCTGAAATTGCTCGTTCCATTTTATCCTTCCTAGTCTACTGCCTCTTCAGGTGATGCCCAAGCAACCAGGATTTGAGCAAAGGAAAGATCTCTACATCCTGTATCATTACTTGAATCATTATAACCTGTTTGGTTCTGGTTATCGTTCCTCTGCCATGTCCATAATAGATGACTATCTTCGGATGTTAAAAGCTTAGGCATTGTTTGTAAATTCATTTTCAGTCCTCAATTTGGTTGAAGTTCAAGTTCATCTGTATATGAGTCGGGGGTTGCCTTGTAATTAACCTTAAACCCCAGAGCAGAAAATGCTGGTTGAATTTATGAACTTGCTTCAACTAACATGCCTCCTAAAGAAAACATTATACTGAATATTATCGTATACCATTTCATGATTTTCACCTTTCGTGTGGTGAAGAGGTCAGATTTTCATCTTGAGATTTTAACTCTAATCAACATTAGCAGGTTTCGAATCTTGGTCTGATGGTTCACAACCGGATGTTCTTATTCGACTACTTGTGAAGATTTGGCAACCGGAAGTTTTTACTAACTTGGCCATTTACAGTGGTTAAAAAGACGTCAGATTTTATTTGTCTCAAATCTTGGTCGCAAATATAAGCTTTTTATCACCAAAGAAACTAGCTTCACTCTTCAAAAACGCAACCTTTGATCCTTTCTCAGTCTCTAATTCTCTCAGACCCCCGAAAGCATTAAACTTTTTCATCACTGAAGTCATTTCCATCAAGACTTCCAATGGACTCCATGGATGAGGTGGAGCCTGATAGGGCTCCTGAAACCTGTTTCGCAGAACAAGCCTGCCAATAATCCATTGCTATATACCATTGAAAAGTTCCATTACTAATGCTGTCCAGATTGCCTTATAGACTGTCGAGTCGCGCTTTGAAATATGGTGCAACTCATGGTGTGGAACAAGCTAGCTTGCATTTGGTCTTCCAGTGAAACCGCGAATAGTTACTCTTTCACAATCATATTATGCAGCTTCACAAAATCATCTGTGGTTAGCTCTTCTGGTCGTGACTGCAAAAACAATCAGAAAATTAAGTAGCAGAACAGATTCCAGGAGCCATGGGATTATGAAAGCCTTTTTCCACATATTGCTAAACAGTACCGTGGCAGGTCGACTGACATTTTCCAAAGCACTTTCAATCTCTGAGGGTGTGCATATGTGCTGAAGTGACTTCCGCAGCATTTTGCGCTTCCCATTAAAAGCTGAATTCACCTGCAGTCGATGCACAACAGAAATTGCACTGGTGAATGAGCAAAACTAAATCAAAAGATGCATTGTAACTCATTGATCTTGCTGGCAACAAAGTTATCTACAGAAGGGAAATACCCAATCCTAACTCGTGAACTGTAGACAATGAAATCGCATGCCGTTCCAACTAGATTGATTACTGAAACAATAAAACCTACCACAGACTCTAACATATTTCCTAGGTTATAAATGTGAGAAAAATTTGTTGCTTTGCCATATATAGTGAATTGTATGATATTAGCATCTGGAAATTGAAAATCACCATAGAGAAGAAGCTTTTAGTTGAAGAAACTGAAGGATACTGTGTAGGTTGCTTCAGCCTAAACTTAACAACAGCAGCATCAACCTGCAGAACCAGACAAATTGTCAAATTTCATTTCAGTTACTCGAGTTTTGGTCAATTAATATTTTGTTTAAAGGTTCAATAAGATTGCTCGGTTATGTTATCATCTCATTCCGACAAAGATAAACTAGCATTGTTATAACCATATGTTTCCTGTTATGGAAGATAAATTGCTTACGTTAGGCTGAGGAAAAAAGTTTGCCCTGGGGACCTTAAATTTGAATTCAGGATCTGAAATGGGAAAATAACAAAGAATACCAAAAGTCAGATAGAAATTCCAAACAAGATTTTGAGACAATATGGAAGTTCCAGAGGGTCTAGAACCCTTCAGAAACATGCATAGACAACAGTTATTTCATTAACTAGTAGTACTGTAAATTGTCATTACTGTTTAGAAGAGTCTGAGTATACCACTTGCACCTTATCGATTATCGCACTCTCTCACTCTTATCATTTTTTCTTCTATAACTTCTGGTTTTCTAAACCATTAAGAGCTCTAATGATTTGCTTAAATGATCAAATGGCTACCATGACCAATACAAAAAGAAATTAAATAGAAGTACCTGAATAGAAATTGACAAAGACATTGATAGGCCGGTATTCAGATGTCCGCAGATATGACTCCACCAAGCGAAAAGCTGTCTCCTCCTAATGTTATATATCATTGTAGCAGAAGGAAACATATCATGACTCATATACGATCCATAAGACACTGTAAAAGTCTAAGCATGTTTTGATAGTTATTGTCCTATAAACTCTGAATTTCTACTCTCTGCTATTAAGCTTGTTAGCTAGACACCCAATGGTGATAACATGACCCCAACAGGGAATAGATTTTGACTAAGCGGCTGTGTAATATACCCTTACGTAATAATAATAAATTTACAATAACAGATCAACAGAATAATACTAACCTGGAGTAAGAGAACTACTTCAGAGAAGATGTCACCCATTGGAAGAAGTTGTTTGACTACATCTGTACTTATATTAAAGGGTATGTTAGCAACTACCTGCATTGAAGCAACTATGTTAGTCCATGTATTAGGCTTTACATAAGTCAGAAGAAGTTTTGGGGCATTGTGAAGTGTAAACAAGGGAACAACTCTTCCAATTTGAGAAAATACTTTTTAGCAACCAGAGTATAATTCTTACTTTTGCAAGTCTTGGACGTGCCCCGGATGACTCTATACTTCTCAACAATGATGACATATGTGGATGAATATGACATTTGACAAAGTCCTCTTGCAAAACCTACAGATTGACAAAACGATATCAACAGAAAGAACTCAATCCAATTTCCACACATGTCAAATGATGTTACTCCAGAAACAAATGAATTCCGAGTTCTTTCAGAAATGCTACAGAATTCTCTGATTTCAATTCACCCTACACAACAAAGCAAAATATCACCAATACTAGGCTTACCTTCAACTGACCCGTCTGTGCAAACCTTTCACTCACAAGAGTAGCCATATATGGATCCTATAGCTCACAAAGCACCAAGTATTAAGTTTCATACAGAAATAGGAAAGCATCTTCACCATTCACATAACAAACACTAGTAAAGCTCAAAGACAATCAAGTAGCAACCTTTTCGATAGCGAGCACAGTGGCACCAGCATTGATAAGAACATTAGTCAAAGAACCAGTTCCGGGCCCAATTTCCAGCACCACATCGCCTTCTTCAACTTCAGCCGCAGCCACAAGCTGATCATTGACCTCCGAGTCCAACATGTAATGCTGCAAACTTACACAAAACCCACCACCCAAATTCAAAACCCAGTAATCAAATCACACTCTTCTCACAATTCACAGCAGACAGCATACAATTTGGTCCAAACTTACATCTTATCTTCCCAACAAAGCAGAGAACACAGAATCGACTTAAAAAGGAAAGTTTCTTATTTGGGGAGACTGAGAAGAACCTGGCCGAGTGATTTGCGGGGGAAGCGGCCTTTGGAGTTGAGAGCGGTAAGAGTGGCGTGGTAGTCATCTGGGTTCTTTCTTCTTCTTCCTCCTCCCCCTGTCTTTGGTGATGTTTTGGCGCAAGCTGTTATGTAAGATGGTCTGGATTTTCGTGCGCCGGGGTTGCTAGTGTGCGCCGTCAGTGCGGGTTTTGTGTTTTGTATTGGCGGGAGAGATTGGTGAAGCAGAAGAAGATGAGGGGCTGAGTTCATGTCTGTCTCTGTTGTTGTTGGCTTCACAAAGTGGCTAGACTACTAAGAAATCATTTTTCAACCTCCGAGTGCATATGGCCAGTATTTAGAGATTTCATTTTACCCAAAAGGCCACCAAGACATTTTATCCCTTTTTTTGTTACACAAGACAAGACATTTTAAATTTTTGTATCTCGAGTTTAAAAAATATCTATCAAAATTACACGAAGTAAAATTTTACAACTTCAGGCACAAGTATATGGAGTAGTTTGAAGACTTTCCTAAGAAGAAGAATCCCTCATTTTGTCAGAGTTTCTTGAGTTCTCCTCAAATAGAGAGGCAACTGCGCCTGAAGTTTCAGTCATGTTTAAATCAACTTCTTTTGTACCATGAGGCAAAGACCAATCAAACTTACGCACAAAATTTGTCACACAAGCTCATCAAGAACCATAGCAAACTGGATTCGAGGACTGCCCGTCTGCCAGAACCAAACGGCACAAATTCAAAGTTGTTCCCTTTATAATATATGGTACTATTCAAGAACCATTCTGGTTTAGGGTATTAGCGTCGATGTTGTAACCCTTAATTTTCACATCTTTATTGCACATCCTTGGCAATAATGACGGAAGTGGAGGATGTAACCGAAAAGTCTCTATAGTTACTGCCTCTGAGTAATGCATTCCCACCAAGTCTTCCTCTATCACATTCTTATTATTTCCAACAATTCCCCTTGCTTCATTTTGCAATTTCTTCTTCACCTCTGGGTTTCTTAAAAGTTCAGACATTGCCCACTAGCAAAGATATCCTACAAAAACATTTGATTTTTTTTTGAAGTTAATCACGACTTGATATATTAATGATAAATACGAATGCCAGAAACAGTCATTACATACTCTACCGCTACCATCTACAGATATACAAGTAGTTGTGAGACATACCTCACACTAGTATATAGGATATACTACTCTTTAACCATCTCACTCACTTATTTTGTAAGCCTATTCCTACGGACATATAGAAAAAAGGCTAATGCGAAGAATGGAAAGACAAAATTAAGAAAACAATCAAGCCCAAATGGGCTAAAGTTCAAAAAACTGAATAGAAAATTAAAGAACATCCTTGCCCTTCGAGTTAGGGCTAGGCTGCATAACATTAGCTTGCATGGTCACACCAGCTGCAACTGATTTCTCCTTTGCATTCTTTGAGTCAAATGGACGGTATCTCTTCTTCTTGCCTTCAGCTTCTATTCCAATACCACCATTCGAACTCTTTCCTTCATCCAATAGACCAAGAGCCCTTGTTATGATTTGAGGAATGAGAGTTTTTTGTTTCTTGAGGAAGGATAGGGGAAGGACATCATCAGATCCCATGCACACCGTTGGTTTCTTGAGAGATGCATTAGGGGACGAAGGCCTCCCACGCTTCAGAGTTTCAATAGTCTGTTGTTCAACCTGTTTTTCTTTGTCAAAGACAACTAAAGGTAGAGCCTCAAAATCAACATCCTCAAGACTAGCTTCTCGACGGATAATGATCGGCTTGCGTAGGGATGGTCGAGGATCAAAGAGTCTCCGGACTGCACCAGAAGAAGAAGCCTTCTCATCACCCTTGAATTGAAAACCTGCATCAGAAAAGCCAATTTTGCTTGTCGAAAAGGATCCTGGCATAACCACTTTGGAGGAGCTAGGCTTTGGGTTTGCTCCCTCTACCTTGATACAAATCTCATTCTCATGTTAGATCAAATTACAATGCTTACATACACCAATAAGATTATGAAATTGGAATTCAATCTCCGCCATCACCCCATTAATAGTTTTTAGGGTTTTTTTCTCATAAAATGGACGATCTAGGGCATGAGAGAGTCTAACCCTAACCTGACCAGTAGTTGCAAAGAGAGGTTCATCTTTACAAATATACGTACCTGCAACAGTCGACATATTTCAGATGTATCGATCATTCCTCAGAACCTTAGGTATGTTCAAAAGATCCACCCAGAAGAAGAGCTTATTCATTAGAAGAAGAGCTTAGTCTATCGTATTCCTCCACAATCATTGGCATCTTACGATAATACCAAGGACCTCCCCAGAAGACCTTGCTCCGATCATTTGGGACATCAAAGGTGATTATGAAGAGGTTACGATCATGAGCCTCGACCTGGAAGCGGCTTCGCGACATCCAGATCCACTTGAAGTGACTATGCAGATCATCAGGACTGACTTGTGTTGAGTTGGTGGTACATGCCAGAAGGTAGAGCCTGGATCAGGACGAGGTTCATCTGGATGATCAAGATGAGAGATGTCAATAACATCACCGCTCATAAGAGCCAGGGAGGCGACAAAACTTGCAGTGACATCCTCTAGGGTTGTCGACATGATGAGAAGGGGGTTCACAGTGAATCTTTTGCAAAAAGATTGGATCGGTGAGGTTTGGAGAGAGAGAGTAGAGAGAGAGAGATTTATCGGTGAGATATGAAGGGAGGATAGAGAGGTGTGGATAGGTGAGGTTTAGAGGGAGGCCACCGTAGGATTTGATAGAGCTAGGGTTGTTGGAACTTGTATGAGATGTATCCCACATGGAAGAAGAATTTAATGTTGTAGTCCTTATAAGGTATTATCCTTGTGACTAATTAAATTGGTGTAAAGCCTTGATTAAGCTTGGTGAGATTTTCTATTGGGCTTTCCAATAGGAAATAATTATTTATATAATTATATATATAGTTAAAAGATGGGTCTTGGGCCTTGGGGCTCTTGAGTTCTAGTTGGATAATTAAATTTATTTTTAATTTCAGAATTATTTATTTTAGAAATTAAAAATAAGATAATATGTTTTAACTGTTGGTGAACAGTTTTAACTGTTTGAAATCAACGTAACTGTTGGTTTTTGACTTTATATATACAACAACAAAGGTCGTTCATTCCCATCTGTTTTCTCTTCTTCTTCTTTCTCCATTGTTCTTATTTCCGGAAAAACATACAGTAAATTCGCCAAGGCAAGTTCTTGTGCAAGAACTTGCACTAGATAGTTGTATCCTCAAGATAGACGTCTGTAAACTACAGCACAAGTGGAGGCGAATTTATGTCTTAGGTCACTGCTCGCAGGCCTCTATCTAATCAATCAAGTTAGTATTTTTTGTGTTTCGATTTGTTGTTATTTTAATTCTATTTTGATATATTGTTATTGGGTTCGAAGTTATAGATTGGTTATAACAACGGTTTTTCTAGATTAACGCACAGAGACGTGCATAGATGCTTTGATGATTTTTTGTAATTGACAAAAACATTTGATCAGTTAAAATACTTGTAACAATTGTAGTTATTTTAGCTAACTCAATTGGTCAGTTAAAAAACTGTGAATTAATTTATCCTCCAATACGTCAAGAGAACAAAAGAACAAAAAATGGGAGCATATAGTGTTCATTTTTGTCGCCAGTTGATTAAATATTAAAATTTTCGTGCAGTACTTTTGGAACTCATCTGTGGTGTAGATTGTAAATATTGACCTGAATATCTCACATCAATAATGAGAGGGTGTTTATAGGATCTGAACATCTCACGTCAATAATTAGAGGGATTGAATTTTTGTCATCTCAAATTACCATCCACACTCTTTTTCCAATTTTAGTAACTTTAATCTCGTCTTTACCTACATGTGATTTGTTTTTATGAAATCATTTACCTTAAAAAGAAAGTGAGAATGTAGATTGTAAAATAATATGTAAATTTTGCTCCCCTTATCATCATTATCATTATGGTGTTTTTTTCAAGAAAAAAACATAACCGTTTTTGATTGATTATAAATTCTGAGAAATTGGTCGAAATTATACGGATGCATACCTTTCCTTACCACCTTAGGGTAAATTAGAGGAGTTGGTATGTTAGCACAATTCAATTATACATCAGCTTAATTATTTGTAAAATAAAATAAAATAATTAAAAACCAAGTGAGGATGTAAAAACACTCTCTTTTCATCTTGCCCACAGCTTGAACTCAACAAGCTCCATCTTCACATGTCACGACTGAGGCCCAGACCCATTAGTCCAACTGCACGCCCCAAACACAACAACTCTTGCTTGAGGGTTTTGAACCGGCGTCGTCGACTTTGAAGAACCCTATCCGTCATCAAACCACCCTAGAGTGGGGTTTCCGGCCACCATGGGTAGATTCAAAACCAGAGTTTTGCCGACAGACACCATCCTGACTCTGATCCCTATCATCAAATCCAGAAAGCGCATCTCGATCCTCAAGGTCCCCCGATCTACACATCAAGACTAGATCGGTGCCTGCCAAAGATCCAACCTCAATCTTCATCCCGTGTTGTCATCACAGCCACACTAGCAACACCTGCAGCAGACCATGCCACCGACAACCACCTCTCTTCAACCCATCTAAGGAATATGGTCAAGGATGGAGCGGCAATAGCAGCAACAACAGCAACACAAGCATGGATCTTCCAATTCACCATCAAAACAACACTCTCAGTCGAGAAAAATCTCAACCAGAGCCATGAAGAACCACGATCAAGTTTATGACGTCGTTGGGTAAGAAAACACAACCTCTCCACCACCACATTGTCATCTTCTGGCCGCCGCTTAGTCTGGAGAACGCTAGACTCTCTGCCAACATTCTGAAACCGAGGTTTCTCACCATTGGGTCGCTCCACAATTTGCGGAGGCCCTCTCATTTCTTTGCTTGTGTTATCATCATGGGGATTGAAATTTGCACTCCTCAAATTACAATCCACACTCTTTCTTTCCACTTTTAGTAACTTTAATGTTGTGTTTACCCATATGTGTTTTGTATTTTTATGAAATAATTTACTCTAAAAGAAAATTTAGAATGTAGATTGTAGAAAGAGGAGTGTAAATTTCACTCCCTTTTATCATATTATTAAATGTTTGAATAATGGAGCATCTCAGTTCAATGACTTCAATCACCACGTTAATCCTTTCAGTTGATTGTGATGATTGGTTTTTAATTTTTATTAATTCATAGTATATGGTTAGGTTTTTTTTAAATTTTTGAAACTTTATATATTTGAACTTGTATATGCATACCGACAACAAAAAAATCTATGCTGGTTTTTTTATCAAAATGAAATGTTTTCATTAAAAAGACGGAGGCCAGAACGGTTACATACGGTTGCTTCAAGGACTATATAGCACAATTACACTTAGACTTGAAGCTCACTTATTCGTGAGCATAACAGAGAACAAGAATCAACAACACCTAAATACTAGAGTAACATATTACAAGAGCCTAAATGCTCAATTGCGGTACTCAAATAACATGACAACCATCTAGACGAAAGTAAAACTCATACGTCTCCTAGCTCAAAACCAACACACCTGTTTCACATCTTGGCTTTGCCCTTTGGATCTAGGATTGTGGTGTTGGAGGGCAGCTTGCGATACAATCCGGGTATGTGATAGGCACTGGTGCTTTCTTATTCATCCTAGGAGCTTTGTTTTTGCTTCCCAATGACCTACCAACCACCTTGCGTTTATTGGAGCTCCCTATAGTGATCGGGACGTCCATCAGAACACTAAAGTCTAATGTGAGTTTGGATGCACAATCAACAGAATAAGACCCAACATCCTCAACCTCATGAAGCTCAATTTGCAGTCCAATCAGATCTCCAGCAACTATGGGCCTAAAACCCGAGTCCAACCTATTTTGCGACCCAGTTTGTGACCCAGTATCTTTCCCCACTTCATTATTATAGAGCCCAATAACCTTAGCTAGCCCAAAATCCACCAAAGGCCCAAACCCTCCCCCACCTGGTCCAACTTCCAAATCGGTCAACCCTAGATTCAAACTAGGGTTTCTCGCCTGAAAAACCAGAAGAACTTCATTTCGAGTCGTCACCGTAGTCACAACTTCCTTCCCCACCGATCTGAGCACCTCAACATGCCCCTCCTCCGTGAACGCAACCAGATGAGATTCAGAATGAGTCGACGTCGGCACAAACTTGAGCAACGGTGCCCCAACTGGTGACTCCATCAACCCCGACGTCGACCCATCAGATTTCTACTTCTTCGCCATCTCCAAAGCCCTATCGCAGCCCCCAACAACATGAGAAAAGAAACCACAAGCCTGACATAGACCTTTACACTTCTCCAACTTCAAGTTCAAGTCCACGGAACAATCTGGCGAGAACCACAAAGACCTTCGCTCAAGAAACTGGTGGCTCACATCATGAACAAGGCAGATCTTCTGCACAGCTTCTTTACGTTTCAACGCCCTTGGTTCTGCCCTAATGAACGAGTCTAAGGCATGCCCTAGACGGGCCCAACCCTATCATTACGAATCTATGTTTGTTTTGTTTTTACGGCCTACTTTAATTTTGAAGAATTACCTACTTTCTTTAGATTTTTGAAGATTAAATTCAGACTATTATAATATTGCAATACATAAGTGTTAGTCTTTAATTATTTAATTTCCATCTCTAACAAAAAAAATGGATTTAATTTTCATCATCACAACAGGTAAGACTATAGTGTGTCTATACATCTTATGCATCAACATTATCTTAAAATTTGTAAAATGAGTTATTGAAGTTGTAATATTAGTCATCAAAGTTTTTTTTAAAGAGGATTATAGGATTTCAATCATACCCTCATGGTGAATCGAACCCATGACTTCGTCAATAGGTAATGGATGCGCTTACCACTACGCTATAACCACTTCGTTATCACAGTTGTAACACGAGTCATTAAAGTTGTAAAAAATTTAGTTTCAATATTAGATCTCAAGTGGTAACTGAGTATTCTAAGTGATAAAATACCAAAGGAAAAAAAGAGGTGGATATACTAGGCCAAAAAGGAGGTGTAACCAGAATCCGATCATGAAATTAACTTGAAGAGATGAATTAACAGTTTAATACATATAGGAATACAGAAGTAAACATGAAATCAAATTTGCAAAGCAGGAAGTAGTTTCCTAAGAAGAATCCCTCATTTTCTCATAATTCCCCTCAAATAGAGTAGAAATTGCCTTGAGAGGATATTTTCTGTGGACAATTGAGCCTGAAGTTTCAGTCATGTCTAAATCAGCTTCTTTTGCACGATGAGGCAAAGCCCAATCAAACTTGTGAACAATATTTGCTAACGCAAGCTCTTCTAGAACCACAGCAAGTTGAATTCCGGGGCAGCCCCTTCTGCCAGCACCAAATGGAATTAGCTCATAGTTATTTCCTTTATAATCTATGGTACTATCCAAGAACCTTTCTGGCTCGAACTGCTGCGGATTTGTATATGATTTAGGATCTCTTCCAAGTGCCCATGCATTTATCATAACTTGTGTATTAGCCTTAATGGTGTAACCTTTAATTTTCACATCTTTGTTGCACATCCTGGGCAATAATAATGGACCTGGAGGATGCAAGCGAAAAGTCTCTTTTGTTACTGCCTTCAAGTAGTGCATTCCGGCCAAATCATCCTCTGTTACATTTCTTTTATTTTCGACTATGCCCCTAACTTCATTTTGCAATTTCTTCATCACCTCTGGATTTCTCAAAAGTTCAGACATTGCCCACTCTAGAGCGGTAGATATGGTATCAGTGCCACCCACAAAAATATCCTACAAAAACATGTCTGAAGTTAAAATACTTAACTATTTACTATATGTATATGTTTTAGTTCAAACGACATATATATTTAAAATGATGAGAAATAAGTAAAACATTGGCCAGTATCAAGTTCCCCTCTCATATATATATATATATATATATGTATATAGTGGAAGGATCTATTTTTTGACATATATGAGAGATCAATCATTAGACTAATTTTTCGATCACATATCAACGTGCATTTCAACCGTTTAATACTTAGATTTATATATGTAGATCATTTCTATAAAATTTTCATCTAATTTGGTGATCGTTAAGGTTTTGAACTAACTGAAATAAATTGATACATTAAATATGTCAAACATAAACGGTTCATGCTTATAATTTTAATTCGCAGTTTTGAATACCTTAACGATCATCAAATTGGATGAAATTTTACAGAAATGATCTACATATATAAATGTAAGTATTAAACTGTGGAGATGTGATTTGGTGATTAAAAAAGTTGTGTAATTCTTCATCCCTCATATATGTTAAGAAAAGTAATCCCACGTTAAAAGAGGTGATATATATATATATATATATATATATATATATATATAGAAAATTCAAGCTAGTGATCGATGACTTTCATTCACATTAGAAAAGACAGCCGTGGTAAATATGTGACGGTGAAATAAGTGAATAAGAGAGATGTTAATTAGTTACGTACCAGGATGATAGCCTTTATGCTAATTCGATCAATAGGATAACCAAGTTCATTTTCTTTCTGAACCGAAAGCAAAACATCCACAAAATCTTTTTCGTCCTCGTGATTATCATCCTCATTTCCATTGTTTGATTTATCCATATGCTCATCAATAACCATATCCATGAAGCCATCCACCCTCTTCGCCAGATCGTATAGTTTTGCATCAAGACCATTCAAATGGGTGAACCAAGCAAGCCATGGGATATAGTCACCAATGTTGATCCTTGAGAAGATCTGTGAGAGCTCATTAGAAAGCTCCATAAACATTCTCCCACGACCTTCCGCCCGATCACTATACTTCCTACCTAGAGCAACTCGACAAATAACATCATTAGTAAGCTTCGTGAACATTTCGCTTAAATTTAATACCGATGATGATGGCGAGGAGGAGATGGATTCAGTACTGCACGACTGCTCAATGTTGCTCATCAAGAGCTTTGTTTCCTCTAGCCTCACAGAACCAAAAGATCGAACTCTTTTGTAGCTCAAGAGATTTAAGACGCATATACTCCTCAGTTGCCTCCAATACTCACCGTAAGGCGCCCCCACGATGTCCCTGTAATTGTACGCAATCTTCTCGAAGATGATAAGCTTGGGTCTGTCAGAGAAGGCGAGGTCATGGGTTTTGAAGATCTCGGAGACAGCCTCGGGGGACGAGACAATAACGACCGGCCTGCTTCCGAAATGAAGGAGCATCAGATCAGGGCCATAGCGTTGTGCTAGGGTTTGAAGAGAGCGGTGTGCGAGCAACCCTATTTGGTGGAGATTTCCAATCACAGGCAGCTTTGGTGGAGATGGTGGTGCAGATGGTGATTTGGTATGAGAAAAAGACCATCTGTAAAACAGAATGAGGAAAATGGCCAGAAGTAGTAAATATCTGAGCCCAAAGAGTGGCAGCAATACTGAGAAGGTTTCATTTAGTTTGAGTTCCAGCATATGCATTGGGAGGAGATTTGCCACCTTCTTCTTCTTCTTCTTCTTCTTCTTCTTCTTCTTCTTTCTTCTTTTGTATGACTATGTCGACCGCATTTTTTGTTTTTTGAGAAGCCTTTGAGAATCTATCTGATTAGTAAAAAAAATGGTAGTAAGTGGATAACCACTTAAAAAGTTGAGTAAATTAAGATCAAATTCCTTTTTTATCGGTTGTTTTTTATTTACCAATGAATCGAACGAGAAAACATTTTGAAAATCTATGTCGATGTACTATCGATTTATAGACGTGTTCATTGTCATTTATTATTGAGACTGGAACAATTAATACGTGGATTTCTTTAATACCTGGTCAATTACTATAGCTTGATATTCTTCATTATCAATTACTATACCTTGATAATATCCAAAGCGCTACGCTGTTGTTCCGAATTTGCCCATACACTGTCTACGTTGCCGTACAAAAATTGGTAACATTTTCTTGTTTGAGAAAATCTTCCATCGGACAAACACGCTACTGTGACTCGTGCCACCACCCATTTACACACAGAAACGTGTCATATTTTTTTTAAGATCTTTGTTGAAAAGAAAATTAAAAGAAAAACAAATCGGATTTTCTATCTCGGATCAAAGCACAAGGATTTTTATGAGGCCATTTAAATGATTTATTTTCTTAAATTTTGGATACCGTTCATCTAATACTTGCCGTTACAACTGTATTCTGAATTTTTGTCTCAAGTTTTAAAAATATAAGAATTATATTTGTGACACTCATTGAGAGACCTTATATTCATAGCTGGAGTTTTAACAATTAACCATAACATTAATAATTCACTCATAATGTCAAAAAAATTTATCAATTAATATCGTCAATGATGTCTAAAACATCCATATGTAGCGGCAATGTTGTCTAATCAATTTGAGATGATGAACTGACAAATTTATATATAGATGGTTTACTCAAATAAACGTGAAGAAAAACTTTCTAGTGGCAAAGTAGAAGAGCCCCCGTTAGGAACTCCCTAAAATAGTGTAGCAATTGCCTTAAGAGGATACTTTCTACGAACAGTTGTGCCTGCAGTTTCTGTCATGTCTAAATCCTTTTCTTTTGCACCATCAGGCAAAGCCCAATCAAACTTATGCACAATATTTGCCAAAGCGAGCTCTTCAAGAGCCATAGCAAACTGAATACCAGGGCAGCCCCTTCTGCCAGCACCAAATGGTATTAATTCGAAGTTGTTGCCTTTAAAATCTATGGTACTATTCAAGAACCTTTCTGGTTTGAACTGCTCCGGATCTGTATATGATGCAGGATCTCTTCCAAGCGCCCATGCATTAACCATAACTTGGGTATTAGTTTTGATGTTGTAACCTTTAATTTTCACATCTTTGTTGCACATCCTTGGCAGTAGTAACGGAGCTGGAGGATGTAAGCGAAAAGTTTCTTTAATCATTGACTTCAAGTAGTGCATTCCAACCAAATCTTCCTCAGTTATGGTCGCCTTATTTCCAACTATGCCTCTAACTTCATTTTGTAATTTCTTCATTACTTCAGGATTTCTCAATAGTTCAGACATTGCCCACTCTATAGCGGTAAATGTGGTGTCCGTGCCACCCACAAAAATATCCTACAAAAACATGTCTCAAGTTTAAATACTTAAATTTAAACTGTAACTTATTTATCACGTATTGTTTACTTAATCTACCAATGTCTCTCTAATTCTTCCACACTTCAATAAAGATACTTACATTTGTTACATCCAAATGTAAGTCAAATTTGGTAAGCCAAATTTGGTAAGCTAAAATTAATTATATTTTATTTAACTTTAAATTTATCCTTCTAATGTACATTATCATCTAAATTAAAAAATTTGTACTAATCATCGTAATGAGATCTTTCATATGAGCCTCATATCGAGTATATTTATATATAAAAAAATTCATGGTTAATTATTGACTCAAGAAATATATATGACAAAAAGAGAAAAATGGTTTTAGCTTAGGATTTAGCTTATAGTGGGAGTCAATTTTAAGCCAAATTAGTATTGGTTTAACTAAGAATTTAGCTTATGATAGGAGAGTTTGGTAAGTTAAAACAAAATTTCATAGAATATTCTTGTTTTAGGTTAAATTTGATTAAGAATTTAACTTATAGTAAAAGATGCTCTACCGCCAAAAAGCCAAATTTATATATCAAACTAGCTAGTGACGACTTTCATTCACATAAGAAAAGACAGTAAATGTATGAAAGTGAAATAAGTAAGAGAGAGACTGTTAGTTACATACCATGATGATAGCCTTTATGCTAACCAGATCAATAGGATAACCAAGTGACTTTTCTTTCTGAACCGAAAGCAAAACATCCACCAAATCTTTCTCATCTTCGTGATTATCATCACCATTTCCATTGTTTGATTTATCCATATGCTCTTGAATAATCAAATCCATGAAGCCATCCACCCTCTTGGCCAGATCGTCTAGTTTTGCATCAAAACCATTCACACGGGTGAACCAAGCAAGCCATGGGATATAGTCACCAATATTAACCCTTATGAAGAACTCTGACATCTCTCCAGAAAGCTCCATAAACATCCTCCCACGACCTTCCGCCCGATCACTGTACTTTCTACCCATAGCAACTCTACAAACGATATCATTAGTAAGCTTCATAAACATTTCACTGAGATTCAAAACCGATGAGGATGTTTCAGTACTACAAGACTGTTCAATTTTGCTCATCATGACTTCCATTTCCTCTAGTCTCACATAACCAAAAGAACGAACCCTTTTGTTGCTCAATAGATTTACGACGCATAAACTCCTCATCTGCCTCCAATAGTCCCCATAAGGCGCTGTCAGGACGTCCTTGTAGTTGTACATAACCTTCTCCGCGAAGATGTACTTAGGTTTGTCGGAGAAGGTGAGGTCATGGGTTTTGAAGATCTCGGAGACAGCCTCGGTCGACGAGACGATAACGACCGGCCTGCTTCCGAAATGAAGGAGCATCAGATCAGGGCCATAGCGTTGTGCTAGGGTTTGAAGAGAGCGGTGAGGGAGCAACCCCAGTTGGTGGAGATTTCCAATCACAGGCAGCTTTGGTGGAGATGGTGGTGCAGATGGTGATTTGGTATGAGAAAAAAACCATCTGTAAAACAGAATGAGGAAAATGGCCTGAAGTAGTAAATATCTGAGCCCAAAGAGTGGCAGCAAAACTGAGAAGGTTTCATTTAGTTGGAGTTCCAGCATCTGGAGGAGATCTGGCTTCTTCTTCTCTATGTCGAAGTACTTGGGTGTGAAAGATGCGACTTATAAGATCTGAACCGGACAGATCAACATGCAATATTTTGATCCACATCGAGTAATCGAGATGAGCTCGACGTCGTTAAATATCACTGAAATGAATGCCGGTCGTCCTCACATGTTTTAGCATCGTCAGCACATTCGTCCCGTCCCCAGATATTTAATATTTCAATAATTAAGCGTATCATTCACTATATTAATCAAGCATTTCGAGGGAATGTCGGTCGGTATAATATACAGACCGGTTTTTAAAATTGGAGCGCATCCGGTATCGCGCGACACCTTAGCATTTTGGTAGCAATTGAAGAAGGGAGATGCTAGATATTTTTTTCATTTGTTAAAAAACCCAAGCAGTCAGAGTGGTGCTCGCACCTCACGTGCATAATTTCTCTACCTCTTAGCATTCGAGAGTTACTCAAAATCAATTAACTTTGCCACTCTAAAGAATTGCCAGCAGCTCTCCCTACTATTTACAGATTATTGCTCTGTCTCACAACAGATGATCAACTATGGGAAGTCTAGTATTTTCTTTTCTCTGAAAATCCGGAGTCATTGTGGGCAAGAATTCTCAAGGCGAGGTTTTTTCCTAGTCAGTTTTACTGAAGCTAAGAAGGGGCATCAGGCTTCTTGGGGATGATCTAGCCTCTTGGAAGCCAGAGATTTTGTCACAAAAATGGGGTGTTGGCATGCTATCAACGGTTCCCCTATAAACTTATGGAAGGACAAGTGGTTTCAACCTCCCAATACAGGTTGGTTACGGTCTATTGCTCCGGTTCCAGATGATGCCCCAACTTTGGTCAGTGAACTAATTGACAGAGAAAACAGGACATGGAATTTGGATACAATTTTACACCTACTCAATCCAATTGATGTCAATAAAATTCTTTCTAGAATTAAATTCAGTTTACTCCATTGAAGTTTAGGGGTAACTTCATGTTAGTCCTCAAACTTTCAATTTCATCAAAATGTCCTTTAAGTTTTCCAAATTTAATCAGTAGAACCCAATTTAACAAACTCTGTCCAAATTAGATGTTAAGTCTATTAATATGGCTAGAAGAGTCATTTTATTTTTAAGAAAAAAACACACACGACAATGCTATTTCTTCTTTAATTTTTAACAAAAATTAATATCAATAGTTGTAAAAAATAAAAATTAAAAAAAATATCAAAAATATTTTAAATATTTAAGATTTTGTTGTCGATTCTTGGACCATGCTTCTTTTCTTTTTACTTCCTTATTCTTTGAATCTTTTATAGGTGGAGAATTGTGTAGTTTTTGTTATTCTATGCTTTCTTCCTGTTGATAGTTGAGACGTAATGATAATTCTCTCTATGATAATTATCTTGTCTGGAAGAAATGTGAATATGAACTTCGACTAGTTGTTTTCTATCATTAGTCCAGTGTACGACTATTTTTTTCCACTAATGTGTGATGAAATCCATCCGTAATTTAGTTACACACAACCGTACCAATGAAAGAAAATGCTGAAAATGACATGGCTTCAGTCCTCGATGAAACTCTGAAGTGTATCAATTTACAGATGAAATGATGACCTGAAAAAACTAAAAGCAGCTGACATAAGCTGTAAAAAAAGTAGAAAGTAGAAAGTGTTTTGAGAGAAAAAGGAGAAGATGCAAACACTCACCTTCTGCTTATAAGCTGTAAAAAAATAAAAGTCAGCTTATATCTTAAAAGCCCAGCTATACCAAACTCAGCCTCAGACATTTTTTCATTTGTTAAAAAACCCAAGCAGTCAGAGTGGGGTAAGGCTAGGATGTGTTGATGCATACCATGCATCAACTTTGTCGTAAAGTTGTAAAATGAGTCGTTAAAGTAGTAATGTTAGTTGTTAAAGTTGTAATATGAGTTCTTAAAGATGTAATTACAACATTTATGGTTATATGTTCTTAAAGTGGTAAATGAGTTGTTAAAGTTATAAAATGAGTCCTGAATGGGATAAACACTCAATTTTACAACTTTAACAACTCAATTACTACTTTAAGAACATATAAGCACTAATGTTGTAACTATAAATTTACAACTTTAAGGACTCATTTTACCACTTTAAGAACAAATATTACTACTTTAACAACTCATTTTACAATTTAACAACAAAGTTGATGCATACTATGCATCAACTCACCCTAGAATTTTCCGTCAGAGTGGTGCTCGCACCTCACGTGCATAATTTCTCTACCTATCTTAGCATTCGAGTTACTCAAAATCAATTAACTTTGCCACTCTAAAGAATTGCCAGCAGCTCTCCCTACTATTTACAGATTATTGCTCTGTCTCTGAACAGATGATCAACTATGGGAAGTCTAGTATTTTCTTTTCTCTGAAAATCCGGAGTCATTGTGGGCAAGAATTCTCAAGGCGAGGTTTTTTCCTAGTCAGTTTTACTGAAGCTAAGAAGGGGCATCAGGCTTCTTGGGGATGGTCTAGCCTCTTGGAAGCCAGAGATTTTGTCACAAAAATGGGGTGTTGGCATGCTATCAACGGTTCCCCTATAAACTTATGGAAGGACAAGTGGTTTCAACCTCCCAATACAGGTTGGTTACGGTCTATTGCTCCGGTTCCAGATGATGCCCCAACTTTGGTCAGTGAACTAATTGACAGAGAAAACAGGACATGGAATTTGGATACAATTTTACACCTACTCAATCCAATTGATGTCAATAAAATTCTTTCTAGAATTAAATTTAGTTTACCCCATTGAAGTTTAGGGGCAACTTCATGTTAGTCCTTAAACTTTCAATTTCATCAAAATGTTCCTTAAGTTTTTCAAATTTAATCAGTAGTATCCAATTTAACAAACTCTGTCCAAATTAGATGTTAAGTCTATTAATATGGCTAGAAGGGTCATTTTATTTCTAAGAAAAAAAAACACACACGACAATGTTATTTCTTCTTTGATTCTCCCCCATAAAATCTTCCTAAATTGCTCTTAATGATATATGAACAATCTTCATCATCCTTTCCTTAATTTCAAATGTTATAATATTCATTCACCTCTTAAACATTACCTCTCTCGCCGGCCCCCCACACTACCACATCTATTAGATAAGAAAATCACATATGTAAGTTTGATGGTATCTGTTAAATTGGACATGACTGATTGAATTTGGAAAGCTTAAGAAGTATTCTGATGAAATTGAAAGTTTAAGGACTAACATGAAGTTGCCCATAAACTTCATGGGATTAAACTGAATTTAATTCTTCTTTCTATTTCAATTGGTCCGGGAGTGATTGATCTGGCCCTTAACTAAGAATGGTAAGTATACTGTTTCAAGTGGTTATCATTAGGTTCATAATCTTCTATCTACAGGTCCAAGTTCTTCCGCAAGAAATACTTCTCATATGATATATGTGAAATGTTGGAAATTGCTATGGGGATTGGAAACCTTACCAAAGATTCAGTGCTTTCTCTGGAAGTCTTTGATTGGTGTTGTCCCCTCTTTTCTCAATCTTTTTCGTAGAAAATTGACTCAATCCCCAGTTTTTTCTATATGTGGTGATTTTGATGAGTCAACACATGGCTGCAAGATTCTATTATGAAACACAACACTAAGAGTGACAGAGTTTGGTGTGGTACCTGGATTAGCTTTATTTGCTGGTCAATCTGGAAAGCCAGATGTTGTTGCTTAGTTTATCAATATGAACCACTCTCCTATTTGTGTGCTTCAAAAGGGAATCATGTCGGCTCTTGTATACAAGAACACCTGCTCTAAGAGCATCAGCACCGGTAGAGCATTTCAGCACGAGCTCTTCAGTTTTTCAGGTCAAATAGTGCGAGGAAGCACTTCAGCCCCTGAAGTAGCGTGCATCGGTCCCTCCCCTAGCAGCACAAGCTGTCTTGACCGCTCCTTGAGTTGTTGCTCGTCCTCGAGGTTGAGCTTCAATAGCACAAGTTGGAGCACGCCTCCTCGGGTGAAGCTACTCAAGTGGGTGACGAAAATCAGCGTGGGTCTCAGTCGAATAGTACGAGCAGCCCTTCCTAGCAAGAGCACTGGCGGCCTCCTCCTGCGGCGACCGCACGTTGACCGAAGCATGAGCTAGAGATCGAGCCGAGTAGCACGAGCAGCCTCCTCTTAACCGGTGCAGGTGCTCTAAGGAGAAACTGAAAGCAAAGAGCGATAGAGTGTTGACTTGGACTCACCCTTCTGAAGGAGTGACTGCTATTAATTGTGATGCGGCATGGTCCGATGAGACCGAGGGGGTGTGGGAGTAATACTACGCAATCACGAAGGAGAATGCATCGGAGGGGCTCATGGGCGATCCTCTCTGCCATCAGTAGAGGCTGTTGAAGCCATAACAATACTACTGGGAGTCAATGTCGCGTTGGATTTAGGATTGAAAGAAGCAACTGTTCAGTTAGACTATCTAAGTATAATCACAAAACTCAATTCTTCTAGCACTTGTAAGAATTGGAAGATTGCCCAGATAATTGAAGATATCAAATGAAAGAACAATTTTTTCAATTCCATTACCTGGGATTGAAAGAACGATGGTCTACCATGTCCGCCGCAGATGGCAGTGTAGAAGGGAGCCAATATCTGGTTTCCTTTGTTTTTTGTTACTGTCGTCCTGCAATCTCTCTTCCTAGTATTAGAGATGAAGGCTTCAGTTTTTTTAGGCCTTGCGCTTTGCTGGCCTTTGTACTTGTCTTGTTAATGGATATCTTTTTCACCAAAAAACTTTGGCTTACTAAACAACACAGCCTGATCTCAAAACCAATCTCTCATTACGTGACTTCAAACCAGATTCGATTCAATCTGTCGCAATGAAAAACTTGGAAAATATCTGGCGAAAGTCTAAAGGCGGAGCCTTGGAAATGGGTTTCCTCTGTTTGGGACTACAGATATTTGAATCTTGAGGGAGATGAGTAGGTTTACTTCTGGGAAATTTGTGGTTTGCAAGCTGGGTTTTTCAATCTTGAGCAAGCTGGGTTTTTTATATTAATATTTTCATATTCAATTATTCATGAAGAAATATGATTCAGTGATTGAAGCTACATAGATCTATCCATATTTATATAACCCAATCTCGTTCCATTTCTTTCACCGTGCTATATAAGATTACTATGGTTTCAATAAGAGAAAAATGAAGCGATTGCTTCTGTAGAAGAAGATGGAAAAAGAAGAAAGAAATTCGAACAGAAGGGGTAAAAATGAGAAGAAACAAAATAAATAATTGAAGAGTTTTTTTCTAGCATGTATATGACACTTGGCTGAGTGTGTGTAACTCACCTTCAAATGAGAGGTTGTATCTAGCATTTCTCATTGAAGAAAATTTGGAAGTATCGTTAAACGTCTCAGATCCTTAATGCAGTTGACATTGATTATGGTAGCGATGGATTGAATTTTTGTTTTTCAATTTTGCTTATGACAATTATAAATCAAATTTATATTTAAGGTAAATCAACTTAATTTCAAAACTTTAAAAATTAAGGGGTTAATTCTTACTAGCCCTAATTTTGAGAAATTTATTTCCACTAACAAAATCAGATTTCAAAATTTTCAAGAGCCAACTTAACAACAAAAATACAATTATAATTTTAATGAATTAAATAAACTACAATAGACCATTATAATAGTTTATTATGAAATAAAGTGTATAACCGGATTCCCATCACCAATGACGTTAACCGGACTCTGACAACTGTTAACCGGACTCCAGCAGTTGTTGACCAGATTTCGATGATAGAAATTCTACTGGGGGTAGTATAAGGGTATACTAGGGGAATTATGAAGTCTGTCCGGATGTCGTTGAGTAGATTCCAGTGATAGAGTGTCTATTTAGGGTAGTAAGATAGTCTATTAGGGGTAGTATGAAGTCTTCTGAGGGTAGTGGAAGGGTCTACTAGGGGCAATATGTGGTATGTTAGAGGTCTATTGCCTGTAGTAGAGCTAAACTAATGTACAAGCATCACTACTAACACAAGCACATAAAGCAAAACGACATTTAGATTGGGAAACCTAAATAAAGGTCTAAAGAAGGGACTAATGAATTGAATATTGCAAAGTCAAGGTCTGCAAACATATATTCTATTCCGAGAATACATAAAATTATTCATCCAAAAGAAATTCAACCAACTGTTCTTGTTATCTTCACAAATTATTTTTGACAGCCTTTTTCTCCTTCTTTCTCTCACATTCCTTCTCATTTTTTTTTTCTGCATTTTTGTTCTCCTTGTTTTCCACTTTCTTCATCACTTCTTCTGACTTTTGTCTTTTTTCTTGTTGATGTTGTTTCAGTGGTAAATGTCTATGCTACTTCTTCTTCTTCTTCTTCTTCTTCTTCTTCTTCTTCTTCACTCCCATAATCAGATGTGGATCATCTTCTTTTTAGTGTCATCCTGAGGAGTAAGAATATTAGATTAGTACCAAAAATATGTAAAGCAAATATATTTTCTATTGCGCCTAACAGAGGGTTCTACTGCCATCAACTAAGGCTTCTATTGCTCCTAGTTTCAACCAATTGCCACTAATAGGAGGCCATACTACCCATAATAAGAGGTCCTACTATCCTCAATAAGATGTCCTACTACCCCCAGTAAGAGGTCCTATATCTTACTGCCCAAAACCACACAACCAAAAAGGAGCATCTACTACCCCTAGTCGGAGGTCATACTGCCCCTACTAGGAGGTCTTACATCCTACTACCCAAAACCACACCAACAAAAGGGAGCATCTACTACCCCCAGTAGGAGGTCTTACATCCTACTGTCTAAAACCACACCAACAAAAAGGATCATCTACTACTCCTAGTATGACATCATACTACCCCTAGTAGGAGGTCCTACATCCTACTGCCCAAAACCACACCAACAAAAAGGAGCATATATTACCCATAGTAGGACGTTATACTGCCCTAAGTAGGAGGTCATTCTACCCCTAGCATGAGGTATGAAATTTACAATACACCTTTAACAATGAGAACAAAGCTAGAATCCAAAACCAAAATAGTTACATGTTAAGTTTGTTCAATGTATCAACTAGACATCGACATTAAACTCATAAGTATAAACAAAAAGAGCTCAATTACAGTGTATTAAGTAGTGCGAAAATCAATCTTTTGGTTGGCAGTTAGCAAATCTTAAATGATGAACAATTACAAGGGTAATATAACAATATAAGCAATTCAACACTCACAACGTTGCAGAGAGCTACAACAATTTTGATGAAGCCCAACTTTAGTACCTGCGAGATGTGCACAATGGGTTACTAATATCAATCTCAAGTCAAATAAGAAGATCATACAAGGAACCAAGTATTTCAAGTGAACTGCAAGTGATGTTTACTAAGGAGTTCTAATTGAGAGAAGGCAAGTGTTTGTAAACCAACTACCATGATGTCATTGAACAGAGTAAAGCAAAAAATGCAGAATGCATATCATCAATTATTTTGAACTATTTCACCTAAAACGGCACCTAAATAGTGAGCATATTGTAGATGTTAGAGCGGTACAAGGTCAAACTGAGTGTACTGCATTTATCAATATATTTTGATACCCAGTGACATGCTTATGCACTTATGGTTCTCATGTTTCAATACTATGGAGCAAAAAGGACAAATGACTGCCTGACTTCTGTCATAATAACTGTAAGGTTTCAATTCTTCTAACAAAAAATATTAGAATATAATTTCTTATGCTCCGCTACAATTACATAGAAATTACCATCACCTTCCATACACATAAGAAAACAAAAATGCATACACAACAAACTGAAAACAACAAATCGCAATCAAATTCACACAGCTTAGCTATCTTCACCTAATTACATGATTCAATTTCCCAAAACTCTCAATCAAATTCACAATCATTGTCTCTCAACTTAATTCCACTTAACATCCGAATGAATCGAATTCTGCATTGCTTCCATTATTCTCACCTAAGCTAGTTGATAAAACTAACAAAATCAAAATAAGAAACGATCATACTTCACTTTATTTTATTAGCATTTCATAACTACTCTCTTCTATTTCAAAGGCCAAGATTATGAAATTGAACAAATATAGAATCAATGAAACTGGCTTTGATAATCCAAATTAAAAGGCAGAAAGAGAGTACCATTGCTCTTTGCTCTTGTGAAGACGGTGACGCTTAGAATCTCAATCTGATCATCGTCTTTGTTGGCTTCTTCTTCAATGCATCTTCACCGCTCCAATAGCTCTGGTCTCGTTCTCAGCTTCATCGCCGAGTCCACATCTGGTTATGAGAGAGAGAGAGAGAAGAGGAGGAGGAGGAGGAGGAAGAAAGGCAGAGATCTGAACGAGAGAAACAAAAGAGAGAACAACGGTAATTTGTTCACGAAAGAAATAATAAGTTTAAAAAAATTTACTAAGACTAAGTCTCTAAGAATCTATTCGGTTGATGAGAATTTTAAAATCTTTTTTTGCTGGTGGAATTTTTTTTTACATTTAGCGCTAATGAGATTTTTTCTTAAAATTAAACTGCAAACGACCGCACAAGTGAATACATGTGTAATCATTCTTTTTTCCTTTAAACAAAAAAACTAAAAATATACTTGATGTCATCTAATATCCATTTGTATGCGTTGGTGGAAGTGCACATACATCTGTGCTCTAATTCTATCTCCTTTTGAATCATTTGTTCGTTCGTTTTCAATTGTGAACATAATTTAGGATCAAAGCGGATTATATGCACCAAAGTACACTTGCACCATCAAAGTACAAGTCAGCTAATTGGAGATGCGAAGATATAATGAAGATTAGAAACCCTTAATTCCTTTCTCATGTCCTTTTTGATTGGATCAGATTAAATGCTCATAACTTCTTCCATCTCGGGTCCTTATACCTTATGTGTTTTAAACATTTAAACTAGTATTTTGGGTTTTAATTTTGTTAACGGCATTCGCTAGGTTAGGCATTACAGAGTTATAGGCTGGTAACCCCAGTCTTGACCTTTGACATGTGGGCTTGTACAGGTACAAGGACGATCATGGACTAGGAACATATACGCCTCCCGCTTCTCCATCACTACTGAAGCGAGCGGATTGGATTTAAGTCTAGCTAGCACAATCGTTGTGCATATGAACATCATTTTCATTATTCACCTTAACAACAATCAAGGGGGACGCATGGAGCTTGGACGAACAACACAACATGGCTCGCCTACCTTTTTCGATGAATTATCTTTATAAAAATAACAAGATTCGATTGCTTTATGGAAATAGAAAATGGAAATATTGCTCATATGAGTTAAAGAAAAACATTCAAACAAGTAAGTTTAGGATCATACTTCTACACAATGTAATAGTTCCCTCAATCTGCTCCAACCTCTGCTGCGGTTTGGTGTTGCGCGCCATGCTGCTTGTAAGGACAAGCCTGCCTTATGCTCCAATGGAGAATCTTCTAGGTCAGGCAAGTTCAAACTAAAATGAAACCGAAATTTTGAGACAACTCTCCTCAAATTGTTAGCACTAATAGAAAATGCTTCAACTCTTGTCTGGGACATGACAGTTGTGGGGGAGACAGGCAAAACAGATACTGAGGAAAATACAAATGCCCAATCTAAAAGTTCGTCTCCAATGACATCGTCTTTTCCATGGCACTTGATGATTGAGGATCCTCCAATAAGCGTTTGATTGCAAATTTTGTAGCTCACTGCGGTGCCATGCGTGATGAAGAACACATTCCAAATTGGTTCTCCCTCTCGAGTAAGATAGCAGTTTTTAGTAATAGTCACTGGCTCAAGATGTTTAACAATTGCATTCAACACTCGTATATTCATACATTTGAACATCGGTACCTACAAAAATGGATTACAATGTACAACTAGTATTCATCAAGAAAGAAGAATACACAAACAAACCAATAAGGCACATCGATCTATTGTGGTCTGGGTCGATAAATATAGTAGTAGACAATGAATTAGTTACGTACTTACTTTCTTTAGAGCGGCCAAGCTGGGGAGACTCATGATCTGTCTTCTCTGTGCTATAGGAATTAGAGAGAAGAAATCATGCACATCAACATCTTTGTTTTCTTCAACCTTTTGTTGTACGTTTTTCATTATCGACTTCTTTATCTCCTTCTTGTGTTCAGAAAGGTCATTCCTACTTAACCACAAATCTATGTCTAGATTCACCATTTGCATCCTCTGTCGTAGTTTGATGTGATCAGAACTTTTTCGTGACACCTGCTCACACACATTATTCCAGAATGAATATTGAATAGGAGTTCATCTTCGTCTCAGACGACTTTGTTAAAGACAACTGATCAACACCAACCTGGATTCTTGCATTGAGGTATACTAGAAACAGCGCCAACCCACTTACAGATACCAAAATTGAGAAGCAAATTTCCAACCCATAGAAACTGGTGTTTAGGTTTGAACCAAAAGAGCTGCGTGCAAAGAGGAACTATGTAATGAAGAAAATTAATTAATAAATTAGACAACGAACATCAATTGATTGAAATAAAACGTCAAGAGGCCTTATATGTGTGCAAACCTCAAATTTCGCAATCCCCACCAAAACGATTGCAGCAACTTTCGTGGAAGATTTCTTGACCTTGTAAAGTCTGATTGAAGAGCATACTGATATATACCAAAATCAAACGCTGTTTTATTTTCAGGATTTATAGGGCATGATGCTTTGAGAAATGTTGACAATTTTTCCTTTAAGGAAGAAGAATTCAACCGTTGTTGTTCATCAGTCCTCATGTAGCATTCCTTGGTAGCAGACATGATATCACCACAGTCAAAATTATAGTAAACTTGACATCCTTTAGAGCCAAATCTTTTAATGGCCTTGATCCAACAATTAAACTCTCTGTCAACGGCAAAATAATACCAGAAGGCCCCAAATAACTGAGGAACAACAAAAAGGTTACTATGAGATTCATTTACGAGAAGTATAAAAACATATACTATATGCTGAACGAGCTATATCATGAATGCTTGTAGCTAGGTATATGTAGGAGACAAGATTCAACTTACATGTGAAGCAATGATGAATGGAAGAAAATCCAGTATAGCTTGAAACCATCTTCCTATTCCAGTTTCTATGTTAGGACGTTGCTTGATCAGTCCAAAGGTGCCATAAGTCCGTAATGTATATTGCAGCGGATAGAAGAGAAATAGGAAACTATAGATATCCCAGTACGTAAATCTTCCTATGGGTATCGTTGCCTGTAGTACACATTACAAAATGATTTTCTAAAACGTGATTCAAAACCAGATCAATATTATTTGGCAATTAACTACTACTAAATATATCCAGTTGGATGATGTTGTCACACGCCTCACGCCGAAATGATTTGATACAGAGAGACCGAGGGTCGGTAGCCAATAAGTAAGGTTGGCCAATAGTATCTTCAATACACTATGTATTTATATATATCATGTCAATAATATAGAAACATAGTCGTCATTAGATATGAATGACCGAATGTTTAAGATTGTATTCTTTATGTAGTGGATACGTGGTGTAATCAGAAATCTTAAAACTGTTAAATTATATTAACTAAAAATTTAAATATATTTTTAATTGATGTCATAATTTTGCTTTAAAATTGATGCAAACTTAATCTCAAGATTATGTTTGTTCTACTAATTATACTAATTCTTAAATAAACATTATTTCAAGAAAGACTATTATTAGATGGTCTAAAAAACCTTTGGATTTTACAAATTTCATGCACATATAATGATTGAAAAAAATGTGTTGCTTTTTATTTAAAAAAAATAATGTGGTAAATAGTTATGTGTTGTTTCTATTTAGTTTAGTTATAAAAAATTATAAATAAAATTTAAGGTATTAAAATATATACAAAAATGTTGATGCGAGAGTTTAATAAAAAAATAAGAGGAGTGGAGGAGTCTAATATATTTAATTTGTTACCTCAACAAATATATATATTAATATTGAGATATTTTTGTGGTACCTCCTTCGTCTAAAGTAAGACAAAGGGTAAGTCTTGATCTGAAGTATAAATATATTAATTTGCTCCAACTCTCCAACGAATTACATCTAATGTTGAAAAGTCAGAATTGCACCCTCTGCCCTATAACAGCTACGCCCTCGGTTTCTACACACCGTCGTCTTATATAGAAGAATTGTTGTTTAACAGTGGGCTAAATTGTCAAGAAGGTATAGTCTAATGAGTACTAATGAACTGAATTGAGCTAGTACATACGTGCGTACATACCTGTGGAATGGGAAGAGACATATATATGCGAGGTATAATAGGCAACCACTTAAATATGCGCGCTTTAAGTATACTATTAGCATCACGTCTGCGACGAACTCGTTGCCAAAAAACAAATATGTCCGTTGCATAAAACAGATCAATGGCTGACCGTAGGAGAAGAAATGACCAAATCAACCGTTCTTGCGAATAGAAGCACGTATTTTCCTCATCAATGACAGGAAAATATAAGAACAATGGATCAACAAGGACAGCAACTGCACAACATATTCTAAATATTTTGTCATCCCATATCGGGAAAAAGGTACTTCTCTCATCATCTTTACTTGGATCGAGTATTCTCTGTAATATTGTTTGCCACATCCCAGCTCCATCTTCTGTGTCAGAACGCCCCCTTAAACTTCGAGGTGGGCTGCTAATAATCAAGAGACAAGATATACAATTGGATGCTTTACATACACAGTCGTAAAGTAAAATCAAGGATATAGCAATCACAGTTGGTGTAAACATTGGAAGAGATACGATCTTCTGTTGTCTCATACTCTGATCATATATATTTACGGCTCATTTAGAAAGTAAAAGTTAAAAATTTAACCTGAACTCAATAGATACATCAGTGGTCGGCTGGTTGATCATGTTGATCTCAAGTTTTTTTGCTGTTTGCACTAACACCCAGCGATTATGAGAGGATGTCAGCTTCTGCAAATTAATGCCAAGAGTCGAAGAGCACTGATTATAAGGTACATACAAACGCACACAAAACAGCGAAGATGTGGGAGCTAAGCTATATAAGAGATCGAACACCACACATAACATTGAATGCATGTATCACGATGGGTTTTGTGGTACCATATCCTATTTTGCCTTTGTTCTATGGGGCCGGAGTTTGTTGATTTTTACAGTGCAGACTAACTCATCCACGTGATAATTGTTGGATTTGTTACATCAGAATATTTCCCTCTGCTTTTTCTAGCTGTCGGTCATGTCTTCTTGCAATCATTTTCGGGTTATATACCCATTTGTATAATACACAATTACCACTTGGTACATTTTTTGAAAAGTATCTCCCATCCGAGCTGTCGGTCATGTCTTCTTGCAATCATTTTCGGGTTATATACCCATTTGTATAATACACAATTACCACTTGGTACATTTTTCATTTTCGGGTTATATACCCATTTGTATAATACACAATTACCACTTGGTACATTTTTTGAAAAGTATCTCCCATCCGAGCTGTCGGTCATGTCTTCTTGCAATCATTTTCGGGTTATATACCCATTTGTATAATACACAATTACCACTTGGTACATTTTTTGAAAAGTATCTCCCATCGCAGGCCAGTCTTTTCTCTTTTCTCAATAACAGGCCGGTGTCTCTTCTTCTGTTAGTTGACAATTTTACGAAAATACCCTTTTATCTTTTTCATGTTTTGTAATTTTTCTGACGAATGGTTTCTGTTAGTTTGTAATTTTTCTGCATTCAACTTGCTTCCCTTAGAAATAATTTATTTTAACGCCTTGCTTCCTTTAGAAACTTTTTTTTCAATGGCTTAATAAATCTCCAAGATGGAGTCGCATTAGTTTAGCCAAGCCTTATTTCCAATCCAATTACTTTCTTAAGGGTTTCGACAATGGACCGAAACTTATGTCTAAAACATTTATACTATATGTAGTCTGGCCTCTTTGATATGTTTTTCTTCGTGTTTTCGGGCACTTTCTTTTGACATCTGCAATTAGCTTCTTTGTGTTTTATGACACTTCATTCTCAATATCTGAATCTGCCAGTCTCGTTATCATTCATGTTTTTAACCTGTAAACAAGATATGCATATTTATGAGTATTAATAAAACTACTGACACTGAGTAAGGTCAGTAAATAAAGTTTCAAACTACTAAATATATGTATACACATGACCAAAACAAATACAAAAGCATCAGCGTGCTTTTGTAATAGAACAACATTTATAACAGAATGACAGTAGTAGAACAACCATAATTTTGTCGAGGCAATGATATTGTCTTATTTGCATACACTACAAGAAGAAGGGTATTTCTTCAGCTAAAATACATTTTACTTACAAAATTGTACTACGGATATTTTGGTGTCCGATTGACTATTGTCATACCAATCTAGAAGCGGAACGGTCTTAAGAGTCAAACTCATTGCTTGGCCATAACCTATGGGCTTTTTTGGCAATCTGAGTTCGTTTACGGCTTCAAAATGCAGTTTTCCTAACCACTTAACACACGAAAACGCATATATCTGCATCCATAACCGTAGACGTATTTCACCATTCCGGTCATATCTTATTTCACGACTTTTTTCGTTTGAAGCTTCTATGTATAGTTTGTTTTTGAAACGGAATATTTAGTTAACAATTGGTAAAAAATTAAGTTATACAACATTAGTAGGCATGTTGTGATACCAATCATCAAAATTCACAAACAAAAATCCGACCGTCAGATATCATCATTATGTTGAAAAATGTGTATGGAAAAAATTCATCTAGATCCGACAATGTTGCGGGCTCCATCCAGACAGTCAATCTCGTAAGTCAAACCCCTAAATGCACAAAAACGATCATTTGACCATTTAAATTACGTATTTTGGCCGGACCTTCAACTGAAAATATTTTCAAATCGATGAGATGCAACCAGTGAAATAAATTTATTTTATTTTATTTATTATAACATAGCCAACGAAATATTAAGGTATTAGTTGGTAAAAGTTTAGGGTTTTAGTCGACGAAATTTATTAAAATTCGTCGGCTAAAGTTAACTAAATACAATATGTAAAATATAAGTTGAAAATATAAGACACTTTAGCAGACAAAATTTATTAAAATTCGTCGGCAAAGTTAAATAAATAAGATATATAAAATATAAGTTTAAAATATAAGGCACTTTAGCAGACGAAATACCCTAATTTCGTTGTCTAAAGTACCCTCAAATTTTCAAAATCTCTGAATAAAATTTTAAACTTTAACCGACGACATTAGGGTATTTCGACGGCTAAAGTTCAAAATTTTCAAAATTTTCACCGAAAATTTTGAGTTTTTTCTGTCTTTCATTCTTGTCCTCTTTCTCCTCTTCATCTCTCCTCTCCCTCCTCCGACGACAACTCCTCATCCTCATCTCCTATCCTCTACTCTTCTCCTCCTCCTCTCATTCTCCTCTTCCTCATATCTCCTTCTCCCTCTCCTAGCCTTCTCCTCCTCCCTCTTCCTCTCCTAGCCTTCTTCTAGCCTCCTCCTCTGACCCTCCTTCTCCTTCTCCGGCCTCCTCTTTCTCCTCCATCGCAACTCATCCTCCTCCTCCAGACACCATCATCGGCGGAAAAACGAAAAAGAAGAAAAAAAATAAAAAAAAAATACAAGAAATAAAAAAATTAAAAAAATAATTATAGCCGACGAAATTTATTAAAATTCGTCGGCTAAATTTAAATAAATAACTGTAGCCGATGAAATTAATAAAATAAATAATTATAACCGATGAAATTTAATAAATTCGTCGGCTAAAGTTAAATACATAAATAAAAATAAATAACTATAGCTGACGACATTTAATAAAATTTCGTCGGCTAAGATCCAAAAATTTGTCACCTAAAGTCCAGACTTTAAGCGACGAAAAATTTCTTTGTCAGCTAAGGTCTTAGTCGACGGCTTTTTTCCAACGACTTCTTAGTCGACGAAATTCTTTCGTCGGCCTGTTAAAAAATTTTGTCGGCTAAAGTAGTTGCCCTTCTAGTGATAGACTCTTTCTATATGTGAAAATTCAGCAAAGATATGTTGTTTTTCACATACATACAAAGTAGTGTGTGGTTTTCTATTGTTGTCATACTCACAAATTGCTCAAATCCAAAAAGGAATCCAAAGTACACAAGAAGTGGTTGTTTCTTATCAATTTAGTACTCATAAATTTTACATATCATCAGGCTCAGACGATATTCTGTACAAAACTCTTTACTCCATGGGATCATTGAGAGCAGTTGCTGCAACTCTCACTAGTCTAATAGACACAATGACCTTCAAAAACTATTGTGTCTTTGGATGGGAATAGCAGCACATAATATTTGATAACCGATAGAACTCTAATTGGTATAACCGACGTAGCCTCGTTTTTCTCGCTGACATAGCCTCTCTTCTCTCGCTCCGTCACCGGAGACTAGTGCTTGTCGGTTCACTAGCTCCAGAGGCTAGATCAAAACTGGAAATTGATAGAAATGAAGTGATAGTATAAGCAACAACGGTTATTTTGGTAATTTGCCTAGTAGTGGTAACAGCCTGTTTCTTCGGTTTGCTTTCTTTAGTTTGCTGACGGGCTAAAAAGATATTGGCCTTGTTAATAGTAAATATTGTTTAATAATTGTAGTTATGGGTAACAACCTCAATGTGGATATTTTTGACATATACATTTACTATACTTGCGTACTGATATGGAACTTGCAGTTTCAGTGATGGATTGCCAAGTTATTGGTTCCACATAATGCATTGTTGCTTTCCACTCCCAATTAGACATGCTCCAGTTAGAACTTAGTTTTTCATTAGCGTTTACAAACATACCGTAATGTAAATTAATATCCTAAGAAAGATAACTATAGCTTAAATTGGAAGTTCAAGAATTAGTGAATTACTACTCTTACACCCCTGAACTTTAAGGTACAAAATATGCATAATGAAAATTCAGCATACTGGAGAAAGCTTGTTCCCTAGTACCACAAGGAGTGCACTTTCTGTACCTCTTGGATTGGATCAGCCACTTTAAAAATGCATCCCTCTTAGCGTTCATCTTCTTCCTACGAGGCAAAATGGAAACAACTTACTAGCAACAAAAGAACAATAGCATAATGCAGAAAAAAAATCTCTCAAAAACATAGTTAACGGTCCATGTGTATAAAGTTCAAAGTCTGTGTTACATTCTTGCATCTCAAATCTTACTATCCTTGTAATATGCTAGGACGTTGAGGAGTTACAATATAAACTTTCACCAAGTTTGATTTGCAGTTCATAGTATAACTTCAGTATGCAAGAGAGGTATCAAAGGTCAATAACATGTCATTCGGCTCCAGTGGAAATGAGCACGCACGCACAAAGAACCTGGACAGAAATTCTACTTACTAGCTACTAAAGATATCACTCAAGTTGGAAATCAATCCCTGTGCTGTCAAGAAAATTCAGGGACTTCATGTTTTACTTCAAATATGTCATATTGAATATAAGATAAAAAAGAAGCCGAAATAAGTGAAAGTTGTGTAGGCAGGCTGGGCCTTGAGATTTTTGGGCTCTAGACGAACAATAAAATGAGATTTGTAACTTTGTTGATCATAATTTTTTTTCCATTCAAAAACTATAATGTAACAATATATATAAGAATCATAATCTACAATGAATTTATGAATAGTTACCAAGTAATATTTTATAGCTGGTCATAAGAATGATAAGAAAAATATTTGATAATAATTAAAAACGGCTTGAATGTAGAACCATGAAACCCCTTTAAGAAAACTAGAAAAAGAGTTTCATTATTGTTAAGAAAACATAAATACTTGTCATTTTCTACTTTGAACCATGAAACCCCATTAAATATTGATCAAGTAAACAAGATTAAAAACATTAATGTATTAAGGCTTAGATAATTAGAAGGAAGTGTATTGATAAATTTTGGGTTTTGGTGGGCCCTTAGATTCAGGGGCTCTAGGCGTCTGCCTGCAGGCCTATACTCATTACTGGCACTGTGTGTAGGGTAGAAATGCAAAAACCAAGCATCAGATTCAGTGACGGAGCTGGAGACTTGTTTATAACGGGGTCAAAAAAATGATAATCATTTTTCTTTTATAATAAAAATTTATTACAAAATTCAAACGAAAAAACTATTGAATATGTCACATAAAAGGAAAAATGTTTGGTTTTTCTTCATTTCGAAGCCAAATCAATTCTCCTTTAAATGCACTCATTAATTTAAATAGTTTACTAAGATATATAAGACAGTTAATCAATGTGATAATTAAAATCTTTCATTTACAATCGATAATTAATGTCAAAACTTGAATTTAAGAGGACCATAATCATACATTTTAGTTTAAATAACTTATAATTATTACAAAAATACAAATTAACCAATGAAATAGAAGCATTTTTCAAAATCCTTGCAGGGGCCAAGCCCTCTCCGGGCCCCAACGTAGATCCGCCATTGATCAGATCACTATGTACCAAGCATAAGTCATGTAATTAGGGATATCAATGAACAGTAAGCTATTGTTGAACTTCCTGCAATACATTCACTTAAGTTTATATACGTTCACGTATATCATTAGAGAGCTAGTGTTCAAGACCAAGCATATATGTTTTCTTTTGTATTGATTTAATGGTTTCACATATACAGTGTAATTTGTAGCATGTAGTTGGATAAAACATAAAGGGCTTTTCATCTGTACTAATACGTAACAAAACTTGCTAGTTTTCTTACTTATCTAGTTTCTTAGTTCACAGACAAGTTCATGTACATATCTTAAGGATTTGATTCAACTTCAATAATAGTTTATGCAGTAGGGTATGAGGGTTCCATGGCAATGCCACAAAGACCTTCTGGTGCTGGGATATCTCTTTGCATTCTTATGTAACCTTCTTCACCCCATTGTGCACCCCATGAGTTCTTCACCAGCCAAAACTTAGTCCCATCATCACTGACACCATAACCAACAGCAGTAACACCATGGTCTAGGCTAGTTCCACATGGTCCTGTGAAAACACCACTCGAGTAGAACTGGAAACCAGATCCACTAGCATCAATGGCGACAGAAATAGGCTGATTAGCAACAGCCTTTTGAAGGGCACTTTCGTCGTTTGGAGGCACATCTTCATGGCCAGTAATCGAGGCTGCATGGCTTGCTTCCTTCTTAGCATTGCATGTACCATCAACACCAGTATAGGGATAGTTAGCCTCAGTACTAAGCCCATGATTTTGATTAATGAAATCGAATGCATTGTCCATCAAGCCACCCTCACAACCTTGGTCTTCACCATTGACATCACAATCAACCAGCTCTTGCTCAGACAAAGAGATTAGTTTACCAGTTGTAAGTTGAGTAATTCCTTCCATGGCTGCAACTGCTGAGAATGCCCAACAACATCCTGTACATATGTAATTAATTGCAAATTAGTTGTAAGCAATTAGTATAGGGTAACATTTTGTTTAACTAGAGAGAAGTGTGCTACATACCACATTGGCCTTGGTCCTTGACAGGAGTTACAGCTCCTTTCTGTCTCCAGTCGATTGTAGCCGGGACAGTAGAATTTTCATACTTGAAAGTAGTGGTCTTTGTGGAGCATTCATGTCCCAAAAATCGATTTCTCGAGGCAATGAACTCCTCATTTGTAAGATCTGCAAATTGATTCAAACTCAATCTGTAAAGCTTGTTTCCTTCATTATTGGATGCTTCTATAAAAGCCTCATTTGCCTTGAATATCTTGAAGCGCTCCTCTTTCTCAGTGACATCATTATATACACGTCCATAACGAGCCATCCATTGCTCGTACCTCCCATAAGCTAATGCATCTGGGAGACTACGAGAAGTAGCTTCTGAAGACCAAGCCCCCAATATGAGGACCAATGCCAAACACAAAAATTTGCTCTGGTTGTTGAACTCCATTGTAGGCTAGGATTTGAAAGCTAATGGATATGAGGGGTGTGATGCAATGGACGGATTAGTCAGACGGTTTATATAGAGAAGAGAATTGCCTTTGTATAATATCTACGTGCCCCAAAAAATGCTCTGCAATGTCCTTGCCTTGCCCCAGAAAACGTTCTGATATGAACCTCCTCTCATATGACTGATTTTGGATACAAAATGGTGTTCGGGTAGAACTACCACTTCGGGATTGAGAGCAACATAGGTAAGATCCCTTCTCAAAAGGTATTTTTCACTTGCGGATGGTCGAACCAGTGACCTTCTATTACCAGGAGTGTCACTATCACATTCGTCCAATAAGTAGACCCAGCTTGTTTTAACTAGATGGATTGTTTTCATATGACTATTGATTTAACTTGATAGTTGATACTAAACCCATGTCCTTATCGGCGAAGTTGATTAGTTATATTGAGACCAAAGTCCCAACTATCTTTCTTATTGAATTAAACATGTAGTGCAATCTGGTTCAAATTGTAGTCAAATAGGATACGTGTTAAGAAAATGTTCCAACAAGTAGAACATTCTGAAGCACCTCGGCAACTCTGGCCGAGTCAAAGCTACTAATTGGTTCTTCAAAATTTAGTATGCCATTTACTCCAACGCCAGTCACAGAAAAGAATAAGATAATGTGATCAAGGGTGAGTATCACACAGCACTTGCATTTAGCAATGTTTTCACAGTACGCAATTAGCAGTCAATTTTTTTTGGTGAAAAAATGATATTCATGCACTAGATGTCAGTTGGAAGTTGTACTTCAGATCAGTCCTACTCGGTTCCAGAGAAAATCGTATAACTTCACATATTTCAACAGAAAATCAACGAAATAAACTTAAAAATTTCCAACGGAGCACCACAAATCGTTCCGTTTGCCCACTCAAAGAGATGAAAAATCCCACACTAATGAAGACATGACCTTTACAAAAAATTCACAGCTAACCTCATTTGTTCAAGGGGGAAAGACGCGATGCTAACTTTACATCTTCAGCTACTTTTCCTAAAAATCAGCACAGGGACCAAAATCTGAAATGCATCAGTCAAACAAAAGACGGCGTCTGACAGACTTGGGGAGATTTGAATTAGATGCTTTTCTCTTTCCGTTACTAGTTTCAGCATTCTGACTAACACTGATCTGGGTTGGATCCTCTCCAGCTTCTTTTTCCAGCTTCTTTGTTTTGGTAGTGCGGTAGAATTCTGTGATATTTAACTGCACATCTTTTGGTTTTGGCAGTGTTTCTGGCATTACGCTGGCTTTTCTTCTTTTGAGTTCTTTCAATTCCTGCAAGGTCACAAAGATTCATTCAAAAATTTAACACCCAATTTTCACTGTTCTGCTTCTATTATGGAACAAATATATATATCATCAAACACCTAAACCCTGTCCAATAATTACCTATAGAAGAATAGACTTAACCATCATTCATAAATAGAAGACACGATTACCATATGCAAGACAAAATGGATAAGAGAGATACAAAATGGAAAAGGAAGCCAATGAAGCATCACATTGAAATAGAAGGGAAAGAACTTGCACCTTCTCTTGCAAAAATCTGTCAACTTCCTCTGGATAAGCAGCCTGGACAAGGTCCATGTTTTCATCTGTAAGCATAAAGTAGCACCCATCACTGTTACGAATCTTAGGGTCATCAGACTCGTCCCATACACTAATGGATTCATCAACTTCAATAACATCATCTTGTATGATATCCGATTCCTCTTCAGGATTTGTCACAGTGACAGAATTCATTGTAGGTGCAGCCCTTTTCCACTTGACCACATAAAATTGATGACCATTTCTTATTTTCAAACGGTCAATGGAATGAAACTCATACTGCCCATACAACAAATCGTTTACAGGACTTTCAGTCCTTTCCCTCAAATAAATGGTAGACAACAGAGGAAGCATCCTCTGGCGAATATAAGATGGTTCCCACAGCTGATGAAAAGCTAAGAAATCAACCAGTGCTTCAGTTTTTGGACTCTCCCAGGACATGCCAGGGCCCTCATTTGCTGCACAAAAATTGAAAACACAATTAGAAACTTAGATTGGCAAGGTAAGAAACACATAAATGCATAGGATATCGAAACCGGTCAGCCATTGGGAAAGGGATAGCCTACCCCTTTCCAATCTCCCTGCCCCAAAATACCAAAGTAAAAGACTTGAGAGTTTTGATCAATTTTTGATAACTTTAAACAAACGACCAATAATGTTCTAATAACAGAAGATACATATTTCCAAAATATATGCTAATAATCCTTTGACAGTCATATTGGGAATAAATAAACAACAGCACTTAGAAATGAAGCAAACCTTCCTGAAAGCATGAGTTTAAAATTGCAAGATATGGGAAGTCGAAGCTTTGCAATGTAAAAAGAAATCAATTCAGAGAGAGGGAGATTATTAATGTAAAGAAAAAGGAAAAAAATCTCCTTTCTGCAAAAGGCACATACCACTGAAGTAACCATGGTTGTTGCACAAGTACATTTCAATTATCTCTTCATTGGGAAAATTTGGCTCCTGTGCAATTTTGTTGAGAACTTTCAGTCGCCAATTCTCTTGCTTCTTCTGTTCCTTGTCTTTACGATCCTACCATTACCATTAGATGCATTTACTGAAGGTTATACAAAGAATGTGACTGGAAATCGTAACAAATATTGGAATTTAACGTATAACGCCCCCACACATGGAAATTGCCTTATAGTATACAAAATTATATACTAATAGTAATTCATAAGGGGAAATAAATTTACCATATCGCAGGAAGAGCAACTGCATCTGAATCCCTCTGGCTTTTTCAAGCAACCCTCACCCATGTTGGTGATACAATAGTCACAGGAAGACTTGGAATGAGCTTTTTTGCTGCCAGGATGCCCACAGAATGAACAATGAGAAAGTTTTGTCTTTGATGAGCTCTCAGCTAAACTGGGTACAATATCATCCACATATTGTATACCACCTAGCAACAGTGCAGCATCGCCGTTTCCTATATCGCGTAATCTGCAACAAATGTCATCATCAATATCTAATAAGGTCTAAAATAGCATGCCTTAGTTGTAAGGCGAGACGAGGTGAGGCGTGACTATTTCGCCACAAGACGTCATCTAAAATGCGTTTGTCCCAAAAGGCGAGTAATAGCGCATCTCAGGGCGAAAAAAGCACGCCTCAAGCGCTCCAAGGCGGGCCTTGATGCATCACTTTTTTTTAGAAAAAAACAGTTAAAACCCTTAAACATTTAAACTACGTCGTTTTATTTTGGGTTTAAAGATAAAAACAAGGATTTAAAGAGAAAAAAAATTGGGTTTCAAGGCATGCAAATGTTCTTAATGACAAAGAGGGAAGAAAATGCAATGAGTGAATGAATTTACGTTAAATTTAGACATTATGTTCGTATTGTAGCTACTTAATTTCAATTTTAAATGTAAGAATGGATTTTTAATGGCTTTATATCATTAATTAATTTTTATTTTAAATATTAGAATGTCTCAAAGGCTTCGCCTTTTCGCCTCAAGACTTTTAAGGCTTGAGGCTCCGACTCGACGCCTCGCCTCACGCCTTCGCCTTTTTAAACATAGATAAAGAGCATGAATACGTAGTATCAATAAAGATAACTTTTACAAGAACAGAGTTCTAAAACAATATATATGAGACTGTAGAATATACCTATTCAGTATCTCATCTTCACTAAAGGTCTGGACAAAGCGAAGAGCTGTATCTAGTCCAATACCTTGCACTCCATTGAGATCGTGGTCATTTCCAACCAAGAGAGAGATGGCAACCATATGTTTCCTTTTCAGACCTAGACCAGCTTCAATATCTGACATATAGTAACATTCAAATGGTTCCTGCATAATAAGAATTCTCATTGTGTTATATAAAGATGCTATGGCAAAAGACTATCAAGATAAATGAGCTCAAAATTATGAAAAGGAGAAACCAATACTCAATCAGAAACTACTTAATAGTTATGACTTACCTTTGAATTGGATCGGAAGCTTTTTATCACACATTTAGCTCCAAAGAGTAAGGCATCACTATCAGATGTGATGCAAGCATCTACATCCCCTTCTAGATTTAACTGGCCACACAGTGCTTCAGCCTCTCCTTTTGCCTTTAAAACAGGTACCCCAAGTAGTTCAAGTAGTTCCTACATGACCAGCTTTATTAAATAACAGATAAGCCTTCCAAATGCATCACCAAAAAACCAAAAGGAGTATCTATACTATGTTATACACAGGTATAATACTGAACCAAAACAAGTTCAACTGATCACAAATTTCAGCCGGATGAAATATGTGCCACCAAAACAATCAAGGCCTGCTTAAACATGAGCAAACCTGAAAGAGTATTATTTGGTACAAACAATCTCGGTTATACAAGAGTAAGTCACAAGAAAAGTGGAGAACAACACCAAAGCTATCAATATTGTTCGCTATACAGCCTATACTCTACCCATAAATGATAACAGAAAACCCACAATGTTTTCCTTCCTCCCGCATTGCAATTCATAGAGTTGTAAGACTACTCAATATTACCACTATGACAAATTCAATTTGAAAAGGTGACCCGGAAACAAAGAACACTTCCATAAAAAGTTAAGTGGTGGAAATGGAAAGTTCTTAAAATAAAAAAGAAATGCAATTATGCTAACGAAAGAAGAGTTTTAACGCAGTACTGAACAGATACAATATGTGCCACCAAAACAATCAAGGCCAGCTTAAACATGAGCAAACCTGAAAGAGTATTATTTGGTACATAAAATCTCGGTTATACAAGAGCAAGTCACAAGAAGAGTGGAGAACAATGCCAAAGCTATCAATATTGTTCACTATACAGTCTATACTCTACCCATATATGATAACAGAAAACCCACAATGTTTTCCCTCCTCCAGCATTGCAATTCAAAGAGTTGTAAGACTACTCGATATTACCACTATGACAGATTCAATTTGAAAGAAGTGACCCGGGAACAAAGAACACTTCCATAAAAAGTTAAGTGGTGGAAATGGAAAGTTCTTAAAATTAAAAAGAAATGCAATTATGCAAATGAAAGAAGAGTTTTCTCGCAGTGCTGAACAAAGATAACTTCAAACTGCATTTACCATATACTTACCACACATTCTTGAACGTACTTTGTAAATGTGCTGTTCCTCTCAGCTGAAAATCCATCTTCTGCCACAGGCAAACTCGGTGAATCAATACCAGAAGTCCGAAAGAATCTTGCAATCCTTGCCTGTGACTTTAGATGTGATGGATTCCCATCAACCACAAAGACCGGAAATGCTCCAAACTGCAAAAACAGTAAACAATATTACTCTTGTACTCCTCTAAACTACACAAGAAAACAGCATAATTTAAAACACATTGCACTTCAGACAAAAATTCACCAAAGCATAAGTAAACTGTACACTCCTGAGATTTCTCAACCATATACTGTACATACATTTCTCACTTCCACAAAAACATAATGAAATTTCATATACCTACTCTTTCCTTTCAATTTAAACACACACCCTTTTCACCTTTCAACCATATATTAAACACAGATTTCTCACTTCTATATGCCCCAGTAAGGCAGAAGAACTAGAGATTACACCAAATTCTACTAAGATTACTATCGAGTTTCAATTAAAACAAGATAACTGAGTCAAATTCCATATACCTATCATTTCCTTTGAATTTAACATACCCTTTTCACCTTTCAACCATATTTTAAACATAGATTTCTTACTTCTGTATACCCCAGAAAGGCGAAAGAACTCCACTTTACACTAATCACTACTAAACCCATATCGAATTTCACTATGACAAGAAAACACAATCAAATTTTATATACTTTTTCCCTTTCCAAACAATCAAACACACCCACTATACCTTTCTACATGCAACACTAAACCCAATACCCACAAACCCAAATGCGTGACCTTACAATCAAACCCAACTCATTTTTCTCTCTAAATCTCTCAAATTTCCATGAAAATCAATCAGAAACCCCAAAATAAAACAAACAAACACACAAATCGAACCTTGGCGAAGAGATTGATGGTGCGGAAGAAGGTGAGCCTGAGATGGGGGCTTCGCGCACGCGACTTGATAGCAGTTTCATGCTGCACAATCCAGAAAGAGAGGTCGACGGCCACGCGCTTGTTCCTCAAGAAATCAAAACCCTCGTGGCGAGCGTAGGGTTTAAGCAAGTCCCAGAATTTACCACCCACCCCCATCACGTTTTTTGGTGTTTCACAATGTGGGTATATGAAGGGTTAAACATTCATGATGAAATTGGGAAGAAGAAGAAGAAGAAAGTTGGGATTTTTGTGCCGTTTGGGTGTTTTTTTGTTTTTTTAAAAAGGTTGGAATTCTGAAGCTCTTAAAAGAGACGTTGATGCCATTGTTGACCTTGTCAGAGTCCTTTTGGAGGACTCGCCAATTATAGGTGGCCGTGTGTACACGTTTAAAGGCACTTGGGGGTACTTTTGGTTTTCTGTATAAACGGGAGGGATATTTTTGGGAGGATGTTGTTGCTACTATAGAGTGCAATTGATGAGGCATATCCATGTTGCGTTCCGGAGCTATGCTGATCTAGCTAGTTTTTTTGGAGAAAAATGAATGAATTCATTAATTCAGGGACTAACCCAATTACAATTCTCGTATAAATTAGGTCAAAAAGTACTACAAACGAAAAGCATATGTATCCGGTAAGAGTACACAAATAGCTCGCTAATTTATGGGTCAAATACCCTATAAACGTAATAGAAAATGTCACAATATCAATTAATCTATCACATTCACCTCTCATACAAGCTAACATTGTCGTCGCTATCGCCTCTAGCAACCGAGAGATAATGAGGAGCGCTAAATCAGAGCACTGATGCCTGAGTAATTGATGCCAATCAAATGCCAAAGTACAAATCATATAGAAATTCATAATCCAAAGGAATAGCTTCCTCAAAACAACACCACGCAAACCACTAGTGATACCCAAGTCACAAGAGAGAAGAGGCTGATGAGAGAGGACAAAGTACCGTATCCAAGAGCTAAATCCGATGAAAATGGGGGTTGATAAACCCATGTGTGAGCACCCATAATCTAATATGTAAGTGTGAAATTGCACTTTAGGTGTGCAGCCACACAAACTCACATGAAGGGATACAATGGTAGTCTATGAGTTGTTTTGGTGTTGAAAGACCAATAACCTGTGAAAAGTTGGGGTTGAGATTGATTATTACCGGTTTGAGGAACCGAGTCCTCCCATTTTGGACCAAGCCAGAAAAATCCACAAAAGAAACATACACCACAAGGGTGATAAATGTCCAATAACTGAAGCGAGTAATAATATGAAACAGTAAATAACTTACACTAAGTTGAAGTTGGTAATAACTATAGCTATAACCGATTCAATTCAAACCGATCAAGTGACCATGTACTACTAATTCTTAACCATTAATTCTTTTTAAAGGCAAACTTACTAACAAGCTGAATAATTTACATCATTTCTAACTTAGGGCATATCAATAAAATGGAATGGAATTGAGAATGACGGAATTGATTCCAGAATGAGTGAATTTCAACTTTTACTAACATATCCAAGGTATTAGAATGAGTGTGAGTCCCACATATTTATCATGAATCAATTCTTGATAAAACTCCTAATTCGATACCCAAATGAGAGGTAGATATAGAATCAAACTCATGGAAACAACTTTTCTTCCCAAAATACCTTCACATAATTTTAAAATTCTCAATTACTCAACCCTATAAATACCAATATATAATGTTATCAACATCACATATATCAACTACAACATCAAATATATCTAATCATCATTGTCTGCAAATTACTAATATTGTTGGAAACATTATCAATAAAAAAATAACAATAAAATTGTTAATATTATAGCTTCATTTCTTGTATGGTATTTTAGTAAACAAACTAGTTTTAATACCGATACCTATAGTGATTCCTTATAGAAAGTGAACAATTGAATGAAAATAAAATATTCTCATATTGATTCATGATATTTTTCATTCCAAGTTAGAACATCTCTAGCAGCTTCCTCATATTCTTAATTTCTCGAATTTGGAGAATTTTTTGTGTTTTGTGGTCCAACAGCTTCCACATCTCATTCTCTAAAATGGGGATGGAGAAGAAAAATAAGTATTCTTTTCCCAAATTTTCAGTAAAGTTATCATTCTCCAAAATTTAATTCTTCACCAATTCCAATAAGAATCAAACTTATTTAGAATATTTTATTGGTTGTTTATGGATAAAATATAATTTCAATTGTTTTTTTGTTATAATTAATATCGTAATAACATGTTCTATTGTTTCATTAAATATTAAATTCTTTAAAATAGAGAAGATATTAGAGTTAAAGTAATTTATTTTTAAATTTTGTCTTTTGCTTTTGGAAATGCTCATAGTAAATGAGTCTTTAGTACAACTATATGTAATGATGTACGAGGGGTATGTACTATCTCGAAACGAAATGTGTTAATCGTACTAATGAATCATCAAATTTTATCTCGTAATAGATTATTTATGACTAAAATTTCGGTTGCATTGATCGATCACATAGTTTAGTATATCTCTCGTGGTTGTTATTTTTTACTTCCATTACTTCCATACATGGATGATCCTTCATCCTTATAATTTAGAGAGAGTCCCGTAAGAACATATTATATATCCAAAACATCATCTTACACGAGCGAGTAACGGTAACAACAATATACTATCTAACAAGTTAGTAACAACAATATACTATCTAACAAGTTAGTAACAACAACGGAATGTAAAAAAATAACAAGAGAGACAATGAGGAATGGCATTACTCTCAACTACATGCATGGCTAACATAAACTATTAGTGTTACAGTTAGTCATATGTGAAGGCGGTGAGAAATGCCTTAGTTTTCTCAGGTCGACAAAAACTAATAAAACAACTGAACCACTGAAGGTTTTGGATGCTTCAATGGATACAGAATAAGGAAATGGCGATGCATTATAAGACACGAACACTAAAACTAAGACACGAACATACAAACTACAAAGTCATGACTCATGAGTTGAACTCGATCTGGCCAACTTCTAGCTGCAGGACAAATTCATGAAATAAACTGATTGATGAACTCCAGCACAAGTCAATGAGACAGTTCACCATGAGACTCATGAAGACGTCAATAACTATATACTTGCTAATATTCAAAGGGATAATGTTATCCTATTTTGATCATTAAAAGTTTAAATGAGAGCTTGGTTACGCTACACCACCATCGTCAGGGCAAGCCTGCAACCTTAACCTTGAAGGACTTACAGTGGACACGTACATGTCACACTAGCCTCCAGGTATGGATTTTCACAGGAGAAATTATAGATCGCGAACCAACGAGGCCTGTTGGTAGCGGGGATCGAACTCGGATAGGGTCTCCACCACAAGCCCGCCCTTGCCAACTGAGCCAAACCTCGTTGGCGGGATAATGTTATCCTATCATTGTTGATTCTTGATGTAGAACTTATGACGATTAAAATTGAAGAGCGAATGGATGGACGTAAGAAAGGGAAGATTGATATTTTGGGTTGCAAGGCCAGAATGAGGCGAATTAGGCCTTAAGAAGGAAAAATGACTGTGAACATAATTTAGACCCTTAGTGCATGTTTGGTACCTAATACTGCATTGCACCTTCTTAATTGTTAGTATTGTCCAATACTCGTGTGGACTACCTTGTTTTGTACTAATATTGAGCCATATTTGGTGTTGCATGGGATTAGAAAAAAAAATTAGAAATATCTTATGTTTGGTAATGCATTGGACTTGACTGCTTGTTATATATATATATTCTATTATGTCTTAATGCTCACAATCTGGATGAAATTTTGACATAAACTCTCGAGTATGAATTTTTGTAAAATGTCCTGTAGATCTCTCCCTCTGCAATAGTAGCAAGCATCTGAACATGTATCATCTATATTTCACTTTCAAGAAAAGCATGAAAACAAATACCAAAAGAAGATTTCTTTTTGCTCTATAATTTCACTTTATATTTCTCCCAAGCAAAGACATTTCACAACTTTTCAATTTAGTGTTGCCCTCCCCCTCTTTGTATACTGATGATTCTCCTAGAAATTTCATGTTGGTTTTGAAGCCAAAGTCTTAATCACATAGAAGTTCACATTTTGGAGCATAACAACAAATTATACAAATCCAAGGACAAGTATTCATCAAAATTTACAGAGCAAAAGGCATTTCTTTCTAATTTCTTTAACCTGCATGAATTTTCTCAAGGACCCAACACCATTTTTAATCTCCTCCTGTCTTAGTGCACCAGGTTTTTTTTATAGGGACAACTCATTGGCAGAGGGATATCAAAGTGTGCAAAAGAAACATTGGAGAGGGACAGAGGGGTTTAAACAAGCTGAAAGTAGAACCTAAAGACATGGATGGCTAAATACTATAGAGTGCTTGCATTCTAGACATGACATCATCATCTGTTATGTTCAAATACAGAAATACAGCTGGGACCAAAGTCAGAAAAGCAAAAAGAAAAAAATATCAGCAGGGGCTTAACACAAATATACAAATATCAGCAGGGCTTTCAGCTCTAAACACAAATACAGAAAACCAAAATCAAGTGTTCATGAAAACTGTTTGATGACTTAAGACAAATACACAAATATCACATGGGCTTTTCAGCTCTAAACACAAATTAAAGAGAAGCAAAATCATGTGTTCATTCATTCTTACATAAGAAACCACCACAATCAATATAATAGTTAAAACATTACACTGATGTTAAAGGTTTATAATCAAAAAATCAGTGTTAGCATGTGTACTTACTTGTGGCTTTTAGAACAATTCTTACATGCCTTGTACTATAGACAGATCTAGTCTATCTATTGCCCATAAGCAAGTTCTGAACAAATACCTCTTTAGCCTCATCATCCAATGACTTGAAGATAGAGATGTTTTGTGGTTTCTCCAGGATGAGTCCCAAAACATCAATACGATCACCAATAGGTAATCCCATTTCCTTCAATTCTTTGGCAATGTCAGAGCGATCTTCATTACCCTTCAATATGGCATCAGTAACCATTTGCATCCTCTTTTCGGATTCTTCAAATAATTTCTACAAAGTAAGAACAATTTTATCACCCTCATCAACTCTCTTCCTCTTCCTACTACCTTTATATTGGCTGTATCCTTGGCTAAGTGACACAAGACTTGTGCTATCCTCAATAACCAGATTCTCAAGATTGACATCCTCATTGTTGCTTTGCACATCCACCATATCAGTAGGGGTTACAGATCCTTTTCTTTTGGCACGGTCCTTGCTAAAAATCACAGCAAGACATTCATAAATTGGAAAACATTTATTTCTCCAACCTTTGGCATTTTTGTTGTGCTACGAAAAAATGAAAATACTGACATTAGAATAACATGTATGGTTAAACAAAGACAATTTGCAATAGAAACTTAATGAATTTATTTACCTGAACATACATATCCCATGTATCATTGTTATCAACTTCAATGCACTTCTTGGTATCATTCCAAGCAAAGCCACTTGTGTTTGTCATGTCATACACAATACTGTAATTCTGTTTTCATTTCTTCAATTTTGATTCAATGTGTGGATATGCCTTGAGATTGGAATTAGGGCACAAGGGCTCCAAAGACTTCTCCATTTGAAGCAAAGTTCTAGATTTGAAACTCCCTGTTTCACAGCGTAAACCATGAGTAACAAAGTCATCTAAGACCGACAACAATACATCTTCCTCAAAATTTGTCCACTTGTGTCTAATTCTAGTTGTATTTGACTGTTCGGAATTCATATCCTCATTTTCCATACCTACTCAGAAGTAAAACAAGAATGACTATATAAGTGAGAGAACTAAATAAGTGCATGTTAACCAACTGAATAATTAAAACAAGAGGGGAATAATGTGATATAATCTGACCACATGTTTTAAACAAGCATCAAACAAATCATTCAAATTAAAATGGTACCATTGTGCTAATGTGAACATCCATATTAAAGTTATCTATTACATTGCCATAAATGAAAATTGTTATCTAGGAGTGCCTCTAGCACGGCCTCTAGCACGGCCTCTAGCATTCTCTCTAGCATTCATGCGTCTTGTCCAATCATTAAACATTTGTGAGGCTTTCTCATTCCTCCATGTAGTCCATTGATCTGTTGCTTCAATTGAGTCAATCATATCAACATTTTCCATATCTGCTAACTCATTATACTCAAATACTGCATACTCCATTGGATCGATAGACATTTCCCTTCTAATAAAATTATGTAGAAGAGAACATGTCATAATTATACGACATTGTGTCTTGATGGGATAAAAAGATGAACTTCTTAGAATGACCCATCTACATTTTAGCAAACCAAAACAACGCTCTATCACGTTTCTTGCTTTCGCATGCTTCATGTTAAAATACTCTTCCTTATTGTTAGACAAACACCCTTATCTTCATTCTGACAAATGATACTGTGTTCCTCTATATGGTGTAAGAAACCCTTCACCATTAGTGTAACCACCATCTATAAGGTAATAATAACCTAACAAAAAATAAGAAATCATATTAGTTATATATATATATATAATGCATACAAATATAAAATGTATTGCTGCCATCACTCTAATTGTTGGCCTTACTAGTGGAACACTAAATCCATTTAGCCTAGTTACTGCATCACGAAGTACTCTAGAGTCGGATGTAAAACCCTCTCATTCCGGTAAGACGAATGTGAACTGCATGTCACGCGAACAAGCTGCCAATACATTTGTTGCAATATCTACCTTTCTAGTTTGATATCTTGCCTTGTCAGTAGCAGCTACACGCGCTCGAACATAAGTTCCATCCAAAGCTTCCAAAAAATTCTAAACCCAAAAGGTGAAATTTAATTATAACTATAAGAATTGGACAGGTTAAAGAACCAAGACTAATATTACTATCTACAATTCCATCAGAATAATAATAGCATACCTTAAACCATTTCCATGTATTATCTATGTAATTTTCGGGTACGGGGTCTGCATCCTTAATAGATTGGCTTGCAATCGTAAGACTCTTTGCAATACAGAGTTGAAATACCTACTGATTGTCTCTCCTAATCGGAATAATCTACCTCTAATATTACGATTCTTAACATGATGAGCAAGTATGTGTAGAAACATACAAACTTGCTCCTCCACAGTAACTAATCCATCACTTTTTACCCTTCCATCAGTGCGAAGCAGTTCACATAAAAGCCCAAAACTCCACCTATCCATTCTCAACTCATTCACACACTCAATGTCACTATTGCCTATTATACTATCTAGATAAACAAACCGAGTCTCACATCTAACAAATGAACGATTATCTAAAGTCATTCGTTGATCTCGTCTCTGTCTCAATTTCAACATCAGTAACACAAGGATTGTACAAGCATACAAATTCTCTAAATGCTACAGTTCCAACAACAAGATCAACAACAGATTTCTTCCATCCATATCTAATAGTTAAAAAAATAGAATCAATCAACAATTTACATGAATGAAAAATTTATAAATATAAGGAAAAAAAGAAAATATAACTAACATACAGATTGATCATTTTTGCAAGTAAAATCGATTAGTTTTGATTCAATATATCTCTTTATTCATGATAAATTCGAGCAAAGAGAGAATGATAGATGAACTTTACTGTTGCCGACAAAGCTCAAAAGAAGATAGTTGCGAAGGCAAGGTGCGAGAGATCATAAGCAGAGATAGCGGAGACCCCGAGTCTGAGCAGAGACCAATGGTGAAGCAGAGACCGATGTGAAGCAGAGGTAGCGGCGACCCCGAGTCTGAAGCAGAGATCGATGGTGAGGCAGCGATCGATGGTGATGCAGAGGTAGGGCGAGCGATGGTCTGGTTCCATAGGAGCAGGGAGAATGAAGTTGAGAAGAAAAAATAACGAAGTAAAGAGAGCGGAGAGAGCAATAGCGAAAGACTGAATGAAGGCTAGGTTAGAGCGGTCTTAACTAAGGGCATCTAAAAGGAGAGCCCACGCTTAGACCGCCTACGACGGACTAATGGAAAAACCGGCCCAAGCTAATACTATTTATTTTAGTACCGATAGTCACCAAATGTGGGATTAACTAATTTTACTTCCTTACTTAACACAGTCTTAGGCAGTGACGGATAACAAACATGCACTTATTGTTCTGAACTTCTCGTTAATTCTGATGGATTTCTGAACTTGTCATACGTTCAAAAAACCATAGTATTGTGGATTCAAGACTGTCGTTGGTTGATTCCAACGTGATAATTCCACTGCATCAAAAGTTTTATCATTACAAATGCAAAGACCTCGAGTTTGAGTTTTTTTCTAAGGAAAAGGATTGTGCTAATAAATTTACGATATCTAAGTACATACAGTAGGATCTCATGTATAAACCAATATTTCAAATCATGTTATCCTTTCTCTCTACGTAAGAGTTGGGGTTTGCTCTATTTTTGTAGAAGAGCGACGGCTGTTTAGCCTCCTGCATATTTCGATTGATTTCCCTGGTTGGTCAAGGGTGTAGCACAATCGGGAGGTTGTTGTGTGAGATGGAAGAGGTTGTTGGAGACTTTGCCAAAAGGCTGACCATCTTAGAAACTGAAGTTGAGGTGGTCATGCCATCAGAGGAACTGAAGAAAGGCTCTCATAGGTGGTTCATGGTGGGAGAGCTATTCACGCACAAGAGCTTTAACTTGGAGCTAATTAGGAACACTATGAAGAACCTCTGGATCCCAAAAGGTGAACAACAGAATCATAACAGGATTACGGCAAGTAGAGTCGGTGAGATAGGACGGATCTTGTTTATGTTCAAGAATGAGGAAGGTGTGAAGAAAGTGGTAAGGGGATGCCCTTGGACCTTTGACAAGATGTTGTTGGCTTTGGCAGTGACAAACGGTGAAGAGGACCCGGATGAGATTGATCTGAGCACTCAGTTTTTTTGGATCCGAATCAGGGGTCTCCCACCGATGTATTTGAAGGATGGTACTAATGAAAGCACTGGCAGGTGCATAGGGCAGGCCCTTGGGGTATTTGGGAGGCAAGTTCGGGGTAGTAGCCACCTGAGCATTCGTGAATTTTTGAAAATTAGGGTTGGAGTGGATATAACCAAGCCTATGCGAAAATGGGTGAATTTCTGACCCTCTGGATGGACAAAGAGTGAGTGTTTTGACCTTGAGTATGAACGCCTCCCTCACTTCTATTTTTATGGTATGTTGGGTCACAACGATGGTAGTTGTTCACGAAAAGCCTCTGGAGTATTCACAGCTTCGGAATATGATGTTTTTATTCATGCAGACAGGAAGGAAGAGTGGTTACTGAATCAGTTGAGGAAAAAAGACAAGGAAAAAGGGGAGTTGTCCACGATGGGAGGATGGAGGTTTGGTCTCCACCCAAATAAGCATTCTGGTTGGGTTATGACAGTGCCGGTCGACGATAGGGTTTGTCAAGACGAGGTCTGAAATGGTGTACCAAGAGGGTGGTCAAAAAGATGCCGATGGAATGAAGATTGATAGTAGAACCCTATCTTCTTCTTATGATCGGGGAGGCAAGAGGAGAAAATGTGTGGAGGATGGAGCTTTCCGGTCACTGGAGATCATGAGTACACAATAACCTTTATTGATTTCCACGATCTCGCGGAAGGAGAATTTAGGGAAAGAAGAAGACAGAACCGGCAACAAATCTTTTATCTCGTTTTGTTTCCATTCTAGGGCAATGTTTCTGGGGCCAAAAAAGGGAAGTAAGACTGAGGTTGTGGGGTCATGTCTGGTTGGTTTCGAGCCTGATAAGGGAGAGGGTACTCATAATCATATAAGGGAAGCTATGTCTTTAATGCCGAGAATCACTAACAAAGGGGGAATGGGAGTGAACGGAGATAATTCAGGAGGAGACAGTAAGAGTGGGAGTTGAGAAGGGAATCAAGAATCTAGGGCGTATTTTTGAGATAATTTCTTAACAAAGAAGATGGAAAAGTCAAACACGAATCAGGCTGGACTCTTGGGTGGGCCGAACTCCTGTTTGAAAAAAGTAAACCAGGCCCAGCTGCAGGAATGTGTCGTGGCCCAAAATTTCCTTGCTCATGAAGAAAATATACTTGCAAACAAGTCGAGTCAGGGCTCCAAACTGGGTGTTAAGGCAGACTTTGAGACAAATGGAAATAATAACTCAGGGTGTGCTCAACATCTCTCCGTGATGAATCTGGTTTCGACCCATCACGACAATGGTTGCGCTCAAAGGGTTGATAACCCTAAACCTTGCTAGATTAATTTTCTTATCAAAAACTAGATGTAACGTAGAAGAGATGAAGGAGGTTCGAAGGAAAGTGGGGTGGAAAAATGTGTTTATTGTGAAATGTCAAACTGTAAAGCATAAGGGTGGAAAAAGAGTTAGCCGAACATGGGGGTTTATGTATTTTGTGGAATGATGATATCAAGCTAGTGTTAAGTCCTATAGTGAGAATCATATTGATTTTGTGGTAAGAGAGTGTGATAGTAAGCAAATGTTGTGGTTTACTGGCATCTATGGCCAACCCAAACTGAAAAATAAACATTTGACTTGGGAGTTGATTAAGAGACTTGGGAGACAAGGAAAGGGTCCTTGGATTATGGGAGAGGATTTTAATCAAATATTGTGGTCATCAAAGAAGGAGGGTGGAGATTTATACTTCACAGGCCCTTGTTTTACGTGGAGAGGGGTCAGACATGGACATGAAATAAATGAGCGGTTAGATCGTTTTGTTGCTAATAGAGAATGAATGCAATTGTTCCCTTTGTCGAAGGTCTTGAACCTGCTCCTAAATGACTCTGATCACCTACCGATCCTGAGCCAAGTCTGTGCACGGAAGGTACGCCAACGACGAAAAAGAAGGAAGAAGTTTAGATTTAAGACTTTCTGGCTTAGGGAGAAAGATGTGAAGGAAATTGTTGAAGCTGGTTGGATAAGTGGAAGGGGAGATGATCCCTTTTACAATATGCTAAACAAGATATTTAATACAGGATAGTTGCTTCTGACCTAAAGTAGAGATAGATTTGGTAATTTAAAAGAGAAAATAAAGGGTATTAAAGAGAAGCTAGCGGTTTTTACGACACAAATCTCTTCATACCATGCACGGAGGAACATGTACAACTGGAGAGAGAATTGCAAGAACTACTATGTAGAGAGCAAGTTTTTAGGCAGCAGCGCTCCAGAGTCCTTTGGTTAGCAAAAGGTGACCTAACACTGTATTTTCATCAAAAAGCCTCACATAGAAGAAAGAAGAATATGTTAAAGGGTAGGGCTACTCAGGCACGGGATACGCGTGCGGGACGAAACGACCATAGCCGTCCGATCTTTAATGAATTGATCTTATCTGTTTGATCTTGTTTGTTTGATAAATTAATTAAACATCAGACGGTTGTCCTCATTTCATCTCGTTTCTTCCGGCACGCGTATCCCGCGCCTGAGCAGACCTGCATTAAAGGGTTTATACAACGAAGATGTTGTCTGGTGTTCCGAAGCGAGTGAGATGGAGGAGGTCGTGTTAAGATACTATCAAAAGTTGTTCACTTCCTCAAACCACCCTAGAATAATCTCAGACAAGACAAACAGGAGACTTGACGGTGTTATTTTTGAGGATGAAGTAATCCGAGCCTTAAAGCAAATGCATCCTAGTAAAGCTCCCGGATCAGACGGTTTCTCCCCGGTTTTCTATCAGCAGTTTTGGGAGGTGGTTGGCTCGGATGCTGTTGCAGCTGTTATGAGTTTCTTCAATTCCAGAGAGTTACTCAGAGAAGTCAACTATACTTGGGTAACACTAATCCCCAAAGTAAAAACACCGGAGCATGTTCAACAGCTTCGACCTATATTCCTGTGTAAAGTCATATATAAGATAGGCTCTAAAGTGCTGGCAAATAGACTTGAGCCGCTTTTGGACGACTTTATTTCACAAAAGCAGAGCGCCTTTGTGCCTGGAAGACTTATCTCGGACAAGTCCCTGCTAGCTTTTGAAATCTCACATTGCTTGAAAAGACACAGAAGAGGGAAGGTAGGATTCTGTGCTTTGAAACTTATATGAGCAAGGCCTATGATAAAGTTGAGTGGTGTTTTTGTGGAGAGGGTTCTTAGCAAGCTAGGGTTTGGAGGAAACTTACTGACTTGGATTATGATCTGTGTGCAAATGGTTTCCTATTCTGTTCTTATCAATGGTGAGCCACTTGGACGTCTGATGCCAAGATGGGGATTGAGATAGGGTGATGCGATTTCACCGTATTTGTTCCTTCTTTGCGTAGCGATACTCTCAAGAATGATAACATCAGCTGAAGTCCACAATAATATTCAAGGTGTAAAGGTTTGCACTACAGCCCGACAGTGAGTCACCTCTTTTTTGCGGATGACTCATTCATTTTCACTAGAGCAGAAGAGAGAGATATTATGTGCTTAAAAGATATATTTTTGGCATATGAGACTATGTCGAGACAACAAATTAGTTATGAAAAGAGCAGTGTGTCTTTCAGTAAGAATGTGCCAATATGGAGGCAACATCAACTAGATACTACTTTAGGAGTTCAGAGGGTGGACAAACATGAAAAATACCTTGGTTTACCAATAGAGCTAGTTACTCCAAATAGGACGCATTCAGGTTCTTGGTTGATAGGGTTACTAAGCGTACCCAGGGTTGGCGGGATAAAACCCTAAGTGGTGCTAGCAAGGAAGTGTTGATAAAGGTTGTATTGCAATCCATCCCTACGTATGTCATGAGCTGTTTTGAGCTACCTAAACACCTCTGTGATGAAATGCATCGTTTGATGGCTCTTTTTTAGTGGGGAGAGCTTGAAGAGGATAGACAAATTCATTGGTTAGCATAGGACAAATTGTGTGACTCAAAGAGGGACGGTGGATTGGGATTTCAAGTATGCATATCTTTAACAAAATCCTAATAGCAAAAAAATGTTGGCGGATGTTGAATAGACCTCAATCCCTCTTGACACGAGTTCTTAAACGAAAATACTTTGCCAATATGGAGTTGCTTCAAGCAGAGGTAGGAAAAGGGGCCTCCTATACTTGGCACAATCTAAGAGAGGGTCATGAGCTTCTTCGGAAGAGTTTGAGATTTCAAATAGGTAATGGTGAAAATATTAACATATGCCTCTACCCTACAGCTTCAAGTCTTTCTCATTACCTATGGAGGGGACTGAAGAGATGCGAGTGTGTGAGCTGTTTGAAGAGAAAGGTGAATGGAATGAGTCGCTGCTGAAAGAGATCTTCACGAGTTATGAGGTGTAATTGGTGATTAAAATTTCGCTCAGTTTGGCTGGGGGTGTCGATAGGCTGGTATGACACTTTAATAGAAAAGGGTGTTACAACGTGAAGAACAGAAACTATATTGGCAAGCTCCTGGATAGTATGCAATGCAGAGCTTCAGGGTCAGATATGGGAGCAACGCAGAAAAAACTTTGGTTCAAGTTGTGGTGTATACAAGTACCTCCTAAGTTATGGATGCATGTTTGGCGCATGACAAAGGGAACATTACCCTCTAGAGCTGCTTTAGTTAAAAAAATAAGTTCATCTCCCTGATGTTAAGTGTGTGTTTTGTTCGTTGGATGTGAAAGATAACTTGCTTCTTTTCAAGAATTGCAGTGCTTTTCAACCATTTTGGAAGCAAGGTACGCTGAAATTTCTTCCGTTCACACACCTGGCTACAAGTATAGACATATGGTTCTAGGATATGATGGATTCTTTGACTAGTGCTCAGTTGGAGGAGTTTCTTATGGCTCTATGGGTAATATGGGTTGAGAGGAACAATATGGTGTGGAGCAGTGGCGAAAGCAGAAAATTTTGGATGTGGGAGCAAAAAAACACATAATAAAACATTAATCAATGATATAAAACTTTAATCGGTACATTTTTTAGCAAATATATATATAACATGCAAATAGTTTGAGATTTTTAGTTAAAATTTTCTACATTTTTATGAGTTTTATCCGTATTATGGGCAAATCTGATTCTCCCTCTCTCTCTCTCCCTCTTTTTATTTTTTTTGGCCATTGGAACAAAAGCTCAAAATGAGACCCAACAACAACTTAGTACAAACATCATAAACAGAAAAATGATCTATTTCCAAACTAAAAATAGGGAAAAAAAACCCAATAACAGCAAAAAAAGAACAGACTTTCGGTCCATCGCTGGCCCTTGATGGGTAGACTACAATATGTTTATACTCTCTTTTCTCTCTCCTCTCTCTTACCTTTACTATTTTTGAAAGAAACTTCCCTTAGAAACTTAAATTAACTAGAGGTCCGATGAAGGAATGGAGTACCAAAACCCAGAACACATGCAAATCGCCTTCTAGTTTCAGAAAACCAAAATCCCACTGAGGGCAACCGCCTCCACTTGCCCCTACGTGCGTCCGCGAAGAGACAGTTTCTATAGCATCGCAAACATAGTTAAGTGGTCTTCATCGCTCCTAGTTAAGTATAAGCAGTGTCATCAAAGCAGTGAACCAAAGAAGAAAAGGGTTCAGAAGAAATAAAGTTGTCTGCCTCCAGGGAGACTCAAGGTGAACATAGATGGTAGTTTTGCACACTGGTTGTGGGGGTGTAGGGGTCGTTATCAGAGATAGTGATGGAGAGTGTGTTGGGGCTTTTGCTAAACCGTTCTAGTTTGTAGTCTACTTTCCATATGGAAGCCAAGGGGCTTCGAGCTGCACTTCTGATTTGTATACAACAAGGCTGACAATATATTATGGTTGAAAGTGATTGTATAAACTTGATCTTGATAAGTGCGTTTTACGCTATGTTTTTAATGTGTTTTTACCCTCATTTGTACCTTGTTTATTCCTTAGTAATGTTGTTTTTACTTATTTTGAGTCAAAAGGGTTTTTCTGTAGAGCAATGGCTAAAACATGTATTTATACAGAAATTTGTGCTTAAGTGTTGTAAAAACCGATTTTGGATAAGACTTGGTTATTTCTCTTATGATTCACCGTACCTTTACATTGTCATTTTTGATAAATTTGGTTTAATGTGTAGATGACATGTATATGGACATATTATATCAAGAATCATGAAGATTGGACTCATGGAGGACAACAAGAGAGACCATGGAAAAGAAGAAACTCCGAAACATAAGGTTTTGATCCGAGCAGAAATTTCCAGAAACCATAACTCAACTTCAAAGATTTCCTGAGGACGATCCAGGAGGAACCAGGGAACGTGCCATATATGGATAGAAAGCTGTGGATGTCTAGTTTCTAAATCTTTTGGAATCGCAGCAATCTGAGTTCTGAGGAAGAAGTTATGTCGGAAACAATGGCCGGAGGTCAGTCTCGCGAATGAAACTCTCCCGCGAATGAAATCTTACTCGTGAGCAGAAATCTCTTCCGCGAGCAGAAACCCTACATCAACTTCGGAAAATCATATCTAAAGATCCAGGAGGAATCTGAGGACTAGCCATATATCATTGGAAAGATACGGAAGTCTAGTTTTCAGATCTTCTTGAATCACAGCATTTGGAGTTCAGATGAAGGAGTTATGATCAAAACAATGGACGGAGGTCAAACTGCAAAACTGGGCAGTTTCTGCCTAAGTTGTCACACGAGTTTGGGAGGATGTTTCTTCACCAAAATTCTTCCCAAGCATGTCAAAGGACTTAAGAGAAGCTTAATGAAGTCATGGGAAGCTGCATTAAAGAAGAAGATTCGAAGAATGCATCATGGCAGCCGAAACAACCAAGTATGGAGTTTTTCCGGTCAAACCGGGAAAGTCTGTCCTTGCCGAGTTTGTCCATGATTTCGGCTGCCTATGAGCCCAAGAACTTGTATATAAGGCCTACATGGATCCAATAACATGTAGAGAAGTCCAAGAAATCAGAAATCCAAGGTCCAAGTCGAAATCTTTGTCCAAAGATAAAAGGAGGAAACCAAGCTCAACAAGGAAGGTGTCTCCTTGAAGCTCCTGAATTCTCTAGGGTTTCTCTTCGAAATTTTCTGTATAAATAGGACCTATGTACATCAAATTTCGTGTCTCTCAATTGCTCTAAGCCTTAGTATAGCCAAACTCTACCCAAAAACCCTTTAACGCAGAAAACAACACAAGCTGCCGCCGTTCCTCTTCGCTGCCGACTGCCTTTCTTCAACCGATTCCCTTCTCATCTTTGCCGAACCTTATAGGTAGGTTAAGGATGAATAATTTCATGGTTTGTGTATGTATTTTCTGTGTAAAGACAGTTGTTATTGATTTATATACGATTTGGTTTTTGGTTTTGCATAATAAGCATGTTTATGAACTCTTCTTGGTGATTTGCACATGAATATGTTATTTGTGTAACGATTTAGATTGCATGTTAGGATTATGATTTAGTTTAAGTTGTTTATGTTTGTGTTCAGTAGTTGTCGAATTGATTTATTGCTTACCTGATCACGTAATCGAACCTGAGGGTAGTCTAGACGTCAGATGTTCCTAAGGGGGGAGTTTAATATGCCGTAGTAATCTAGGGTTGAGTTCACCGCGTCGGGTTCTCAATTGTAGTTGCTGCATAGGGTTGCTAGGGTAAGTGATTTACATGCTAATAGGATGAGTGACGACATACCTAGGATCATGTCTCCAACGACTCATGAACGGTAAGTGTATTTTGTGTTAATGTGATGCGCGTCGTAAGCATTGAACAAGATGACACATAAACTTAGGATGATGCGCGTCGTAAGTTCTAAGTTACATGAGAAGTCATAAAAGTTGGAATTAATTTGCATCTATGATAACATAAACATAGTAACTTAATCTGTCATAAAACTTATGTGTTTTTCTAATCGGTGTTTGCCATATCTTATGCTTGAGTATTGATTGACCGATGTATGTAAATATTTTACTTCTTTTCTTTATGTTTCGAACCACCTTATAAATCCCCCATTTAAAATCGTAAATATGTTTATACTTTTGCATTTGTGTATACTTGTATATTATGTGACAGATAATTGTATATGCTATGTATATGTGTATTTTGTATAAAATGTGTGAATATTACTAACGATTTGTTTTGCAGAATATAAGTCCTTCCCTAGTGTCCCCGGCTTGAACGATCCCTACTTACAGTTACTACAATGATAGGGTTTTTTAAATTGCACATGTCATGTTATGACAGGTCAGATCTCTACACTACAAACCGACGATGATGACTTCTCTAGCTCAGGGAGAATTATCGAAGATTGTCATAGGTATGTTGGTGCATTCAGTTTGTTTCAACTTCAGTTTGTTGGTCGTGAAGCGAATAGTGTTACCCATCGTTTAGCCCATTTTGCTAGATGTCAAGCATTGAACATGTTTTCTCTAGATGAGACACCTGATATTATTCAGGATGTTCTCTACAATAATCGTTTTAATAGTTCTAGTATTAATCAGGGTTCAGTATGTTCGTCTCTCCACTACCTAATGCAATTTCAATAAACCATGGTCAGACATACATAGCTTGAGCTTTATCTTTTACTCAAAAAAAGTACATACAGTAGTGCATCACCAAAAAAATACATACATTAGTGTAAAAAATTTTCCTCGCATAGTTTAGCGAATTCGAACCAGTTTCCTGAAACTTCTGCAGTCTGATGCAACATCGGATCCTACAATATATGCTCTTGTTCCACAGCAAATGTGGATTGACGTACATGAAAGCTTGAAAGGTCGATTTAGTCACATGTAATTGCCTATATATTGTCATCTGGCGGTAAGCTAGTGGACAAGTTTCATATTTTTAAAGATCTTGTAGGGTTATACTATAGACTAATCATACCATAGTATTCCACACCACCATTGTCGACATAATAATTCTCGAACAAAATATATACAAGTACCAAGTACGTCAAAAAAATAAACTTGATAAGATGTTTGAAGGAGAATGAAGTTGAGGTATCCATGATTTGAAATGATCTCAAGGTATGATCAATATGAAATATACAAATTAAATAAGTTATATACAAATTATAATTTGGATTGTAATTCGTCCAAGAAATAAGTTATATACAAATTAAATTTTCTCTAAATGAGTTACATATAGATTATTTCTAATTCATCAAACAAAAATTATATAATATACATGACTTGTAAATATATAATGTTATTTTGTTTTTTAAAGATAACATATACATATAATTTTCTTTGCTTGGACCAATATATATATATATATACACACATATATTTTTGTGTTTAAATCCATATATCTATATTAAGAGTTGTGAAAACAAAAAACTAAATAATAATAATAATAATAATAATAGAAGAAGAAAGATAAAGTAATTTAGAATTATTGGATTAGAAAATATAAGATTATTTTTTTATTTCATAATGATGTGTCTTTGTGAATTAGCATGCCACCTATGATTAAGGTCATAAATAATAGACTTTAATAAGACCCCAGATCATTTTCCTTTTAATAAATGATTTGGATTGAGGGCTAGAGTATCACAAGATGTTTACAAATAGATACTCTTCTTTATAATAATTTCAAGACATGATATTGTTTGTGGGGTTTTTAGCTAAATTGCTGCCCTAGTCTTCATCTTAGTGCCAACTTAGTGCCAATTTGCTACTCTTGCTTTCATTTCAGCCAATTTACTACATTACGTTTCAAAATTAGCCAATTTGCTATTTTTTTCATTTTAATTTGTTCATTCTTCATCTAAATATGAATTAATTTTAAAAATTGAAGCTTACAGTTGGTCAATATTGAAATTTTTGTAAGTAAATTAGTTAATTTTGAAAATCTAAAGAAACAAATACGATGGAAGGGTAGCAAATTGGCTAAAATAAAACCTAAAAAATTGGCTAATTAAGAAAAACTAGGGTAGCAAATTAGATGAAAGGATAGCTACGGTAGCAAAATGACATCAATGTGAAAGGTAAGGTAGTAAATTGACAATTATGTCTTGTTTGTGGTATCGAGTCATATGCTGATCTTTGTTTGAAATAATTATAAAGTATATGTGATCAAATTTCGTATCATACTGTCTCGATTTTACAATTCAGAGACTACTGGACTTAATATATATTTGGAGTTGGAATAATATTGAAGCAAAATCAAACTCACAATCTATCTGGTCACGCATAAGAAACATTACATAGTCCAAGTGTCGATCTAAAAATACGATAAATGATTCAAATCGAGCATACGTCTAATGTTAGTATCATATCAAAACAATTGGAAACAACATTCACATTTTCATATATGATCCTAATAAGAAGATATCTAGCTATCTCGTGGCTAGCCAGCCTCATGTGTTTAATTTCATTTCAAATTTCCCTGATGCAAATCTCAGTATTACAATTCTTTTTGGCAGGGTATCAGTTCAAGGACAATAAGCAAGGGAACCACAAAATCACTCCCAGTGTGTACAAAATCCAACCCCTGCTGCATGTGACGTTATGTGATCAAGTTCTCAAACAAGTACAGATCGATATAAACCATGCCCTAAAAATTCATAATGTCCAATCTAAATCACAATTTAAGAACTATACAAGCAACCCCTAGTTAAAGACACTCTGGTCAACCTTCTTTCTCACAGAGACATGCTTCCAAGTACCATAGACCAAGAGATCTCTCAAATCTCCCTCAGTCTCAGTTCTCCTCCTCCTCTATCTTAAAATAAGAGCAAAACAGAAGCATCCAAGCTCTTGCACTTATTTGTCATCTTCCTCCATTATTTTAAAATCATTCTCTGCATGTATAGCATCCTCCACCCATGGCCAGCTTCTCATTTGTTCACTTGCAGTTTTTGTATATGATCAAATAGCTGGAGATCTCAACCCAGAAAAACCAGAACCTTCCTCTCCCTTTCTTCCACTTCTTATATATAAACCCTTGCTCTTGTCACTCTCACTCTCGATCCCACTTCAATTTTTTCACAACCCAATACTTCAGTTTCTTCATTTTTGTGATCTTTAGCATCATTTGGGAAGTGGGATCATCCATCTGGAAAGCTTCAACCATTGTGTTTTGAGCTTCAAGAACTTTGTCTATACATTTTCCTTCTTCTTCTTCTTGAAATTAAAATGTGTTCTTCTAGTACTTCATGTTCATACCAAAATGTGCATCAGAAAAAGCATTTCCCAATAGAGCGCAGGACAACAATGCTCAAGGATTTCCTCAACGAAAACTCCAATTCATATTCTTCAAGTGGTTTCAAATCATTTCCAAGAAAATTACCAGAGCTTGATTGCAAAGCAAGTAATCCAAATCCAGCCACCAACACTACTAGCAAGTTACACAGAAGCAGATCAAAAGCAGCATCCACCACAATCTCAGCATTCCAGTCCATAATGAACGCAGTAAAAGCCATCCAATTAACCGCAGTAAAAACTCCCTCCCTTTTACCGCGGAGCCTCTCACAGCGGCTGTCGAAAAGGAGCTCATGGTCAAGGAAGCAGAGTCTCCAAACTCACGCTCAAATCAGTGTCAAAGTCAAAGATATCCTCCGGTGGACATCGTTCCGTGACGAGAGGTTACCGCAATCTCTGCCGTGGGATTTCGCTTCTTCACCTCACCGTTGCACCACATCCAACACCACAACTACGACTACTACTTGTAGTAACAGCAGCAATGGGTCAAGTTGGTGTGACAGTGATTTTGCCGCGGATTTTTTACCGTCTCCATGTGATGGTGAAAATGGGATGGGTAAAACATATTCACCATGTGTCGGCAGAGGTTCCATGGAGGCTACGGCAGGGACAGCGAGCTGCATTGAATTGCACCCTAAGGTAGAGCAATTATTTAGTGCACCGCGTCTATATTTATATCATGTGTCTGCTGTTTAGGGTCATCTGATGGTATTAATAGATTTTATTTGGTTAACCTTTGTACTTTGTGGTATTTCCGGTCCCCTTGTGTCCCAGATATATTACATCATCCACTGTTTCTTGTCACGTCTCAACTTAAATTACAATTATACAATAGTTTTCAAACATGACATAATAAATGCATATTAGGTGAAATAAGTTCTCATTTCTACTTGGTAAGCGTAATAGTAGTTCTTTGCTATATGCAGTTTGTTCCGGTTTCAAAAGCAACCATTTATTGTTCAATTTTGTTCTAATATTGGAGTAAACTACCCATTGGTGCCTAAAACATTTCAGGTTGAGGTGCTAAGTTGTGATGAAGATGAGCAACACAGCCCGGTTTCTGTGCTCGAATTTCGATTTGGGGAGGACGATGAAGGAACATTTTCGACTAATTTTAACGAAAGCCTTGCCAATGTCGAGAGTAAGTGACCTCTTCTCAATCTCCATATCATTACCACGCATGATTCTTTGTTCATATTAAGCTCTTAAATTGGCTAAACATAGAAAGCTTCCCCACAAGCAACAAAAAGAAACATTTTGATATCATGAACTTGAAACACAGTTCATGCGATGCTTCATTAGAATTCAGATTTTGTAGTCATCTTTAACTATGTATAATGCACATTTTAAGTAATGTACTGAGTCAAAACCAGATCTGCAATGATGAATCTGCCCTAGTGTTTTGACCTTTTTTTAATATTTTGCATCCATTAGTATTTAACTGTTTTTTTGTGTATTAATTGGAGAAAGACCACAGGTTACTCAGAATATTTTCGTCAAATTTTGACAGGAACGAAAGAAATGCTTATGCAGAGGATCAAACAGTTTGAGGGTCTTGCCAACTTAGACAACTCATGGTTGTCACCGGAACAAGGTCTCTACTATGAAGTAGAAGCAGAACAGCAAGAGATTGAAGAGAGAGCAACGGAGATGTTGAATTATGTTAAAGAAACCAGCTTGACACCACTGTCGTACGAGGACAACATGGAAGATAAACTCTTGTTGGATTTCTTCAGAGAAGAAATGGGTACACAAAGAAATGATCAAACTGAAGATGGATTTGATTGGGAGATCATCAGCAAAGCAAAAACTTGGATTAGTGGGGAAAATGTTGCACCCTTTGAGTGGGGACTAGAGCACAAGAAAGAAGCCATTGTTAGAGATATGCATAAAGGAGGGAAGTGGATTAACAAGTTTGAGGATGAGCAGGAGGAGTTGGCTATGGAAATACAGACTGCCGTGCTTGAGTACTTGGTGGATGAACTCTCAGTTGATCTCTTATTACGCTAAATGACCTGATGATTGGTAGCTGTAGGGGTTAAAGACTTTAATCTAAGATCTTGAGCTCCAGTTTAATTCATCCCAAGAACTAAATGGGCGGGACGTCTCAGCTTTCACACTCAAATAGCTAGTGCCATTGGTACTAGAAGTAGGAGTAGATCGAAAATAAACAAAAATAAAGCGATGAAGCACCCTGTGTATGATAAATAGCTTGGGGAGTATGTAATGGTGGACTTTGGCCCTGTACTTGTAACTTGTGGATTCAAAGGTAGCATCGATCTCGTTGTATATCTAGAGAATGTCATCTTGTGCGTTGTAAAGATAGGTGCTCAAGCAGTGACGTAGTCAAATATCTCACTTAGAAAGGTCAAATTTGATTAACGAAAATATTAAAATATTTTCGGTTACTCCTTAGCAACAACTCGATTTTGCTTAAAAATGATACAAGCTTAATTTCAACAATATTGTTTATATCAATTCGTAAATAAACATGCACTTTTGAAAAAAAAACTCTTAATTCATCTCGAATAAACTTTGGATTTTCATAATTTCATGCACGATAAGTATTGAAAATATGTTATTTTTCAGATATAATGTGTGTTGTTTTCATTTAGCTTATTTATAAAATAAAAAAAATCTTTAAATGAAATTTAAAGCATTACATATTAGTAGAGATTAGTAAGGTAAGAAACCTTTGACGTAGTTTGTATTAATTAGATTAAGTATTTAGATAGTATAACTTTTTATTTCATTATTACTAATTAAGGATTTCTTAACTAAAGAAAAGTCAATTTATGTTACATTTTTATTAATATCTAAAATAAATTAAGATTAATTTTTTTTTAAAAATGATAGGGGACAATTTCTCCCCCTTGCCCCCTAGCTAGCTATGCCCATGCATTTAAGAGGCATAACGTATGCCCCTTTTTGGTAACATGTTAAATATGAATATATAAGGCTAGCACTAGTAGAATTACACACTTATGTGACGAATTTATTTTTTTCATCGCATGAGTTAGCACTTATGCAACGAAATCAATTTCGTCGCATAAGTTTAAACTCATGCGACGAAAACAAATTGTCGCATAAGGACTGAGTGTCACTACCTGAATTTTAGGATACCAAAAATCCAGAAACTCGAGACATGATTAACTTACCAACAATCTATAACCCACTAAAGTTGCGCTCCGAGGAACTTACTGCCAATCCAACGACCGCAACAAGCAGAGTTCCAACGCCGACAAGTAAACTCCTAAGCCTCCACTCCGCAAATCACTGACACTCCCAACCTGCAAGATCAAACCATACACTATAGATTGGTGCACCGGGTTGTAAACAAACAAACCTGGTAAGCTTTTCAGCTCGTATGAGTAAATCTAAAGACAATCACGAACTTGCATCCCAAAGATACGAGAGCTCCCAAAATAAAGAAGATTTAATAACAAAAGGTAAAGATTTATTTAAAGCAAACACCCATTGATATAAAATTAATATAACGATAAAATCATGCATTTCCTACATAAAGATTAGTTCAGGAAGATGTACAAGAAATCATAAATCAAAACATGGAAATTCCAGCAATTAGGGATAGTTCCGAAATTACCCAAAAACACATAAAGCAAGCACAAACAAACAAACCTAATTCCTAAGCTTACTTATGAGTTTGACAACACTTAGTCATTCCTCATAAGTAACTCAACAAACTCGTACTTATGAGTTCGTCAACACTTAGTCATTCCCCATAAAGTGCCCACACTACTGTCACAATCTGTGACCCTAACAACAACTCGTACTTATGGGTTCGACAACACTTAGTCATTCCCTATAAAGTTCCAACTACCGTCACCAACTGTGACCCCCAACAAACAAACTCGTACTTATGGGTTCAGTAACACTTAGTCATTCTCCATAAAGTACCAACCACCGTCACCAACTGTGACCCCAACAACACATCACACACAAGACACTAACACAACTCTCGCCACTAAGGCTCAAGTCCTTGGACTAAATCATGGGGCACAACCACTTACTCCACTCTAAGTACCGCACAAATTTTGATACGCATTTCGAGTCATAAACATCTCACCAGACACGTGTACCGTGAGACAACATCGACAACTCTACCAGTCCATATTTAGCTCTATTTGATATCTCACGATCATTGAGGCATTACTGTCAACATACAACGACCGACACAAAAAATTATTCTCTTATAGATATTATTTAACAATACTTCATTATCGATGATGACGTAATCTCAAATTGTCATCACACCTTTTTATAGTTCATTGTCACAAAACCATTTAAAATCGTTTTATAATGAAAATCATTTTAACTTACCAATGACTATAGTCGATCAAGTCTATTTATTTTTAAATCAATAATTTGGTTTCCAAGAAAAACAATTTTATAATTTACGATAATTAACCATAAATGTAATAATGGTTTCTCCATGAACTAGGTGAGATAATGCTCACTGCATGAATAACATCTAACCACGCTGCTCCGTAATATATTAGCGATATATTATAATCATACGCATATATATACGCATTTTCTACGAATATTCTCACATAAAATTCTATCGGCAACAAATAATATAATTGCGTCTGACTAATTATATAAAACCAACACAGAATCTTAGTGAGATTTACTCACCTCGAAATCCTGCAGCGTCTTCTACCGCCACACGGTAAGTCCTCAACACTAGGTCGATCAATAAAACACCTAACAATATATAAAATCAACCTTAGTGTCATACCAAAGCAATAATAACTCGATTTCCAACCAAATGTCACACTCAAAACCTCCAAATCAAACATCCACCATTTAAACAAACTCCAACACCCCTCAACTACCACGAACACCCAACGGATTTACCCTCGATAGAAACCGAATGTAAATAAACTTCGACAAAACACTACGCACACAAAACAATAACTGAAAACGGCAAATTATATATCCACGCTTCGTATCGACGAGTACATGAACCTGGGACAACTCACTGCTCCTGAGGATGTCAGACGCACCGCCACGCGCCACCACCCGCAAACCTGCAAACTTCACCCGAAACCCACCTACACGCAATCACAACAACCCTAAGAAGCCTATAGGAGTAACCAGAACCTCCAAAATTGCTGGACGCTCCCACACGCGCCTCCACAAAAAACACAGAATTTCAACAAACTTCAAACATGAAAGTTCAAGATCAAAGCAAGGGGAACAACTTTAATACCTGGAGTTTCGATCAATTCAGACCGGAAGCTTCCCAAAACTGTCCTAAAAGGCTGTCTCCAAGCTCAGCCGCTCCTCCCGCCGCGTTGAGCTTCAACACCATCAAAGGTCCGCCCAGAACTCCTTGGCCTTCCTTTCTGGGCTGGTTTCAAGCCTCGCTGCCGCCCCACGTCGGAGAACGAGTCGGGTTGGAATCCGGGTTTCGTCGTCGTAATGTTTGCCTTCAGATGCGTAGTTCCAGGGTGAATTTACCCAAGTCACCACCCCAGGAAGGACGGTGCTGGCGAGACGAAGCGAAACCAACCGATTTCACCGCCTGAGGTCGCCATAGTCAGCTAGAAAGTTCGGGTCCGGTCAACCGGGTTCAGGTCGGGTCAGTCAAAAAATTTGATACTGAAGGAGAGCGCGCGTGAGAGGAAGGAGAAGAGAGAAAGAAAATGACCTGTTTCTAAAATGGAAACACTCTCTTTCCTATTTATATTAAAACCTACAAACTTCTTCTGACTATAACTTCTTCATACGGTATCCGACTTACACTTTTCGCATGTCCACGTACTCGTATCGTCGAGAACTACAACTTTCGTGAAGGAAGTTTTTCGATAAACTCGACGTAGCAAAAAGTCAGCCTTTGACCCCTTAAAATAAAACGTTTTCGAGTGTCCCTTGATTCTGAACACTTCGGCACTCTTCTCGAAAGAATGAATACATACAAACTCCACTAATTAATTTCCAAACAATAATAGAAATTAATATTCAAATTTCCGGGTTATTACACTGAGTCATGTGACGAAACTTTCGTCGCATATGTTCAAACTTATGAGACAAAATTTGTATTTATCGTATAAGTTCAAACTCATGTGACGAAATTTGAATTTGCCACATAAGTATGTCGGCCAAAAAAAATTTGAATTTTGAATATTCCGCCAAATTCCCCCCCCCCTCCCAATTTTCTTCTTCCTTCTACTTATTCACCACCACCCTTCCACTTCTTCTTCATCGCCCTTCTTCTTCTTTTTCACCACCACCCCCACCACCACTTCTTCTTTCTCTTCTTCTTCCTCCGCCACCACCGTACCATTTCAGGCTAGGCTCGCATTGCCTCAACATTACATGAAAATTAGAGGTTGGAGATCTGCTGGAATCACAACACCTCATATTTGGATCTTCTCACTGAAGCTAGAGCAGAGGTTTCGACTGGTTTCTTCGGTGACGTCGTTGGCGAGGTCGAGGTTCAGCAGCGAGTCGCCAGTGGGGGAGCTCTGCCTTGGGATAAGTTTGATCCTCATATCCGATCTTGAGAGAAATAGAGATAGAGGAGAGAGAAGTTTCCAGATCGGGGATCAGAAAGAGATCTAGCCTCGTCAACGTCAAGGCACCTTCACGTTGCCGGAGATTGTGGAGACGAGGTGAGGTCACCGGCATGAGGATGATGACGACGAATTGACGCGAGGATGAAAGAGAAAAAGAGAGAGGCGAGGATGAGAGAGAAACATATAGAGGCGAGGATGAGAGAGGAGTTAGGTTTTATTTAATGAAGGGTAATATGGTATTTTGGTTCAGATTTGTGCAAATGGACAGTGTGAAATATTTTTCATTGGAATTGGCTATAAATCTTGATAATTAGTACTAAATGGACATTAGTCCTATTAAGAACCGACGACGTGAGAATCTGATCAGGTCGAGACCGGAGGTAGCCGTGGTGTGTGGTGGAGAGATAGAGCGAGAGAGAGAGAGAGAGAGAGAGAAAGATGCATGAGGTAAGCAGGCAGCATGGCCGAGAAGCGTGTCATCGTCGACTTCAGACATGGACAGCCGCCTAAAAACTTGATACAAGGTCGACGAGGTCTCTCTCTGGATCTTCTATTCGTCGCCATCTTGGGATCGAAGTCATGCTCGAAGATTGGAGCTCAGATGTAACATCCCACATCGACCAACGGAGAGGGTGATGTACCATATATGTACATCGGTGACACTCATCTAGCACGAGGCCTTTTGGGAGCTCAGTGGCTTTGGAGGGGATGAGAACTCCGAAGTTAAGCTTGCTAAGTTTAGAGCAATCCCATGATGGGTGACCCCCTGGGAAGTTGCTCTGAGAGCTCATGGAAACAAAACCGTGAGGGCCGACGGGCCCAAAGCGGACAATATCGTGCTACGGCGGAGATGGTTCGGGATGTGACAGATTGGTATCAGAGCCACTCTGCCGAGGGTGCGAGTGTGCTGACGAGGACGTCGGGCCCTAAGGGGGTGGATGTAACATCCCACATCGACCAACGGAGAGGGTGATGTACCATATATGTACATCGGTGACACCCATCTAGCACGAGGCCTTTTGGGAGCTCAATGGCTTTGGAGGGGATGAGAACTCCGAAGTTAAGCTTGCTAAGCTTAGAGCAATCCCATGATGGGTGACCCCCTGGGAAGTTGCTCTGAGAGCTCATGGAAACAAAACCGTGAAGGCCGACGGGCCCAAAGCGGACAATATCATGCTACGGCGGAGATGGTCCGGGATGTGACATCAGATATCAGAGAAGATCAGAGAAGCGCTGGTTACTTGGATATCAGAGGTCGAAGATTAGAGGAGCTCGGCTCACCGACGTCGTCGAGGCATTGGCTAGTTTCGGTATGCGCTGGTTACTTGGATATCAGAGCTCAAAGATCAGAGGAGCTTGGCTCACTGACGTCGTCGAGGCATTGGTTGGTTTCGGTATGCGCTGGCCAGATTTGGGTGAGAGAGAGGGAGAGAAAAAGAGAGAGAGAGAAAGAAAGAGTGAGAGAGAGAATGATAGGCAGAGGGAGATGAGAGATTTAATTAGGTTAGGGTGTAGAAAAGTAATTGTATTAAGAATAATTGAAATGGACCTTGAAATAAGATTTTCACTAAAACGGGCAATAAATCTTGATAATAGTACTAAATGGACATTAGTCATTTTTAATTTATTCTTAGATTATTTTTTTTCTTTTTACCAAATCATATAGTATGTCATAATAATCATTCTAGTGAGGGAGCGCGGCTTTAAGTCTCTACTAAGGTTTCCCTAACGGCGGCCAAATTACCGAGACAAAGGTGATGTTCTCGATTGGGGACGCAAATCCCCACTTCTACCTGTGCGAACATCTACTTGGACTGAGGAAGACAGTGGCTTTTACCAGCGCATGGAGTCTAAAGGAAAATTTGTTAGTTGAGGAAGAGAAACCTGGTCTCTTTGTCTTTCAATTCTAAATGAAAGCAGAGAGACTGGATTGCGGGTGGAGGACCTTGGTCTTTCGACGGTAGTATACGCTCATCTTGGTGGTGTATGATGGTCTTGGTTCGGTGGAGGAATTTGTTCAGAATAAGTTGAAAGTCTAGGATTCAATTGCCGGACTCAAATTTGTCATGAGAAATCACCAGGTTTTGGTACGGGTTAGTAATATGATAGGGGATTTTGTGCGAGTATATCCGGGACCAATTATGAGGAAGGAAAAGGATTAGAGGGCTAGGGTTGTGTTGGATGTGCGGAACCGGATTCCAACAGAGTATGTCTTTGATTACTCCCTAGAGATCTTGATCAAACGGATGCTCAAGGTTGAGAGGGATCAAGAGATATGCAAGGACTGTGGAGTCTTTGGGCATGGAGGGGATCTTTGTGACAAGAGATTGATTTGTGACTTACCGATTGCTGCTAATATGGTTGCCGATGGTGCGTCGGATCCTGTGGTGATACGAGAGGGTTCTGGGTCGGTGGAGGAGTCGATTTTGATGGCAAAGAGGACGTTGACTGGTGTGGAAGAAGGTATGGGTTGGTGTGATGATGAAGAGGACGCTGACGAGTGTGGAGGACAGTTTGGGGATCAGTGTGACGACGGCCACAATGATCGACGAGGTCCCAGTTTTTTCGATGGGAAACTCTAGTTTCAAACTAGGGTTGACCGAACCAGGAGGGTTGACTGTGGATGGTGGACTGAGTTCTGGTTCTGGGTTTTCTTTGCCTAGGCAACGCTTGAAGAGGAAGAATGGACCTGGAGATTATTTTGGGTCATATGGGATTGTTAATGGGCTCAATTTGGTGCTGAAGAAGCCTAGGCTGAATTTTGAATATGGTTTGGTAGAGGTTCTGGTGCAATTTGGGGGACTTCCTCTGGATAAGTCTCCTTAGAAGTGCGGTCGTAAATGGGGTAGTCGAAATAAGAAGGTGATACCGAAGGCTGATTCAGACTTGTCGGATTCTATGGCTCCTAGGTCAGAGGCCGTTATTCCAGATACAGGCCTATGCCTCTCTCTTTCTCTCAATTCAATGAAAAATACACCATTGGGTCTTAGACCTTAATAATTGGAAGTTGAGTGGGTTTTTAGGGTTCAGTAGGTTATGTTTTGTTTTTTCTTTCGTTTACTAGTTTCATTTTTATGAAATTTTTTTAGGCTAGTCAATAACACAATTGCACTCGGCAATTGTTGATTTTTTTGTTTTTTAGTTTGTTAGTTGTGTTTTATGGTCTGCGGCTATGTATACTTGACCATTATGGTTGTTTTGATCTTTGTTTGATCAATAGAATTTTCCTACCGTCAGAAAAAATTATTCTTGGATTAAACAGGGACCATGAAATGAATTATTGTGTTTATCTAATTATTTATTATGAATATAGAGTACTATAAGGAAAATTTGTTTGGCTAACTGTGATACGTAGAAGTCTGTTTTAGTCATTCAACATAGCTATGCAATCTTATTTGAAATATAAAATTATTGAGATATGTATTAAGTAGTTTAGAAAAAAAATTAACCTTCATGTATGACTTTTCTTAACGGCTAATTACTATTAAATCTAGTAATTGACGTACGAGTTATAATTTTGCTCTATCTCTCTCTTCTTTCTTTTCAATTATGGCATCAATTGATAAATCCATTACGGACCATACTGGATGAGACAATGACTATTTGTATTTCTCCATTTTTTGTTAGAATAATTGCACATACAGTACGTGTATATATATATATATATATATATATATATATGGAACTCCTAGCTAGGCTAGATCAATTAGTATGTCAATTTCAATTATGGTACAAATTAGTATATATGTTTTGGACCTTTGTTCTGATCAACAGCCAAAAACCAGCTGCTACGATCCGGAGTCATAATCAGATACGAATTAATGGAATATTATTAACCTTTGTTCTGATCACGTACTATCACAAGAACAAAGCCCTGACCGAGGGCAAATCTATCACAACTACCAGACCAAAGCTCTAGTATATATTGCTTCCGACCAAGAAAGGAAAGCTAGCTAGGGCTCTATATATGCATGCTTGCTATTTGCTTAATTCGCAATAATAGACAGAAATTCATTGTTGGTAGTTTGAATTGATATTACTTGAATTGATAAAAGTCATTGTTGATTGAATTCCTGAGATATGATTAACTTGAGGAATGAGAACACGGTCATGGATAGAAATTTGGTTTGGGAGCTGGGTAGTGATGTAGACAAATTCTGGTTTGGGAGCTGGGTAGTGATGTAGACAAATTCTGGATTTGCAAACTTTGTTTTTTTTGTACACACATTTCATCAGAGAAATTTAGGTGCAAGCAGCAAGAAATTTGTGTGCCCCCTTCACCCCTTGAAATATTTTCCTGCCTCTGCCAGTATATATGCATTCTTTCTATTTGCTTAATTAGCCATAATAGACAGAATTTCAGAAACATTCATATACAGTTTTTTTTACATTCATATACAGTTACTTGCTTGCTAGCTAGCTACAGCACAAGTGATTGATATGGGAGTGGCACGATACTCGGCTCTTTCTCTGATTGCGTTTCTCGTTTCTCCGATCATGGTGATGGCAACAACATATGACATTGTCTGGGCACTTGGAATAGACTACAGTGATTTTGTTGATCAAAACACTTTGTATGCTGGAGATGTGATCAGTAAGTGATCTAAAACTTCGGCAGCTTAGCTTTATACTAGTTATCAGATTCGATATTTGCTACCAACAACACATAACATTTGAATGATTATAGTTTGTGAATCACTTGAATGCATATATACAATAGCCAGAGTCAAGTCATAGTTTTCTTGTTAATATATATCAATTGCGGTGTCAATAATCCATTAAGAATCAGAGACTGGATGAGACTATGAACATGTTGGTTCTATAGTTCGAAATGTTATAACGTTCGATCCTCGATGTTATCCCTGTTCTTTGTCAAATTTTAAGCTAGGCTAGATCATTGCATGTATGATATGTTTGGACTTTTTGTGTTGTTATAGTAGAGAGAAAACCCGCTTTCCCTCTAAAATGGGTTACAATAATATACTTTGGGGACGTTTGATACCCCGGACTGGATGGGATTGGATTGGATTGGATTGGATTGGACTGGGTTATTCACTGTTGCAAGACGAGACCCACGTTTGGCATAACAAGGACTCGGTTTAATGAGCTACCTGAGTCCCCAAATCATTGCTGGCACTTACTTACGGAGAGAGGCCAAAAAGCACGGGTTTGTGGAAGACGCAATTTTCGCTATTCGTCTTTCTCAAACTTTCATATACCTAAAACTTTCTCTTTCTCACAATTAATTTTCACTCTCTCCTTTTTAACCCCTCTACCTTCTTGTTTCTCTGTTCTCTGTCCAGTCCAATTTGATTATTAGAACAGATTTGTTTATGGGTTGTGATTATTTTGAGGCTTTGGTGTGTGGGTAGCCTGATTTCGTTGCGAATTTTGATCAATTTGGTGTGGGTAGTTTGACTTGATTGAATTGTAATCAGTTTTCACGGTTGGTGTTTGATTTGGAAGTCTGGATTGAAATCTGGTAGAATGATTTAATAGATGGGTTTAGAATGGCCTGGAAATCAAGAAACACTCAGGAGTTCAATTACATCTGAACACTCTAAGGAATTTAGAATGGTTTAGATATGAAGTTGCTTCTGAACAACACTCGTCAGAGTTTAGGGTTGTGAGATAGATTGATGTAGTGCTGCATTTGTTGGAATATATTGAAGTAATTATGTTGTTTTGACAAAAAAAACTGGGTTTAAGTTTCTTCTGCTGTTCTTTGTTAAACAAATCTTCCTGACCTGCAGTCATCGGTCTTTCATTCATTAGTCCAGACGCCAAAACAACATCAAACATGGTTCAAATCTAACAAAAGGTAAGCTAGGCTTGAAGAGTGGGGGATTCTAATAGAAAATAGTCCCTGGTAAGGTAGTCCCGGGTACCAAACATACCCTTTTGGATTAGTCTTCAGAATGAATTTATGGCCTAAATTGAGATAGTATAAGAAAATGAAAAGAAGAAAAAAACGAAAAATAGATGGTCATGAACTATGAAAGGGAGAGCATAGGCTGAAAGTTTTCGGGTGTATTACATTTTAATTGAGAATAAAACCCACCACAATAGTCAATATCCATAATTCCATATATAATCAAGCTAAGCCTCATGGGTTTTTTAGTCATTTCAAATTAACTCCAAGGTGTGCTCTTGAGCAAATTAAATTGACGCGTGAAAGGCACTTGTGAGCTACTTTCTAATTATTCTAATTCCCTCATGTTAAAGTCAATTCTCTAGTTTTAATCAACACTGTCAATCGTAATCGCATCTTCTGGCTAACATTTTGTTACTTAAAAAACATAATATTAGAATACTAGAGAAATAACAAAAAAAATATCAATGTACTTGTCGGTATACTAATACAACTCAAATGAGCTAGCTAGCTAAGGAGTGGACTGATCGTGTTGAAACCTAAAAGCTAAGAAGCAATTCCACAATTGCCTATATATAAGACTTTAACGTTTATAATGAATTATCGAGCATGGTAGAGGAGCAAGGCCGCAACCATTTAAAGGCTACAATGTTATGGGCATGTAAAAGAAAGCTAGCCTTGAGATGTGATAGAAGGATTCTAGCTCAGTCGACCAAAAATGACAATATGGAGTAAAAAGGCTATGTGCAAACCCATGCCGATTGAGACCTAATCGGGGTGTGAAAAAGAGAGAGATTGTTTTATCCCCGACAGTATCAGCTTATGCCATAGAGAAAGTAGACTCATCTAAAGATGGAAGTCAAGGAATTCTTGCAGTCTTGCTTATGTGTGAAGTACTCTCAAAGTCTGGTTCACCTTTTTGTACAACCAAAGGATCGGATCCACAAGCCAACGGTAATACTATTCCATGCCAATGTATGAATTCGCAATATACGTGCATGTATAATATATGTATGCACTTGTAATATATCATTCAAGTTTACTTTCTAAAGAATAATACACAACTTTATAAGATTGATCATCAATAATAAGCCTTATTCAATAGTTCTTTCGTTCTATAATTTTTTATATTTAGCTGTAAATTACCTAGTTTCACAATCTCACACCCATTTGACTCTGACATATCGATCTACTTCGTTTCAACCATTCCTAAAATTACATAAACGTTTCTAATAATATTTTATGCTTTCTTTCTTTCCTTCAAAATCTACACAAAAGATTGCAATGTTTACATGTGTGTATGGTTATATATAAATCAAATCTAGCTCCCTCGTGCAACTGTGCTAGTAGCATGAAGATCTTGAAGAATGAAGAAGGCGTGGGGATGAATTCATCACGTGTTTGAGGGCAAACCCCAAGAATTGCAAGGAACCAGGTGAATGCTAGGGTCTCTACCTACAACTTGTAGTGAAATCATAGATTTTGTATTACTTTGGAGAGACAGATCGAGTCTTGATTTATTAAGTTCATTAGTCATCAATCAATTAGAATAAATTGATCATTCCAAAAATTATCAAAAAACAATAACCCAAAAGTCACACGGTCCATTAATATGTCGTTATGACAAAACACACAATTCACACATGATTCTATAGATTTATAGAATCTTATATTCATCTTTTATTTTAATTTGTCAAGTAAACACGCCTTAAATGTGGATTCAAGCCGCATTCACGTTTTTTTGGGGTTTGTAGAAGTAGGTGTGGTGTGGAATGTTACAAAGACGCATACGCTCGTTCATCGAATTAGTGTCGCAATAATTTCGGTCTTGAGCCTGAAATTCAAGTCCGGCAAGATAAATAGATAAATCGATAACGAATTAATGAAATGTAAGAGAATTTGACTACTTATTCTCTAAGCTCTAAACACTCAGTTCCTTTTAAAAACCTAAAACACCAATTCCTTATAAAACTCCAAACTTTTCCAAAGGCCTAAGTCCGTTCAAGGCCCAATCTCTCTCTTTTGTATAAACCCAGATCTTTTTCCTTCCTTCTTCATGAACTAGTTCCTCCTGTTTTTCGTCATATTCTTCATCTTTATCCCCCCCCCCGCAACAGTCAATTACCCAGATCCCTTTTTCCCCGTAACATATGAGTACTCAGCAGCCCAAAACAACTTTTCTCAAGATCATAGCATCGGCTGTTAGAAGCAGCCATGAGACTAGTCAAAGTCAACTCCTTCATCCTCAAAAGACAAGATCGTGAGCTTCATGTTTCTTCAACAATGTTCCTGGTTTTCTATCTCTACAGTCGTCCTGCAACACCCTCTACAATGAGCTGGCGTCGTCATCCCTCATAAGGGGAATTTCATTGCCCAGTAGCTCAAACTGCCCAGTAGCTTAAATATAGTAGCCCAACATAAAAATCATTGATCAAGTCCTATAAATTAAAGGAGGGTCTTGGAGCTGTAGAGATAATCATCCAACAACCCAGAAATCTCACAGTAAACACTCAAGCCCTGCTTTCATGCCTTCAAGCAAGAAGCCTCACTACCATGTCTCCCATTTCTTGTTTTAAAACTCAGCCTTTTCTCAAGCCTTCAAATCCCTCGAGGCCTCTTCAAACCTAAACTTAGTTCTTAATCATCTCCCTAAAAGCCTCTTCAAACTTTGTTTCTCTAAAAACCATTTCATACCCAATTCTCTCACTACAGAGCTCTTCAGCTCCCACACCATACTTCATGCTAAAAGTCTTATTCATTGTTTGAATCACATACAAGATCCTCTTTAATCATATTATTAAGTTAATTTTGACATAATCATACTTAATTCGAAAAGGCCCCTTACAAAACAATTCACAGTTAACTTAACCTCAACATATATCAGCAATTAATTATTATTCGGGAACTACTACACTATCAGGAAGGAAATTGAACATATAAAGATAGAAATCATAGGATCAAGCAACGTTAAAGAAGTCATAAATTAAAGAAAACAAAAGAAAAAAATCAAGGAAATATCCTAGCTAGAGGCATATATTCAACTACTGAATTATCTTTCTCGTGAGGTTTAGTTGTTTTCATGGTATTGATTCGGACGTAGTCGCTTTGATTTTTAGTTGGTACGTAGTTACTTGATTTGATTCTTAACTCCTTATCCGATCACATTTCTTCTCTTTTTTCTTAATCCGATGCTAAAGTTATAGCTAATTTTTCTTTAGTGATAATTTATTTTCTGTTGGGATTTGATCGAGTTTGCTGTTGGTGTTAAGTGTCTAGCTCTTACTCTCTTTATATCAAGCCCTTAAAAAAACAATAGTGCATTGGTTTACTACTGCTACGAATTCACCTGTCAAGGATGGATTGCTTAACTAGATAATTGATCGACCAACATATAGAGCTCACGAATTGGTTACACCATCCCCCACACAGTAATTTATTTTCCTGGAAAACGACTCTTAATTCATGTAAAATGTGTTCTACAAATTATAATATTTGTGGGTACGACATCAATTCAAATGAAAAATCCGATTCAAATGCCAAAATGATACTATACTATAAACAACTCGTGTTCGATCAAGCTGATCAACATGGACTCTAATTGCATTCAAGTTTTCTTTCTCTACCTAGCTAGCCCTTGATATTTAGTCACACTGGCTCACACATCCCATTTCTAGAACTTCAATGATATAGGGTTTGGGATCCAAAAATAGTCGGACTCTTAAGTAGCAGCTACTGAGGGCAAAGTCTAAGATTACAAAACGGACCACCTTTGGTTAACGTCATTTCTTCCTGTATATGTATGGCTGGAAAGAACCCTTAACATTGCGTGTTAATCATTCTCTACGAAAATTCCAAGCGTTCTAGCTTCACATATATATGGTATAATTTAGGGACCCCTTGCCCTAAATAATACGATGGACCTTTCCTAAGACAAAGTGGGGCAATTTTTTTTCTTCTTTTTGTTCTTGATAAGAATTGTAGGGCAATTTTCTTCTTCTTTTTGTTCCTTGTAAAATTAATTGGGTAAAGGTTAAAACTTAAGGACTAGTATGATTGTGAGGTTTTTGTTTGAATCATGTACGTGTTGCTTGCATGGGGCTTTGGTTTCTTAAGTCGACCAAACAATATTACAAATATGTGCCGCAATATATGGGGTCATGCGATAGGAAACACTTATAATGGGGCCATGGAATTCAATAATTCACCTTGTTTTATATTCTTTCTTTTTAAAAAAAATTAATCACCACTTAATATATTAAGATCAAACACGAAAGACATAAACAGTTATTACATACTCTACAGCTATCATCTACAGATAAACAAATAGTTATGAGACATACATCACCTAATACATAAGATAGACTACTCTTTAATCATCTCTGTCTGTCTTATCTTAATTCTTATTAGTCAGTATTAATCTCCTGATTAAAATAGGGTCATATATAGATAATTCTTACAAATTAACCTCCAACTTATAGATACGCGTTTTCTTATATTTATTTTGTTGGATTCTTAGTTTCATAATTCGAACCATTTTTCATAACATTCTTAATTTGTTTAGCAAAATGGATCATACAGAATAGCTAGCTTGTTTGTTTTTGGATACAGAAGATTGTTTGTTGCTGTAGTTATACCAAACAAATCAATTTACAATTGATACACATGCATCAAAGTAAATATAACATATATTGCGCATAATTTTTTTTATCAAATAAACAATATTACAACGAGTCTACTGTACACAAGGACGGATGCATTTAAAGGCCAGTCTAGGCACTTGTCTAGATTGGGTTCTTGGATTACATAGGATAACATAAATTGGTTAAACAAAAATGACAGAAAAATGGACAAAATCTAGACAGATATGAGCAGCTGAATGAAGAAGAAGAGTTGCAGGTTTTTTTTCCTGTCAACCGAATACCAGAACAACGTCGTTCTAAGGATAAAGATCAAATATAACTGACGCAAATGAGTTCTTTTTGACTCAGTTTATCTAAAGCAATTAAAAAAGAAATAACTTGATACAAGGTTACAAAGCCTACAACTCTATGCAAAAATAAATAAATAAATAAAAATATATAAATAATCTGATAAGAGATTTGAAATTGGGCAGAAGTCTATTTAAATTGAGTTACATTTTTAAGTGGTTTCAATTTTTTTTGAATTCGTGTTTTAATGTCCATTATTATTTGGTCTAACGACATTATTCGCTCTTTCGTAAATAAGAGGTTGTGAGTTCAACTCACATTATTGTAGCACAATAGAGCATTTGATCAAAAAAAAATTAAGTTTTAATTATTATACGTAAACAATTTTTTCTTTTTGTAATTTTTATATTTTTTTATGGTACTATTTTTTTTAAAGAATTTACTTTACTAATTGGTTTGATCTTTGTCTATATTTTTTTCTAAACAGACGGTACGTAAATCAAAATAACGACATTTTAATTATAAAAAGAGACTTATGAGATTAGATTAAACAGTACTGGATAATATAATATTTTGAAACCTGAAAGGTTGGCATGCATTAAAAAATTTCAGAATGACTATAAATACTCTGGTGAAAATTAGGCTGAATCCTGCACTCAGCAATTGATCTGTCTTAGAATAAATTGATAGTGGGATCGGAGGAAAATGAATTTCGATTCCATTCGTTTTCAAAGGACCAGTGATGATGTGACATGAGAAAGAGATGAGATGACCTTGCATCCTGTCCAGGCCATTGTTTGACAACGTCTTTGGGAGCAAGATAGGGTTTAATTTCATTTAGTTTCTTACGATTAATTGTCACGTTTGCTCAAATGCTAGGCTCCAAATGTCTTGACGAGTTGGACAGGTTTTATTGTTCTGTTGTACCTGTACCCTTGTGTTTCGTTTTCCCTAACCTGGATGAATTTACCGAGCTAAATTAAACTTCCCCAAGAAAAGAAAAGAACGGTGTAAACAGGTTTGGAATGCCGGGACCATGACGTACGTGTTTTTGGAATATTCCAGTCAGTCTGTTATAAAATATCATCGTCTGAGTTCATCTTGTTTGACAGTTCTGCATGCGGACAAACAATCGAGTTTCAGAAAGAGACGTTGACGTCCCAACTGGAAGACTCGCTGTTTCGAAGTCGAGTACATTAAACCCTAGAAGTGACATCTGGTTGCGCCTGCAAAACGTGTCGTGGTGATGGCGCTGTTGGAGAGAGCTGAATAGGAGGGGACTAGGGGGAGAGAGAGAGAGAGAGAGAGAGAGAGGGAGGGGGAGAGGGAGAAGAAGAAGAGGGAGAAGAAGGCTTCGAGAAACGTGATCGAGATCGACTTTCTTGAATGACTGCAGCTTCGTCTGAACGATCCACACAAGCACCGCATGCCCTTTAAGGTGCTGCATTCATGGCTTCATGCATATGAGTTATGACTAGATCTCATAGTCACACTTCGAGCTTCTTGCTTCCATAGATGGTTATGTTAATTTAATGTGTGATGGCATACTTTGTACTAAACACACATATGATTGATGAAAATCATGGTACCATACTTGTGAATCTAAGTGAATAAAATATTTATCTCACTAAACCAATAGCTAGCGGTTTTAGCCCCTATTTGGCTTACTTTTTTGTTTAAATTTTTTAATTATAGTCGGTTGGTATCATATATATATATATATATAATTATTTTAATAAATTTTCAGTTAATTTGTTGATTATTAATATGTTGAAACTACATAGCGAAAATTTGTCTAACATGAATCGTTTGTGTAAATTATAATTTTAAAAACTCAATCAAATTAAATAAAATTTTACATAGTATACACATTACATTCTACCATGGTAGATATATAGATACATGATTGAAATGTGACCCAAATAGGGACTTAGTATCAAATATATACACCTTATTTGCCAATAATGGACTCATTTTTCTTTAACCCCGATCACCAATCGGCAAACCCCAGTATACATAATATCGAGCGTTGGGAGGTTTTGGATAAACAGATTTAAGGACAACTGGAAGTTGGAAATTACATGTCAATTAACAAATTTTGCCTTATATTTATTTCACAATAATACCAATCGTGACGTCGTTCTTTTGGAGTTATATATATTTCTTCAACGTCTAGTTCGTTACTTTCACTTGTCATATACGTTGGACATACAGTGTAACGTAATTCCTTATTTTATTTTCCCTTCAAACATATGTTGGTAATGGCTGTTAACATATGGAACGTTTCCCTCGTTTGGTTCTTAAACAAAAAGATGAACACATGGATTGTTTGATCTCACACATATAAGGCACATTGCTAGCACAAAATTCTCCACAAGTCCTAACATGCCTAACAAGAATTTGTACCTTCAACAAAAATTAAGATTGAAGATGATCACATAGATATATAGTTCAAGTACGTATAATTAATTTGATGATGATCGTTCTCACAAACTTATATTGTACTTATTAAAGGCTAGGTCAATGAAATATGGCCGGGTACCAACTCTCCATTAATTTTTATGTGAGCAAGTCACGAATGGGTGAAGAATGTGTCACGTACTACCCCATAAATGTATAGAAAGGAAAACATAATGCATAGTTTTTTTGGTAAAAGGTAGGTAAGAGGGAAGCTTTCATACACTACCAGAATCAGGGCAAACTCTGTGATCTAGGCCTAAAGGCTTTCAAATTTTTGACTGGGGAAAATTTCACCACGTTTGAAGAGAGGTGACACCCTCCTTGAAGGCCAAGAGGCATACTCCTAGGACACCACATCCTCATCCAACGGCCCATCAAGAAACAGGTCTAATGACATTTTACAGATTACCTACTAATGAGGGATTGTTGATAACAAGGATCAAAGTTGTCAAGTGTGCAAACATAATGCATAGTTGAAACAATGGCTTTGATTTATCTGACAAATTAAGATGATATCTAGAAGAGCGTACTCCTAAGAACTTTTGAATAGAGTTTGGCAGAAAACGAATGGAGTTTGGCGGAGGGAGAGTATGGTGATCCTGGGTAGCAGCTAGGTCCTTTGGCAGGCAGAGCTAGTCCACGGATGGGGAATGGAGTTTCGTTCATGGAATGGGAAAATCTATCTAGTGTAAAAGTGAAAGTGAATATTGTTACATTTAGAGTGTGCAATCAAAGTCAACTTGCAAACATTCTAATCAAGTGATAGAAGTTGTAACTTTGTAAATAAATACATTTCCAAACAAGTTATGAAGAAACTATATAACAAATAACAAAACTTTGCACACTTTTAACATGAAAAACAGAGCTAGCTAGCCAAAACACCTAATCAAAACTCAAAACTTCAAATTATTTTGTTTGATGATTTAACCAGATGAGATGATACAACTAGTGTTTTATGAGTCAAACTCATAAAATCTCATTTACGAATATCAAACTATGTCACCCAACCATATAATTCTCGACACCACGTTTTATTTTGGTTTTCTCTACAATTATAATAATTTAAAGCTCTATCTAGAACAAAAGGAAAAATTTGGCCAAAACGGAAATAGGCAACAAATCTCACCACATCATATTGGAGCCACCTCTTACTAGTAAAAAATGAAAGATAACTGCTGGTTGCTTGTAAAATCTTCACTATTTGCCTCTACACAAACTCTCTCCCTCACTCTCCGCCAACTTGCCAGCCAAAGACTCTTGACTCTCTCTCCCCCTGACTCTTTAAAACTCACAAATTCTAAACCCAAGAAAAATAAGAGGTAGAGGAGCTCAGACTCCAAGTCCAATACACACTTCTCTTCTCTTTTTCCTCTCTGGATTTTTTCCATCTTTAGAATCATTCTTTAGTTTGATTAGATCCCAATCCCGTAATCATCCCGATACCATATCCCCCTTATTTATTTCTTTCTCTTTTTGTGTGTTGGGAAGGTGCACAATTCAACATGCAAAGCTATAATGAAAATTGTTTCACGCATTGAATTCTGAAATCCCATTAAATTTACAGCTCACGGTTTCCTCATTCATTTGGAGCGTTTTCTGGGTACTACCCGTTTCCCGGAAACTGAGTGAGACAAGAGAACAGGGGTACGTGGTGTTGAGACTACGATGAAGAACGAAGAGCAAGCTCGGTTTCTGTTTGGGATTTCTCTCTCTGACAGACCCAAATGGCAGCAATTCCTGCTTTGCTCTTCTGGGTTCTTCTTTGGTTATCTTGTTAATGGTGTCTGTGAGGTGGATTCACTCTCTCTTTGGTTTCAAGCTTTCTGGGTTTTTCATTTCTTGAATGAATGAATTTGTGTGTTGTTTCTTTTGAATCAAGCAAAGGGCTATGCTTTGGTGTCCGAGGAAATAATCCTTTTGTTGTTGAAGAATTCATGATTTTTTCTGTTTTGGTTTTTGTTTGGTTGCTTAAAGTTCTCAGATAAATTTATAATGAAGTTTTAATCATCTGTTTGGTTTATGGGACCAAATGGTGTGATTATGTTATGAGTTTACTTTTTGAAGAACATGAATGCAGCTCATTGCACGTTGACATGATTTTTGGTACACTGTTAAATTTATTTATATTTTAAATTTGCTGATTGAATCTTAATTTTTTGACCCATTTGCAGGAATATGTGTATAACAGGCTACAATTCAGGTAAGATTAACATGTTGGAATTTTGTTTTTGTTTTGTGAAATGTTTGGTTTTGGGATTCAGATGGGACCTGCTTGTTATTCTGATGGGTTCCTTGTTGCAGTTATGGGTGGTACTTCACATTTGTACAAGGATTTGTGTATCTATTTCTGATTTATCTTCAAGGCTTTACCCCCAAGCAAATGGTGAACCCATGGAAAACTTATGTGAAGCTATCTGCTGTGCTTATGGGCTCGCATGGACTTACCAAAGGCTCCTTGGCTTTTCTCAACTACCCAGCACAGCTAATGTTCAAATCAACAAAGGTTAGCAAGTTCCGTGTTACAAAAACTTTGTTAGTTTCTCTGAGGCAACCAATTTTAACTTGGTATCATATCAAGTCGAAAAAAGTTAAGTGTAAAACAGAGAGATTTGGAATTTGACTGCCTCTTAGGCACATTTGTTGTTCCCCTCTTAATAGAGTTTGAGTTAGTCTGAAGCTAAGTAAGTGCTTAGAAAAGTGTCATTTAGGTTCTCTTGGTATATATAGGTTAAGAATAGTTTATCAATATGTATTTGGCGGTATATGTCAAACTACAGTTACTCTGCCGCTTCTCATGTTAACTTCATGCTTTTGGTCATTTTGGGTTTCAGGTTCTGCCTGTGATGGTAATGGGAGCCTTCATACCAGGTTTGAGACGGAAGTACCCACCTCATGAGTACGTTTCTGCAATCCTTTTGGTGGTGGGACTGATCTTATTCACCTTAGCGGATGCTCAAACGTCTCCCAACTTCAGTGTGATTGGTGTTATTATGGTATCTGGTGCTCTAATCATGGATTCGTTTTTGGGTAATTTGCAAGAAGCAATATTTACCATGAATCCTGAAACCACACAGGTGATTCACATTGTTTGCGGGTGCATACTGCTTAAGCGTGAATTAAATACATGTTCATGCAAAAATTGTGACTTCAGTTATAATGTTGTTCTTTAATTATATCTTTATCCACAGATGGAGATGCTGTTTTGTTCTACAGTAGTTGGCCTACCTTTCTTGGTTCCACCTATGATTTTGACAGGAGAATTATTCAAAGCATGGAGTTCATGTTCTCAGGTAACTTGCCACTTACAAAATCTCTTGAATCCAGACTTGTTACATGCATTCCACTCCTCAGTCACACCTAATCTTTTGGTATTGTACAGCATCCATATGTATATGGTGTGTTAGTGTTTGAAGCCATGGCCACGTTTATTGGTCAAGTTTCTGTCCTTTCCCTCATTGCACTGTTCGGTGCTGCAACAACAGCCATGGTACATTCTTCTCACAACTCCATTTTGGCCTAGATTTGTGACTGTGATATCAACATTTAATGGACATAATGATATATTATTCAAATTGGCATTTTCAAAGTGATGGCCATGTTGCTTATTTTTCTAGGTATTATGGATGAATATCGATGAACACAAATAGTACAATGTGAGTTATATAAATTTTTATTTTTGATGAAGACCCTCATTACAATTTTTTTTCGCAGATAACAACAGCTAGAAAGGCAGTCACATTACTGCTATCATACTTGATATTCACAAAGCCATTAACAGAAGAGCACGCGACTGGACTTCTGCTCATAGGTATGGGGATCACATTGAAGCTCTTGCCTGAGAATAAACCATACCAAAGGGTTCCAAATTCATCATCTGGAAAACCCAAGAGGTCACCAGCTCATAACGAAGATGAGAGCATTCAACTTGACCATCATCATGTTGGAGAAGATGAAGAAAAGAGGCCATTGGTCTGATATATAAGAAACTGCGTCTGTTGCAATGTATGTTTAGCTTGTAAGGAAATGATTAATGCTAAATAGCATCACTTTAGGATTTTTTACCTCCTGTTACATTTGGCCTATCTTCATTCATTCTTTATATTTATGTTAAGTGTTAGTACCCCACAGTCCCTAGTTACTGGTTTTTGTATTTTCTTCCTTTTGTTTTGTTGTTTATGTGTTGGACTAAATATGAAACATTGTTTCTTCGATGATCAGTATATGTATGATTGAGAGCTTCAGATCATGGTGTAACTGTTTTAGATAATTAAAATTATTAGAAGCTTGTAACTGTAGTCGCTTGAAGCAGTAATTCTAGCTTTAAGGCTATTCCTGTTCTTTTTTAATTTAGACAATTTGGGTTGCACAGTGACAGACGCAGAAAGATATGTAAGCGGGGTAAAAAAAATTCTAAAGTAAGGAATCCTTATAGATATATCAATGTTGATTTCTTTTTTCCCTTTAATTTTTAAATTTTACTCGCAAATCTTGATTTTTAACCATTTTTATAACAAGTCGAAATTCTGAGATATTTTCCTTGTTTAATCAATATGGGGGTAAAAAAATTCATATAAAAAAACGTATAAATGTGAAGACAAATTAGACTAAACATATGCAGCTTCTGAACAATAAAGTTCAGTGAAGGCAACAGCCCTCTCTCCGTCCGCAACCCTTTCTTTCTAATTATACTAGAGGTTGGTACAACTTGATTAATATAAACTATGAAATTGTTGTGATAAAAAATTGAGGACAAAATTATAGTAAGACCAAGTAGCTGACTACGTGGACAACACTCATTAGTCATTTAACAACACATTTAAGACCAAGTACCTATGTGCACATTTTGTGAATTGTGATTTTGAACATTGAACCCTTGAAGCATCCATTTGGTGACGGCCGTATTTGATTACAGAGATTTGAATACAAGCTCATGTCTCAAGAAAAATAGAAGGAAATGACCACAAATGATTAACGAGCAAAAAATAAAGTTAGTAAGTGGTGACCAAAAATTACATTTAGAAGTTAACAAGTTAATCTTATTTATTAGAACAGTTGGGAAGACCTAATAAATTGAATATTGTGTGTGTCTTGGTCAATGTTATGTATCAAATGTATGCGGGTTTGTTAGATCCAAATAGAGAAATGATCTAAATACTAGTTTTCTTATATGACTATATAAACTCTCTATAGAAAAGACTCATATCATATGAATAATATAACAATGATATTCTCATAGAAAACATTATCAACACGTTACCAGTGGTACAAGGGTGTGGTTCAACTGAGTTCTTGTTGCCTAATGGTACCCTAATTCATGTTGCAGATGCTCTATATGCCCGTAAAGGGAATTGAATATTGTTGAGTTTTAAAGACCTACGGGCTAATGGTTTTCATTTAAAAACGCATTGCGAGAATGAAAGTGAGTTTCTGAGTATTGCTTCTCATGAATGCGGGTGTAAACTCATCTTGGAGAAATAATGAGTCGTTCTAATGGCTTGTATATCACTAAGATACGGATTACTAAATCTAATGTAGTTGCCAAACACGATTTTTGGGACTCCGACTCTTGCATGCTTTGGCATGATCGATTAGGATTCTAAGAAACTCTCATGGACATCCTTTCTTCTATTCTAAGAGGAAGGTATTTGAGCACAACCTCACTATTGAAGGTGGACGCCACCGTGCCCACTAGAGGCAACCCCTAACCAGCACTCATGCACCCGGTGCGAGGTTCCTTGGGCACCTCCCGGGCGGCACTGAGGCCCCCAGTGTGTCACCTTAGGCACCCCCCGATCGACACTTAGGCCCTCGGTGTGCGGTCTTGTAGGCACTCCCTGAGCCATCAACATAGGTGAGAAGCTTATGTCCTCTCCTGATAAGTCGATGACCCTTTCCGACGCTCACCGATCATTTTGCAAAGATTTTACTTTAGCTAAGTTTGTATCAAGACCTTATGCTAAAGCAAAAACAGAGAACATTTCATTCCTCCAACGTATCCAAGGAGATATTTGTATACCTATCCATCCAGAATATGGACTGTTTAGATACTTCATGGTTTTGATGGATGCATCGACTCGTTGGTCACACGTCGCGTTGTTGTTCACACGTAATGTTGCATTCCCAAAACTCTTGGCAAAGATTATAAAGCTCCGGGCTCCCCACCCGGATTATCCTTTTAAGTCAATACAGATGGATAATGCTGGAGAGTTCATATCAAAGACTTTTGATGATTATTGCACGTCGATTGGGATTGAAGTTGAGCATCTCGTCCCCCATGTGTACACGTAAAATGGTCTTGTTGAAGCTATGATTAAGCGACTTCAGATAATAGCTAGGACGTTGGTTGTGACCACAAGCCTCCTTATTGCGTGGATGATAGCTATGGTGTTGGTCTTGCTGAAGCTTGTTGGTTTTAGACCCGCTCCAACCAAGTGTTTAGTGTGTACCAGTTGGTAACTGGATATGAGGCTGACATTTCACATCTACACATTTTTGGTTGTGTAGTCTATGTGCCGATTACACCCCCACATTGTACTAATAAAATGGATCTGAGACAACATATAGGTATCTATGTTGGTTATGATTCACCATCCATTGTCTAATACCTAGAGCCTTTGACAGATGATCTCTTTAAAGCACATTTTGTAGATTGTTAATTCAATGAGACCATCTTCTCATCGTTAGGGGGAGATGAGAGCATGAATGCTCAGGGGAAACGACATGAATTGTCCTAGTCTGTTCCAACCTTATCTCATTATGATCCCTGAACTTCATATGTGGAAACTGAAGTGAAGAGATTTATTGACTTACAAAATATGAAGAATTTGATGCCCCACTGTTAGCTGAAATTACAAAGTGACGACATCAGATAATCCAGCTGCAAATGTACCTGTAAGGCTATAAGTCTCAAAAGTGGGCAAGGCTACCCTGAGTCCGAGCATGGTTGCCGCAGATATCGACACCAACGGCCTTAGTGGAGGGGTAGAGGTCGTGGCTCCTCAGAGGAAGAGGGGGATGCCACTTGGATCGATTGATACATGTCCTAGAAAGAAGAGGACACCAAAGACACAAACTGATCAATTACACATCGACAATGAGAATCCTTCTCATGAGATTGTTTCTGACTATACTTATGTCCTTGAATAGATGTCGGTATCTCTTGGGGACGCCTCACGATCTTCATCGGTGTCGTAGAACATTGAAATCACGTTGTGCTGCGGAAACACATCTGAGTTGCTGGACCAATCATCCATGCATGTCGATGATGTATTTACGTATTATGTGACTAAAGCCGACAAAAAAACTTTAGCCGAAGAAGTTATAATTCGTCACCTAAAATCCATAATTTCGTCGGCTAAAGTTCTTAACTTTAGCCGACAAAAAAGAGTTTCATGGCTAAAGTTTTTTTGTCGGCTTTAGTCTCTATATTTTAACAAACGAAAAAAATTTATAGTCGGCTATGATATAAAAAATAAAAAATAAAATAATATTTAAATATCATTGCCGACGATGACGCAATAAATTCTTCGACTATGGTATAATAAGGGTGGGTTTAGGGTATGGTCGACTATGATATAATAAATAAAATATAAAATAAACAATATTTAAATACCATAGCCGACGATGATGCAATAATTTTGTGGACTATGGCATAATAAATAATATTAAAAACCATAACCGACAATAAAACATTAAATTCGTCGACTATAGTCTCTGTGCCGATAGTTGACCATTCTTTCTCTTTATGGGTAACTCAATCTTTGAGGGTTATTTTTTCAGTAAATTTTTATACCACTGGTTGCATTTCATCGATTTGAAACTATTTTTTTTGAAGGTTCGACCAAAATACGTAATTTAGACGGTCAAATGGCAGTTTCTATGCCTTTAGGAGTTTGACGTACGAGATTGACCGTCAGGGTCGAGCCCTTAAATTTATCGGATCAAGTTGAATTTGCTCCCATACTTGTATTTTATTATGATGGTCATATCAGACGGTCAGATTTTCGTTTCTCAAGTTTGATCATCGGAATCACGATGTGGCACTAATGTTGTATAACTTAGTTACTAAGTTTTAAATAAATGTTCTATTTCAAAAACAAACTCTACGTAGAACCTTCAAACTCAAAAAAGTCATGAAATAAGATATGACCAGAATGGTGAAATACGTGTATGGTTGAAAAATCTCGTAATTTCGGTAAAGTGTCGGTGCTGATAGTTGCGATCAATGCAATTTACCATCCTTTCTCTCTATGGGTAACTCTATCTTCGGGGGTTATTTTTTAATAAATTTTATACCACTGGTTGCGTCTCATCGATTTGAAACTATTTTGTGTTAAAGGTTGGGGCAAAATACGTAATTTAGACGGTCAAATGACCATTTTCGTGTGTTTAGGGGTTTGACTTACGAGATTGACCGTCTGGATCAAGCCCTTAACGATATTGGATCAATTTGAATTTTTTCTCATAAATATATTTTATCATGATGGTCATATCAGACGGTTAGATTTTCATTTCTCAAGTTTGATCATCGGAATCACGATGTGGCTAATAATGTTGTATAACTTAGTTACTAAGTTTTAAATAAATGTTCTATTTCAAAAACATATTCTACGTATAACCTTCAAACTCAAAAAGTTTTGAATTAAGATATGACCGGAATGGTGAAATTCTTATATGGTTGAAAAATCATGTAATTCAGGTAACGTCTCAGTGTCGATAGTAATGTTTCTGTGTGTTAAATAATTATCCGAAAATAGAAAAACTGCATATTGAAGCCCCTAAACGGATTTGGATGACCAAAAAGGCCCATAGGTTATGGCAAAGTGACGAGTTTGACTCGTAGGGCGTTCCGCTTCTAGATTGGTATCACAATAATTAATCGGACACCGAACGCCACGTGTGACATTTTTGTCAGCAAAATTCCTGCCAAAAATTTTAAATTTTTTCTATGTCTTTCATTGCTCTGAATCTTCCTTTTTATCTCTCTTTCTCCGCTCCTCATTCTCCTCATCCTCTTTCCCCTTCTCCTCCGGCGGCTCTTCCTCCTTCGACTCCTCCTCCGGGGGCAATCCTTCTCTGACGGCAACTCCTCCTCCTTCTCCTTTTTTTCTTCTTCTCCTTCTCCTTCTCCTTCTCCTCCTCCTCCTCCACCGTGGTTCCTCCTCCGAACAGAGGTGTGGTGGCGGAAAAATGAAAAAAAATAAAAAAAATAAGATAATAATAGTAAAAGAAATAAAAATTATTATTATTTTTAAACTTTAGCCGACGAAATGCAAACTTTACCCGACGAAATTCAAACTTTAGATGAAGAAATTCAAACTTTAGCCGACGAGTTACAAACTTTAGGCGAAGAAATTCAAACTTTAGCCGACGAGTTGCACACTTTAGGCGACGAAATTCTTCGGTTAAAGTTTACTCGGCCAACCATTTTGACCAATAGGGAAAGTTTCTGGCGACGAAAAGTTTCTTCATCGGCTAAAGTCCAACCTTTAGGCGATGAAAGGTTTATTCGTCGGCTAAAGTCCAGACTTTAGGCAACGATTTACATTTATTTCATCGGCTATATTAGCCGACAACATTTTTCGGACGACTTCTTAGCCGACGAAACCTCGTCAGCTAAAACTTTAGCCGACGAAACCTCGTTGGCTAAGACTTTAGCCGACAAATTTTGTAATAGGCTGACGAAAGTTTTTCATCGTCTAAAAGTAGTTTTTCTGGTAGTGACTCTTGATGAGATAAGAGAAACCACTGCTAACTTGAAATCTGAGTTTGAGATAAAAGACATGGGGAAACACACGGTTATGCCTTGGTATTGAGCTAGAGCATCGAGCCTATGAAATACTTATTCATCCATTTGTGTATGTCCATAAGATGCTCGGGCAGTATGATATGGACAAAGTGCATCCAGTTAGATGAGGTCTATGTTGCACGGACACGGACACGGCGACACGGTAAATTCTAAAAACTCAAGTTTCGACACGTCTTCGACACGACAAATAAATAATATTTTAATATATAAAAAATGCTAAAAATGTAAAATATAATAAAATATAATATATTTATTAGGTTATATTGTGTTCTTTGATTGCTTAAGAACACCCACACCATCACAACTACTGCTCCATCTTTCTCTCTCTCTCATTCTTTTATTTTTTTTCGTTCTGCTCCTCCTCTTCATTTCAATGACTTGATAGACCTTCTTCTGCTCCCTCTTTTTTTCGTTCTGCTTCTTTTTTTCGTTTTGCTTCTTCTCCTTCTCTCCTCTTTCTTTCTTTGCTTAAGCCAACAAGCCAAGCAGGACCAGCCTCTTTCTCTTTGCTTCTGACCCAAAATCTCTCCCTTAGCTCTCTATCGATTTGACTAAACCTACCAAATCCTATCCAACTCTTGAATCGAACTTCAGTTTCCATTTCAAAATCGAAAATCAGATCATCATCTCTCACACCATAATCTCCTCTCTCACCTGTCTGCAAGAGCATAGATCGGTGATCGAATCTCCCACGCTAGCCACGAGGTTGACCATGTTTCAGGAGATGACCTCGTTGGACCCAAGCTTGGTATGGTAGAACCACCCGTCTTTCAGGAGATGAAACTCAGTGATGTGGCGTGTTGCCGGTGTCGGTCAAGGGGACAAAGGCCGTGTCAAAAACGTCAAGCTTTTGGACACGCCAGGTGGCATGTCAGACACGGTTTTGGACATGTCGGGCGGTGTCGCCAGGTCAAAAAGTGTCAGACACTTCGACACTCCACCGTCTGGCGTGTCCGTGCAACATAGGATGAGGATGTACATGGAGCAGAGGTTCCTTACCTCAGTGCAATATGTGCGCTATTATACTTGGTTTAGTGCACTCAACCAAACATTGTTTTCTCAGTGAACTTGTTAGCTAGATATAGCTCTGCGTCAACGCAACGTCATTGGACTGGTGTAAAGACTATCTTCTGGTACCTCAATGGAACCATTGACATGGGCTTATTATTTCTCGATCAGGACCCAAGAAGGGCCGTGAGTGAGCATGGTACCCCTAAGGGCCTTGACAGGTCTCGGGACCATGTCAATGCCGCCAGCGCCATAGGTACCGCAACCAAGCACACTTCTCCTTATGCTCGATCCCAGCACTATTGCAGCCTCCTATGCTAAAACACTAAACAATGTGTTGGTTGGTTTTGCAGATGCGGGATACCTATCTGAACCGCATAAAGGAATGTCTCAAACTAGTTATGTAAAACCATGAGAAATACAATGATATCATGGAGATCTACTAAACAGACTAGTGAAAACTTCTTCAAATCATGCAGAGATCATTACCATTCATGAGGTCATGCGTGAATGTGTATGGTTGAGGTCCATCATTAAACATGTTAGATGAACAAGTGGATTGTGTTCTTCTGCCGAGAAGCCTACATGTAGTTATGAAGACAATACAGCCTGCATAGAGCATATGAAGCTAGGTTACACCAAGGGTAACAACACAAAGCATATATCACCGAAGTTCTTCTACAACCAGTAACAACAAGCATTCTTCAACATTCAAATAAATCAAGTGAGTTCAGAAGGTAATGTTGCAGACCTATTCACGAAGTTTCTACCTAAGTCTACTTTAGAGAAGCATGCATGTGAAGAGCATTGGATTAGGCAAGCTGTCAAGCCTCTCCGACTGAGTTATTCATTAGGAGGAGCCTCGCATCTCGTTGAAGTAGCATGGTGCGTTGTACTTTTTTTGTCATTCGGTCAAAGTTCACTTTTTCTCATAGGATTTTGTTACTTGACAAGGTTTTTAATGAGGAAACACTAGAGTCACCAAATAGCATAAAAACGCGCGGCACAAAAGAGAGCGTTCAAGGATAAATTAGGCTGTGTGTGTCTTGATCTATTAAGGAGAGCAATCCCAAGTAATTAGGGATTCCTAGAATGGAGAGCAATCCCAAGTAATTAGGGATTCCTATAATAGATTGGTTACCATGTTTATCCCTAGAATACTGGATCAGAATGGAACAAACTCTATATATAAGAGGTGTAATATGTATGAAATAATATCAAGAAGTCTTTTCTTCATCTTATAATTCTCTTTATGGTATCAGAGCGTACGATCTTAAGAACATTACTTTTCTACAAAATTACCATACCTCATGGCTGGCGATGATGAGCAGAAAGTCATTGAGCACAAGAAAGGCTCATCTGCTGCAGCAGCACCATGGGAGAATCCTAATCATCCACTCTATATGCATCATTCCGATCAACCTGGCATGATTCTACAAACGACTCAGCCATTGGGTAATCTTGTTGGTAAAGTTCCCAACTATCAAGACTTCTCAGGTAAAGCAAATGCTATCTCAAAGGGTAGTATTGATGCTATATGGATTTTGGATAGTGGTGCCAGTGACCATATTGTTTGCAATCCGAAATTCCTTACTTCACTTAAACAAATCCATCATCGTTTGGTGAAACTGCCGGATGGAAAAATGAGCAAAGTAACACATGTTGGGACAGTAGTATTCACTGAGAGTCTAATCCTTCACAATGTTCTATGTGTTCCGTTGTTTCATCCCAACCTGATCTCCATTAGCAAACTAATGTTTGATTCATTTCATGTAACCATCTTTCTAAAACAAGTTTGCTTTATACAGGACCTTCGATCGGGGAAGACGATTGGGACGGGAACTGAATGCGAGGGACTCTACTGCCTCAATCTGCCAGGGAAAGGAACATGCAATATGGTCAGTACCAAAACACCAAACCTATGGCATCAAAGGCTCGGACATCCATCTAGTAAAATCTTAGCTATGTTTCCTTTTCTGCACAATAAAACTTAAGATACAAGCAACTGTTCAATTTGCCCTCTAGCCAAACTCACTAGGAAACCATTTCCATTAAGTACTTCTTCCAGCAATTCTTGTTTCGAGTTGATTCATGTAGACATATGGGGAGGATACCATGTCCCAGCTATTTCTGGAGCACAATTTTTCCTAACTATTGTTGATGATTAGTCAAGGAGTACTTGGGCTTATCTTATGCAACACAAGTCAGAGGCTCGGCCCCTACTTGTTCATTTTGTCAATCTCGTTGAAAACCAATTTTGCAAGAGGGTGAAAATTGTTCGAAGTGATAATGGTCCAGAGTTCAAACACACACAATTTTATTCTTCCAAAGGTATTGAACATCAGACAAGCTGCATCAACACACCACAGCAAAATGGCGTTGCTGGGCGTAAACACAGACATCTCCTCAACATAGCTAGAGCCTTATTGCTTCAAGCACATTTGCCTAAACAGTTTTGGGGGGATGCCATTCTCACAGCCGCTTACTTAATCAACCGAACACCAACACCACTTCTACAAGGGAAAACACCATTTGAAATTTTATTTCAAAAGCCACCAAACTACGACCATCTTAGGGTTTTTAGTTCTCGTTGCTTTGTTTCCACACATCCCCTCCGCCCTAGCAAGTTTGATCCCAGATCCATCGAATGTATTTTCCTTGGTTATCCACATGGTCAAAAAGGTTACAAGGTCTATAGTTTGAAGGAAGAGAAAGTCCTAGTTTCAAGGGATGTTTTCTTCTTTGAGAATGAATTTCCTTATCAGACTGATGTTAGTCCGATCACCATCCCTACAAATCCTCCTCAATCTTCTACTCCAACACAATCACTTACTGATTATGACTATCCCACTCACACTACCACTTCCGCTGATCTACATCAAATGCCTGACACAACATCTCTTCCCTCCTCTCAAACAGAAACACAACCTACCATTACCACTTCACCTCCAACAGAAACACCACCACCAGACACTGTGCCGTCTCCAACAATCCCACCTCGTCGCTCCACCCGACCAACCAAGACCCCAACCATATTGCAGGACTTTCACATTGAGGCAGCCCTCCCTTCTAGGCATGTTCCGTCGTCTTCATCGAACGAGGTAATTCCTTCAGACATTCCTTATTCTATCTCTCATGTATTATCATATGATAGACTCTCTCCAAGGCATAAAGCTTTTACTGTCAAAATAACTCTCGACAAGGAGCCTAAGTCTTTTTCTCAGGCAATACACGAACCAAAGTGGAGAGAAGCCATGAACAAAGAGATTGAAGCTTTACAGGCCAACAATACATGGAGCTTAGTGCCGTTACCCCTGCATAAGAAGCCAATTGGTTGCAAGTGGGTTTACAAGATCAAGCATAATCCGGATGGAACTGTGGAAAGATATAAAGCTCGATTAGTTGCAAAATGATACAGTCAAGTTGAAGGAGTTGATTACAGAGAGACTTTCGCACCTGTAGCCAAGCTAACAACTGTACGAGTTCTTCTTGGTCTCGCTTCCATTCAGAGTTGGCATCTCCATCAATTGGACGTCAATAATGCTTTCCTCAATGGTGACTTGTTTGAGGACGTCTACATGCAATTGCCATCGGGTTTCGGACGAAAGGGGGAGACTAGAGTATGTAAGTTGCACAAGTCCCTGTACGGGCTCAAGCAAGCTTCGAGGCAGTGGTTTTTGAAGCTTTCTCAAGCTCTCAAGAGTGCCGGTTTCAAACAAAGCTGGTCAGATTACTCATTATTTGTCTGAAATACACATGGAAAATTCACAGCATTACTTGTCTATGTTGATGATGTGATACTAGCAGGTAACAGCTTACAAGACATAGAAGATACTAAAAGCTTCCTTGCGAAACACTTTAAGTTGAAGGACATGGGAAAACTCAAATACTTTCTTGGAATAGAGGTGGCAAGATCCAAGCAAGGAATTGTATTGTGTCAACGAAAGTATGCACTAGAAATTCTGGAAGATGCTGGTTTCTTAGGTGCCAAGCCTTCTCGGTTTCCTGTGGAACAAAGTTTGGTACTTACACAAGGAGATGGAGCAGAACTGCAAGATGCTTCACAATATCGAAGACTAGTTGGAAGACTCATATACCTCACAATTACAAGGCCTGATCTTGTCTATGCAGTGAACATTTTGAGCCAATTCATGGACAAACCTCGACAGCCACATCTAGATGCAGCATACCAGGTTCTCAAATATATTAAGCAAGCGCCTGGACAAGGAATTCTCTTGCCTTCTACAGGCCAGTTGGAATTAAAGGCGTATTGCGACGCTGATTGGGCTCGTTGCAGGGATACAAGAAGAAGCGTTACTGGTTACTGCATCTTTCTTGGGAATGCACCTATTTCATGGAAGACGAAGAAGCAAGGGACAGTGTCTAGCTCAAGTGCTGAAGCTGAGTATAGGTCCATGGCCACGACATGTTGAGAAATAACTTGGCTTCGCAATATTCTGAAGGATTTGAACGTAAGCCAACCACATGCAGTAAAGCTCTTCTGTGACAATCAGGCTGCTATTCATATAGCGTCAAATCCCGTCTTCCACGAGCGCACGAAACACATAGAAATTGACTGCCACGTTGTACGTGAGAAGGTAGAAAGAGGACTGGTCGAAACTCTTCATGTTCGAACAGAACAACAACCTGCAGACTTGTTCACCAAGCCATTGAGTTCGAAGCAGTTCACTGTACTGTTAGACAAGTTAAGTGTAATCAATATACACTCCAACTTGAGGGGGAGTATTAAGGAGAGCAATCCCAAGTAATTAGGGATTCCTAGAATGGAGAGCAATCCCAAGTAATTAGGGATTCCTATAATAGATTGGTTACCATGTTTATCCCTAGATTACTGAATCAGAATGGAACAAACTCTATATATAAGAGGTGTAATATGCATGAAATAATATCAAGAAGTCTTTTCTTTATCTTATAATTCTCTTTATGATCCATGCTATGTATGCGGGCTTGTTAGACCAAATAGAGATAAGATCCATGTACTAGTTTCTTTATAGGACTATGTAAACTCCCTATATAAAATACTCTTATCATATGAATAATATAACAATGATATTCTCCTCTAACACAAAATTCTTGATCATATCGCTTAGCACATCACTAAAACGACAAACAGAAAGAAAATCCCCATCAATATGTACCATCATTAGTCTTATAATTTTTGTTAATTTTGTGATTGATTCGTTGACAAATGCTAATGAAGCTGTAACTGAGTAGAGAAAACTTGCTTTATTCATTGACAGCGAGTAGAGTTCGCTGCCCCATCAATTTTGCAAGGTTGCCTTCAATGGTGATTGAAGACTTTAATTTGGTCCTCGTGTTTAGGTTAGATTGGTTAATTGGTTATCTATTCTGATTAATTAGTGCAATCATAGAATGATTAAAAGGAAACAAAATCACAAAATCGCAAAGGAAACTTAAATACATGGATGAGTATTGCAATATCTATCTAAAATATAGAGATTGTTTCCATTCTTTGAATGCATGAATCAGTGCGAGGACCAACGAATTGTAGCGTATTCTTGATTACAAACTAAATTCAACCTTAAGATTTTACCTTTGAACTTAATTAGTACAAGTTTTTTTGTTCAGAAAAAAACTATTTGATAAAAAAGGTTTTTAGCCGATTTGATATCCTAGCTTTTATTATATTGTCAATTTGCTACCCTACATTTTTTCTGTCATTTTGTTACACTAACTTTCATAAATTTGTCAAATTGCTACCGAACAGTCATATGTCTTTTTCTGTTAGGTGTTATGTCAATTTTTTTCCTGTTAGATGTGCCTTTCACGTGAGAGAATTTTCATAATTTGGAATTCAAATTGGGTTTTTTTAACAATTAAATTTGTCTCTTTAAATTATGAACTTCATTCAGGAAAAATAAAATAATACATGGATTCCGTTCAAAAAATAGAAAAATACATCCATGAGACGAGAAAAAAAAACAAAGAACTGGGTATCAATTCAATCTCATGAATGTGTTTTTCTCGTCCCATGGATGTGTTTTTCTTTTTTATCGGAATCCATGTATTATTTTATTTTATTTTTCCTGAATGAAGTTCAGAATTTAAAGAGAAAAAATCAATTGTTAAAAAACCCCAATTTGAATTTAAAATTATAAAAATCCCCAAAGGCACACCTAACAAAGAAATTGAATTTATAGATGTGTTTTTATGTTTTAATCGAAATTCAGGTATTGTTTTATTTTATTTTTCCTGAATGAAGTTCAGAATTTAAAGAGACAAATTCAACTGTTAAAAAAACCCAATTTGAATTCAAAATTATGAATTTTTTTTTTCACGTGAAAGGCACACCTAACAGAAAAAAATTGACGGAACACCTAACAGAAAAAGACATATATGATGGTTGGGTAGCAATTAGACAAATTCATGAAAGTTAGGGTAGCAAAATGACAGAAAAAAAGATAGGGTAGCAAATTTACAATATAATAAAAGCTAGGATAACGAATGGGCTAAAAACCCATAAAAACTAAATTTTCTCAAGGAATATACCCTCTTCTGCAATGTGACTATTAGGGGTGGGCACTTTGAGCCCGAAATGCAGTCACCCCCCGCATCACACCGAATTCATAACCGAATTTAACCGAAGTTAGGCAAACCGACGTCGTTTTGCTCATACACCGCACCGCACCGTTTTCAAACGGTGCAGTTGCGGTTCCGGGTATAAAACCCACCGAAATAAACCCACCGAACCGATTTTACATATATACATATATACAGCTTTTACCCTAGCCAGTAGCCGCGACCCTTCGTTCTGTGACTTCTGTCTTCTCCCTTCGTTCTGCCCCTCACAGTCCTTCGTTCTGCCCCTCACAGTCCTTCGTTCTCCCTTCAATCGATTCAGTCTCCCTTCAATCGATTCACTCTCCCTTCAATCGATTCAATCGATTCACTCTCCCTTCAATCGATTCACTCTCCCTTCAGTCTCCCTTCAATCGATTCAGTCTCCCTTCAATCGATTCAGTCTCCCTTCGGTCTCCCTGTAGTCGATTCAGTCTCCCTTCAATCGATTCAGTCTCCCTTCAGAATCTCCCTTGAATCTTGAATCTCCTCTGTTTACGTCGTCGTGCTCACCCAGTCTCCCTGCTCTCCCAGTCTCCCTGGTAATCTCTCTCTCTCTCATTTAGCTAAGTGTGATAATCAGAATGATTTGAATTTTGTAGCTTGATTTGAATTTACTTTGTGCGATATGAGTTGATGTTGGTGGCCTGTGAACTTGTTGGATGAGTTGAATTTACTTTGTGCGATATGAGTTGTGCGATAGCCTAAGGTCTAGATGTTATGAACATGCACTTGAGGATTGAAAGGTCCTGGTTTACTGTAATTGAACAATAATCATGAACAGTCTGTAATCATGAACAGTCTGTAATGTTTCAGCTCAAATGTTGAGGTTCTGTTAAGAAAAGGTGAATGTAGGTTTGTAATCATGTTCCGTTTAACTATTTAATGCGGTTTAAAGCAAACCGCACCGAACCGCACCGAAAATGCGGTTTAACCGAAAATGCAGTTTGCATTTATTTAAATGCAGTTGCAGTTTGCAAAATTAGAAAACCGAAAATGCAGTCTGCACTGCGGTTTTGGCCTTAAACCGCATTGCACCGCACCGCACCGCGCCCACCCCTAGTGACTATAACAAAGTTTAATCCCCACACGAGGTATAGGAGATAAGTGCAAACATCACATTTGTTGACAAAAATCCAGGAATTCTTAGTTGCATCATTGCTCCAAATCCTAGCCTCCAATGGAGCACACTCATCACAACTCAGAGATATGAGATTATCCAACTGATCGAGTTACAGAATGAGACATTTTTTGCTACGTGTCGAGTCGCTTCCATGCATGAAGACAACGCACACTCCACTTCATCTTTGTTTACCCTCTTAGTCGTAGCACACCATGAAACTGTGAAAAGAGCTTGGCGATCGTTGTTGACTAGTAAATTTACAGAGACATAGAGCTAGCTTGATGTACTAGACGGAAAGAGACGACTATTTTTTGAATGGAGCAATGGCTGCCGAAGAGACTAACGTCAGTACTAGTACTGCTGCTGCTTGGCTACTTGAAACAGACGATATTGAAGAAGATAGATCAGAAAGCTTTGATAATGATAATGGTGCTACTGCTAGTTCAAGACCGAAAGAGCCATGGAAGGGAGAGTATGCAAAGAGCATTCTGTACGCTGGTCTCGATGCCATTGTCACTTGCTTCTCTCTAATCTCTTTCATCTCCGCCAGCCGTCTCACCTCTAGTAACATAATCACACGCTATATTTTTTCTCTTGCTTTTTGTTACTTTGTTTTTTTTTGAAACGTGATTTTTATTGATGATTTGGTAAACTCCATCATGTAAAGTTGTTTAAGGTCTAGACCAGTGCTTGTCTTACAGCTCTATAATGAAAACAGAACCATAACTACTGAGTACTGAGGGTACGGACATACAGTAAGATATTACTTAATTGGGCATATGAAGCATGTTGAAAGACACCTAAGACATTATTTTGGGACAGTTGGAGACTCCTGGAACTCTGGAAGTGTATGATGTGTATGACGCCTTATATATGTGATACAATGAGACTCCTATAGTGCATATATGCATGTCCTAGTGCATAACTGAGTCTTTATTTGTATTTGTTTGCAGCGGAAGTACTGGTTCTAGGACTTGCTAATCTGGTGGCAGACGGGGATATCGATGGGCGTTGGAGATTTTTTGTCAAGCAGCAGTGAAAAGGATGTTGCCACCAAAGAAATGGCGGTGACAGAATGGGATGTCACAAATCACGTCAGCCTTGAGATGATGGAGTTGCTCCAAAAGTATCAAGCACTTGGCATGGACGTGGTTGACGCCGCCACGGTAAAATCTAATGAAATTGTGATAAACTTGCTTATTGTATAATGTCTTCGGTAAAATCTAATGAAATTGTGATAAACTTGCTAATTGTAAAGTTAGATTTTATAATGTCTTTGGTGTAACTAAATTACTTTGTTTGTGAGTCGTGATTTAGTTGGTTAATTTAACTAATAATTTTAAGGTCACAGGTTGAAACTTAACAGACATCTTCATACATATAAGGTGTGTGAATTATTAATATATATATTTTTTTACTTTCATGTGACATGGTTTGGGACTTGTACAAGGTTGTGAGCCTTTTTGCCAAGTACATTTGGCTCGGCTCCTCTCCTCTTTTATCATCCTCATCCCATTTACAAACAATGAATTGGTTAAGTTTGCTGGTGCTTGTATCCTCTCAGCACTTGCACTCGCTCTTGGGATTGCAAAGGCCAAGATTGCAGGCCAGAACTATCAACTATGCTTTATCTGTGGCAGTGACTCTTCAATGGTGTCGCTGCTGCACTTGCCGCTTATCTCGTTGGATGGACGCTGAAGAATATAGCTGGCCTTTAAGGTTGAAGACTAGGGCCAACAAGAGTGGTATATGCCACGTTTATGCATATCGGACCAAAAAATGCATATTGGCCAGGACAATGGATGTGGCTTGATTTTTTTTTCGACTGCTTGATTTTGTTCACTTGGGAGTGGCACGAGTACTGACCAAAAAGCAATTTATCGGGCACAACTTTGGCCTACCTTCATTTACACTAATGAATTCGAAACGACTATTCGGAAGCACAATGAATAGTTACAGACACTAAAGCCTTAATAAGAAGTAATTTATGATGTAAGCTAAAACACTTGAAGTTCTGTCGGATGTTAGTTCCCTTCATTCAGAGCCAATTGCAAGGCATGCTCTGCTTCCTTGAGGAATAAACGAGTGAGTTGCTTTTGTCCTCGTCTATAAATTATACTAGACCACTTGTTTCTGCTCATTGATTGGTGTTGTTGCTCTTCACTGCTCTCGAGACGTGTCCACAATTAAGAAACAGATTGAATGTTCAGCTTCTCTACTATCTCATGTACATAGACGAGAACAGAATGATGAAGGCAGAAGATGGTACCTCAAATAGTTTTCATTCCCTGTTTGTAGAGTTGGACTTTCACTTATGTGTGCGTCTTTAAGCAAGTTCGTGTCACTGTCCTCCGAACCAGAACCATCTTGAAGATCCGCCATCCTTACATACAGAATGCACGGTTCGCAACTTAGCATAGGTACTGAACAATTCATGTTAAATCTTCTAAGTAGCATGCAACTAGTAACATGAACCTTTTAATGAAGACTGATGGATCATATAGTAAGTTCAAAAGTGGAGGCATGCAAATTGAGAGGTTCATTTAGTTCTTGCGAAAAATATTATAATATCACAAGTGAGACATTTGAACATGGATTAGGAGTCACCTCATAGTAAGAAGATCCACAAGCATTTGCAGAGCTCCGGAGTCACCACAAACCTCCCATATTGCTGCTCGAACTTCTGAATCAGATGGTTGCCTGCCCCCTCCAGATGTAACAAGCTTTAAGATAAGGTAAATTGAACCAGGGTTAAGAACCAGGAACGTAAATTATTCAATGGGCTAGACCATAAAATGGTGTCCCAGCTTGAGTAAACAGGCATTACAAATTTGTAGTTTACATTTAGGACTTGAATTTACTTTCATTTCTTGCTTATTAAAAAGTGACTTGACCTTTTTTTTATCAGCAAGAAATGAAAGTAAAACATGTAAGAGAAGACCACCTTTCCTTTTTAACTTCGTGTTTAAGGCCTCTCCCTTCTCACAAGTTAGTGGGGTTGGAAAGCCAGTATGGTGGTTGTGGTGATCTGGTTGTGCATCCTGTTTGTTCCTCAAAGCCCAAAACATCAAACAGAAAAGGTAGATAATCTATACCTCCTCCAGCATTGATGAAACCTGAAACAGCTCATCCTCTTTCATGGCTATGGTCCTCAAAGTTGTCAAAAAGTTTTCGGGAAATACCAACTTGTTCAAATATGATGGCATCTTGCGCTGACCACTCCAACTATAGCTGCAAACACGGTCAAGGTTGCCCTTATCACTTCCTTCATTAGTTGAGATGCCTACTGGGAAAAGCCGTGATCCAGTAAACTTCTAGGTAAGAGACACCTCATTTCGCCCTTCTGTGAACAATCCAGGTTTGTGAACAAACAAAGTTTGTTTTGAAAAATGAGTAAATGAATAACCATTTATACACCTATACTTTTACTGAAGTAGAACTTCTCATAAATTAAACAGAAAGTACCATAGCACAAAATTAAAAGACGGATAATAGCAAACCTGTGCTTCAAGAAGCTGTGCTTTCGAGTCAGAAAATGGAAGACTTTGCAGCGCTTGTACTGGATAATGGACCTGTACATCATTATTGTACGAAACCGTGATCAGCGTAATCAGCTCAAGCAATTGATTGTTAAAAGCTATGATCCTAGCTGGAATTAGATGACAAGGGATTACAATATCAAAAGTGTATACAGTAATAAGATTAAAAGGTCCATGTTACTTCTATTTGATCTGGTTTGAGACATTGTCAGTATCGATAACAAGTTATTGCGAAATAAAAGAATGATCTATAAAAGGTTTCGCAAAATTAATCAACAGAAAGGCATTACCATGAGATAGTCATCTGGATTACCATCAAGGACGAAACCATACAGATGAAGTAATTCCTGCAGCAAACACAAGATAGTGATTCTTCCTTGGAAGTTGATGAAGGATGTCAAATGCTAATGTGGATTAGGAAAACGAGATCAGGGCAGACACCAAGAACATGATAACCGTCTTCAATTTTCAGTTGATTTTTCATATGAGCTCAACAATTATGGCAGGCAAAGTAAGTGGAATCTGGAAGACTCATAGCCTAAGTAAGCACGCAGCCTCATATGACCAAAAAAATTTAGGTGCATGTAACATGCAAGTAGCACATGAAACTAAACAAGTTTCAGGATACAAGCATATGCCCAGACAAAGGCAAACATTTTTAAAAATTATGTTCAATTGCTAGGAAGAAGATCATGTCTGGTGGAACTGGATGAAAAAATAAGTATACAACTTAAAGTCACTTTGGTATCAAATACAACATTCTATAAATGTCACCAGGAAGTACCTCATTTCCTTTGTTACCATAACTTATGGAAATTTCTTCATCAGTCTCCAAGGGTTGTCCAGCTTTCCAATTTGAAAAAGGAATATCTCGGTAAGTAAGATAACACAGATAACTAAATCAAGTAAGAGAAATGAAAACAAGTATAGTAAGGCTTCCATAGCAATTTTCACAACTGACCGAAACCAATATGAAATTTCATAATCCTGCTACATAAAAGAACACAAGAAATAAACACAAATATTGAATATATCCAAATATCTGTATTCTATGAAATCAAGCAAATTCTTTGGTTGCATAACACATAGTTTTACTGATTTACAGAAGAAAAAAGGTACAAATTGAATTAAGGTACTACCACAAAGAAGATACATAGAAACAGGAACCCAAGTTATTGATCCTCTTCCGTCAACTTCCCAGGTTGCTGCCGGCTTTACACCTGAAATAGAAACATGATGTAGGTGTATGGGAAAACAGACTTTATCTCTATATATACACAGAGAGACACACAAGCATACAAGGACAAAAGTGTAGGCTACTGTAGTAACTAGAATGAAATGGAGTTGAGCAGCAGGATTGACTACACTGGTTAAAGGATCTTACACTTGAATCTTAACAGAGGAACTTATAATTCTGTAGGTTCTGTAACCGAAGTAGATAAAATTTTAAGAATACCAGATGACAATATGCATACCATGGTTGCAAAAGTCAATGCCAGGAACAAGACCCTCCACCCAGACAGCATCTTTTTGGTTTGATACGGATGTCACTCCATTAACTGGAATATCAACCCCGTCTACCTGACTTCCTAATTTTAGAAAGCATCAATATTAGTTCAAATACACACAATTATATCAAAGAGAATCCAAAATCATCCAATTATGATAATTAGCAAGGGAAAAACTTACAATACCTTTATCATCCATGTCATTAACCATATGAGTTGTAGAATCGTTTGAAATTTTGTCACTTGAAGCACTGCAGTTCTTCTTTTCCTCAACTTGTGGAAACACATAAGAGTATGGAAGGGGGATGTTCAAAGCACGAGCCCAAAATACAGAATTTGCCCTAGCATGACAGAAATTAGGAAAGATAAGCAACAAAGGTATCAAGAAAGGTTAGACCAAACACTAAAAATTATTTAATTAAAGATGATACATACCAAAGGAAATCTTCAAAGCACACATCCCTGTTAAAGCAAAGGAAGCATACTATCAGGGATCAACAATCATAGAATATAGGATACTTAAAGATAAAAATAACTAAGTACAATGTTTATATTATACTGAGTATTGTCAACGTGCCATATTAACATAATCTTCAAGGGTTACATGTCCCAGTATTCACTAGTACTAGAATTCAAGGGTCTGACAATAAGTTTATAGAACACCACGTTTACAAAATCATCATGAATCACACAGACATCTAAACGCTGACATTCACATAGTCCATAAGTAGTTGGTGAGTTGAGAGGTCCAGAGTCTGAGCATAGCAGTGTAATACCAAATGACGTACTAATATTTTCACAGGATACCATCAGATGCTGTATTCTTCATTATTTAACACTAGTTCAAAACAAAGACACAAAACTGGGCATGACCAGTACCACCAAGATTCTAAAAAAGCTGTCACTCTATTCTACCCTTCTAGGTGTTGCTATGCATAATTAATTATTTACATACCCATGATTCATATTAGCCTCTCTGAGTTTGAAATAAATACTTTACATACCAAAAATAGATGCATGAATATTCTTTCAGAAGCACAGGACCTGCTAGCTTAACTCCCTTATGAAATCAAATGGAAACAGAATTCATTTCTGACATACCTTTCCAGATCACCATCAAGACTTAACAGCTTAACCACCAGAGCCTTCAGTTTATCATCATATAAAGACCGCAAGCTTTTCTTCTGTAAATTAAAGCTCTCGTTGGTCACATATACTACAGAAAAAGATAGGCTACTCAAATCATATTATCAAAAGAGAAAACCAAATAATAACAACGAAAGACAAATGGACACACACTGAAGTTTTTGTCAATTTGAGAATCAAATAGCATCAATTTAGCATCTCAACATGTCTAATTAGTCCCACAAGCGATGACATACTTCACAAGTAAACCCACAGAACACTTGAATATTGAATTCTAATTAAAGAGTAAAATCGGCACCCTTTTTTGCAATCCACGTCCCCTTCCCTCTTCCTTTTCTTATACACGTATTCATTGTAGAAACAATCATGCAAGAGGTTAGAGAGGGTGTGATTTGAAGCAAAAGGTATGCTAATTTGACCACCCAGAATTAAGTACCTCTCTGATCATGCCATGGTAATGTATTGCAAAAGTGTACTGTATCAATACAATCACATCATAAAAGGTCCATAAAAAAGAAAATGGATGCCCGTAAAGTTTTTAACCTGCAGTTCAGTTGCTCGATACAGTGTTGTTCCTTTTAACTCTAAAAGCTCATCATCAGTAAACCAAAGTGGATTGCCAAATGTGGTGGGAAGCATATCAAGGTACCTGACCAAATCCAATGACAGGGGAAGTTATCTTCCACCCAAGAGGAAAAGAGCACACCATCAAAGAAACCAAAAGGTATTAATTGAAAATTAAAGAAATTCCCTCTATACATACGGCTTCCAAGAAGAATTCTTGCGGAGGCGCTCCACTGTTAGAAACAAAACCATCAAGAACCTATCATCTACATCTCCTTCTTCAAGCATTGCTCTACATTCCGGTCCCAGAAGAGGATCTTGCAAAACTCTCATAGGAGTTATTGCTAAATCCAAAGGCACAACTAATAAAACCCCTGAAATTTGTTTCCAAAAGTGAGTCAGAACTCAGAACTATTCTGCTTGTAAAAATGTAATGAGAGCAGGTTTCATAACACAATGGGGATGCAGTCTTGGAATGTTGACCTAAAAAGTTGGGTTAAGATGCCTAGGTATGATGTGTGGGTACAGTGCTAACTTAGTAAATAATCGCAGGATGAAGCAAATTTATTATTGATTGATAGTGTCCATTGAACATTTTAGGTTTTGAAAGCCACATGGAATGCTACTACTATTTCTAATTCAAGTTAAAAATAAAATAACAATCTTGTCTGGTGTACTCCCCCAGGGATCATTTGCTAACAAACCAGCTCATGCATGCCAGAATTTAGTACGAAGAACACAACTGCATCATGCAAACATTGTTTAAGCTTATAAAACTATGTTAAAGACATGGTAATAGTACTCCAAACATAAATCTCTTGTGCTTGTTTAAAGAAACAATAGCACAAATTATACTTCCAATTTTATACCTCCAATTGCAGGAGACTTATCAACAACAATATATTGGCTTGAAAGGCAACAATAGGTACTTCAGAAAATCGAAATAAAGCTGACAGCATAATTCAATTTATAGCAAACATGAGGAACCATATATATAAAGAACAAAACTTTACTAACTCATGCAAAAAGGAAGAGTTGGGTTTACCATCAGAAACAACATTAGCAGCAAAAATGCCAAACCCCTTATCAGAATCCGAGTACTTGATCTTACACCCACGTAGCTCCACCCCATTAACCTAAATCCAAAACCCAATCAATCAAAATCACAGTTTCACTAACTGGGTCAGTAAAAAAGCTCATACAATACTGTAAAAAACATGGGCACCTCTAACCACTGCAGAAACCGTTCAAGCTTCACGTCTTCTTGTGAACCCACCATTGCTTTGTGTTTTCTGAAAGAAACACCCAAAAGAGTTATAAGGGTTTAAGGCTTTAAGCAACAGACAGAGTAAAGCTCGTCTTTAATTTTATTCACACCCACAAAATTACTATCTACACCCGGACACAAACTATATATACAGACGTGGCGTAATCAGGAGGGTCCACTAGAGACAGTGGCGGGTAAATCACAGAGTAAGAGAACACACCCCTCTGGTTCTTTTTTTTGGCAAACACCCCTCTGGTTCTTTAAAGATGGCAATGCCTCAAAGCTTTGAGCTTTTTGAAGTTCCCTAAGCTCTAAGAATCAGTTTCAGATCTGAAGGGCGCGAAGACCTGCATGTATTCAATTGGTAATGAAACAATTCCCTTAAAGTTTTGATCTTTATCATTTTCAATAGGCAAAGCATTCTCCTTTAATAATTTTCAATTTCCAATTTTTTTATTTCTTTTCGTTTTGATTTTCCGAAGAAATGTATATGTGTGTAGATATGTAACATTGCGTTGTGCTTTTCTGGTGTTACCAGATTTGTGATAGTTTGTGATTCTTGTACCTGTTTGGCGGTTTTTCCATCTGTGAATCAGGGTTTGTGTGCCCTTAGATTCTGATTGTGCCATGTTTAGGTATGGAGATTGATAGAAAAGTGATATCAATAATCACAAAAGCATGATAAGAAGCCTACATATCACCTCATCAAAAGCAGGTATCAAAGACTTAACTCTGGTCAAAAAAGGCATAATCTTCCAGTTAGGAGTGGAGTCAGGAATAGAGAGTGACTTGATAACCTCCTGTCAATCATCTTCAACTAGAACCTTTTTCAGCTTCAAAAAACTTGCAATCTGTAGACCCTTGACAATTTGTGATTCGATATCAGTTGCACATTTTATGATTTAAGGTGTTATCATAAGAGCATTACTTTAGGTGATTCTCTTCCGGGGTTGTTCATATATTTTTTATATGAGAACCTACCTCGGATTTTACCCTAAAATCCGGAATGAACCATGTGAAGACCACCTTCAAAGAAGGTTTTACTGAAAATCCGGCAGAACCTCCCTTGAAAATAGACAATCATTCTAAACAAAAACTTGCAACACACACTTCTAAAATAACTCCACCTTACTCCTGGAGCATACCTGCTCCTCAAATGACAACACCTCCCAAATTAACAAACACTAAGCTAACAACATTCTCAGGTTCAGAGCAATTCTAATGTTGAGGAAGGAAATCAGAAAATTTACAAGCATAATTATTATTGACTATGCCTCACTTCATGTACGTCCGACCTCACTAGACTGGCCTACAACTAGTCATTTGAAACCGAAAGGCACAAGAAAAAATATTTGAAAAATGTTTGAGTTAATGGACAAAAATAACAAAGTGATTAAATAAACAAGAGTTCATGCTTTTCCAATTTATTTTCAAGAAAAATACGTAATGCATGCCTCAGTGAGGAGAAGACTCAACTCCTGAGTAAAAATCACCAACTCTAGCCTTGTCGGTTAAACGAAAATAAGCATATATCTGACTAGCCTCGCTAGTCAGATATAATAATTTGTTTATATATTGAGTCTCTCAGACTCTAGCACATGAATACATAAGTATACACACACCGGTCTACAACGTTTGGGTCTTAATGCTCACGTCACACCATAATGGCGGCAGATACATGCTACACTATTATGGATTATGGAGGATTATACTCCTAGTGAGGATATAGTGTGTGTGTGTATATATATATATAATAATGATTCTATAACTATACACATATATGTATACTCATATAGGGCTATAACGTTCGCGTCTGCACTCACGTCACGCTCATAATGGCTGCTGATAAATAATATAACATTATGACGGAATATACTCCTTGTAAGAATATAATATATATTCACACACACAAGCACACGAAACTCAATCAAAAATCTCATTTTCAATGACCACGTACACTCTTCCGAAAATCTCATTTTTAGTAATTTTTCAAATCAAATCAAATTTCCAATTAACCAGATATGCGACAAGCCTCACTAGTTAAAAATAATTAATTATTTATATATTGAGTCTCTCAGACTGTAGCACATGATTACATAAGTATACCCACACCGGACTATGACTTTTGTGTCTTACGCTCATGTCACACCATAATGATGACAGATACGGGCTACACCATTATAGCGGAATATACACCTAGTAAGGATATAGTATATATAATCATAATTTTATAACTATACATATATATGTATACTCATACATGGCTACGACACTCGCTCCTCACACTCACGTCACGCTTATAATTATGGCCGATAAATAATATAACATTATGACAGAATATACTCCTTGTAAGAATATAATATATATTCACACACATCAAAAATCTCATTTACGATAACCACATAGACTCTACCTAAAATCTCATATCAGTAAATTAATATGAAATATTAAAATGATCAAAAGCAAGTGAAACCATAAATGTCAAATAGAATAATTCATTTCATAAAATGATTATCGCATGCATAATATTTAAAAATAAAAGTTCACTCATAGTTTATGGCCTAAACCGACAAAACCCGGAACGCTCCTTAAACTTTAGCTCAAAATATTAACTCCTCGAGTCCACCTCACGTCTGATAACAAACTGTCAAGAAAGTACGTCAGATCGATCTTCGATAAACCTATTTACTCGACTTATTTCCTGGTTTGGCTAGAATTCCCTGGTTTGACTAGGATTTACAAACTTTGACTCGTTGACTGAGTTTGACCAATTGACTAGGTTTGACCAGTTGACCGCTTGACCAACTTTTCCTAAAAATGAAAACTTTCTTTAAACGGAAAGTTACTATAAATGAAAACTTACTATAATTGAAAAGTCTCTCAAATTGAAAGTTTCCAAAAATAGTAATTTTCGAATATTAGCAAGTTTTTTAAATAATAAAACCTGGAAAGTAAATTCTCTCAAACAGTTAGAGTCCTGCCTAAAACTAAAAAGAGTAATATGGTTTTTTAGTCCAAATAGGTGGTTCATTAAATAAGTAATCTATCAAGAGTAAAATGGTAAAATGCACAACAATGACAGATATGAAAATAGTGAAATCAGTAAAACTATAACAGTAAAAAATAACTTAGGTAAAAAGTAAGAAGGGTAGCATCGTAAATTCTGAAATCTGATAATAGTATTCATGTAATTTCATATTGTAGTAACACAAAGGGTAAATTAGAGACAGTAAAAATCAGAGCTTTTACTCTTCTTTTCTCGGATAGCATTTTTTAGCTCTTTAGCACTTTGGCTCATTGGTTGAAGATGAGTGTGTTATAATCACACTGTTTGACATTTAACACATATTGGTTGGAGATGACCTTAATCCCTATCTTCCATTTTTCTCCTCTGAAGGGACTTTTTTGGTAATGAATGGGACTTTTTTGGTAATGAAAGGAACTTTTCTCCTCCGAAAGTTTCGATTTATTTTTAATGATCTTGAATGGTGTAGGTTTGACATAAGTGTTAAGTTTTTGTTTTAATCTCAACCATTCAAGCTCATTAAAAAACAGATCTAATGGTGTGGGTCTATCCCTAGAAATAGTTAAAAAAGATCGCTCATTAGAAGGACTATATATATATATATCATTCGTACCCTTTAGAATGTATAACTGAAACTGAAGGATAATCTTTTCCTCCAAAAAAACAGAAAAAAAAACGAAAAAAAAACTGAAGGACAATATGGCAGTTGTTGACTGTGACAAGATTCCTATTGGTTGATGCCAAAAGAAAAACGGATATTGAAAAAAATTATATAAAACTGATGAAGATGATTTTAATTGATTTTTTTTTCGTTACAGATTTTTCATCTATATACAGCAGCAGCAGCAGCTGTTGTCAAGGATTACAAATGTTTACGGATCCCTGTGCACAGCCGCTCAGTGCTGGCCAATTCTTTGTTCGTTCTGAAGTTAGCATTTACTAATGTCCTTGGAATAGAATTGATTGATGCAAATGAAGGTCACTAATCATGAGTTAATTTTGAACCAAGTACATGTATTTGTGTAACGTCCTGTACCTAAAAGTTACATTTTTACAGGGACTTATGGGTTACCGAGAGCTTTTAACTACGACCGGTGAATTAATAAGTTATCGCTCGAGTTTATTTTTGAGTTTTTCTCGAATCTAAGAAAAATAGATTTAAAAACGTGAAGTCGTAGTACGTGTTGAGACGAGCTCTCCGGTATGTCCGGATTATTTTTCAGAGCTTCCGTCTATTTTATACGAATTTCTGAAGTTTCTGATAATTTTTAATTATCATTTCGGTAAATAATTACTATCATTTAACAATTTACTTTTACCTATTTTAAATCTGGATCGTCATATCAAGTAGGTTTTGATCTGCACCATTATAAAAAGAGATGAGAAGTTGACTTTCGGTCAAAACTCTCCAAACTCGGTCAACCGGTCCCTCTCAAGCTCTCCGCCTCCGGTCGTCTCCTCTGGTGAATCGCTAGCTCGGGTCAACCCACTCTGGCGCTCGACCACCAAAATGTTCCTCATTGCGCCCTTTATCTAGCCCAGCCCTCAAATCGGCCGTGCAACCGTCGTAGACGGTGAATCGAAGGGGAGTAGCTCAGCTGTGTTCATCGATTTCAAGCGACCTCATGCCACGATTCAACAGATTAAAGGTAGGGTTCTTCTTCTCTTGACTTATTCATCCTTTCTCTGCCCTTGCTCGACCGATTCGAAGCCTAATTCGATTTTGCCCTTTTTCTGGTTTTCTGGGTTTCTCACGGCGCAGCTCCGACGACTGTGTTTTGAGGCTACTGGTGGTCACTTTGAGTTCTGGTGGAGCTCCGGATGGATGTTGGTGATGTTTTGGGTGGCAGCAGCTTGTGTTCTCCAATGAGGCAGAGGGGTTGCTAGTGAGGAGAGGATCCATGTTCTTGATGGTTTTTTGGTTTGGGTTTTTTGTTAAGTGAGGTGGAGCTCAGGGGTAGGCTGCAGCCATGGAGAGGCACCTGGGTTTGGGTGGAGCCGAACAGGGGTAAGTCTCGTTCTCCTTGGAAAATTTGTCGTCTCGGTAAAGTTCATGTGTTGTATTTTGGATCGAATGCTTAATTATGGTGTTTTGGTTCATGTTTGTCGATAACTTACTGAATGGAGAAAACAGGGAAGCTATGACCATTTTCCAGCAAGATTGCCGGAATCCGGCGAAGCATCAGAATTTTCGATAGTAACCCAAGGGGTAGAAATCGATTCTCTCAATAATCTTAGAGTCATAAAGTTGCCGTTAATTAATAAGTCGGGTTAATTAAGAGAAAAGTCAAAAATTAGGAAGTTTCTATTTTGGGAAACTTTTCATTTTAAGAAACTTTCTATTTATGAAAAGTTAATAATTTGGGTTGATAATTTAAGAGCAAAGTTAAAGAAAATGTGAAAATTCAAAGTTAAAGGAATTGTTGATAAAAAGTGAAGCATGAAATTTAAAGAATGTTGACAACTTTAGTTGTTTTGGAAGATGATGATTTCTTTTAGCGGAATGTCAAGTTGATCATTCTAAATAATTCGGATAAATAATTTTAAGTTATATCGACTCATATTTAGTAAATCAGTTAAGCTATTAATTGAGTGTCCATAGTAATTTCACAAATTACTAAGTGTTAACCTAACGTCAAATGAAATAGTAAGAAAAGTCATTATGTTAAGGTTGTGTATACAGAAACTAAATTTCGAGTTGATGATTTGAAATAAGCGTAATGGTTGAAAAGTTATTAAAAATAAAAGAATTTGGTCAACTCATGGTCAAATTAGGATTTCCTAGTCAAACTAAGAAAAATACAAGTCAACGGTATTAACGATTGATGTGTTGGATTAATTTTACAGCCTATGCACGAACGTGAGACGGACTCTACCATGTGGATATTTCGAGATAATACTTGAGGGACATTCCGAATAATGAGGAGATCGCATTAAGTACTGTGAGTGGACATTTTGATTTTAAAACGTGCATGCTCAAATATTTATGAAAGTTTTTAAACAACATGATTTTTATTGATTTAATGAGCCGGTGTGACCGGAAAGGTGGGTTGCGTCCCTTCCGTAAGCTCTTATATTGTGTCTGCTGAGGATATATTGGTTAAATTTAGAATATTTGTTTTATGGCAATTGTTTTGAGGGCGGCAGGAGAACCGTGCATTATGCATGAGATGCATATTTTAATTTACAGAGGATGAGTCATTATTGACTTTTCGTATTTGTTTGTTTTATTCACCATGAAGGGTCGTTACATATACATAAATATATATATTAGTAAATTTCAAGATGACTTATTAAATCAAAAAATTTTAGTTCGTGTTGACTGTAAAAGTGCTAAACATGTTTTGGAAAAAGATGTTCAAAATATTGCTAATAAACAGATTTTTGCTCGTTGGCAAGCAATTTTAAGTATTTTCGATTTTGAAATTGCATTCATCAAAGGCAGTGACAATCATATCCCTGATTTTCTAACCAGAGAATTTCTTCAGAGTTCAACTCATGCATCCTCCCATGAGGACCAGATCACAAACGGGGAAAAATCCCCAAAGCCCACCTGAAGTAAAACCCCAAGGTCAGCAATCAGTAAAACAAGAATTAATCCCCTATTTCAGTCAAAATCCTATTAGGCCCATATATATATATATATATATATATATATATATATATATATATTATATAGCCCCCTTAAGGAAGTGAAGCGGGCAATAGTAGCTTTAGTTGGCTCCGACCCTAGCCAGAGAGACTCATTGTCATGGTAGAATTTTTCCATCATGAAGGGTTGTTTCATTACTTAGTAGCCTCCTGAAGGCTCTGACTCTAGTCTGAGAGACTCTGCGTCATGATGAAATCTCTTCTCCTATTTTTAATATTGATTTTAAGCCAATGAGATTGACAAGTGTTGTTTTGATTTTTGAAATGAATATTTTAGATTTTTCCCAACGAGGCATGCATAAACGAATTTCAGAACATTAAGAGGGAGAACAATATAATCGACATTTTCTCACTCTTAGCTATTATTTTTGTCCACTCACTCTAACGTTCTGTTTTTAAATGTTTTTCTTTGGGTCATTCGTTTTCAAATGCCCAGTGTTACAGGATTGCTGAGAGGAGATCGTGCGTACAGAAAACGAGACATAGTCAACTAATCCGTTGTCGCTAGTATGTGTATTTAGGTATCATTTTCATATAGATTTACTCTGATTACCCCCAACTTAGCTTAGTTTAATTGATGGTGAAACGTAGTTGTGATTTAGGGAGTATGATAACTCCAGGTGCTGAGATTGAATTATATATTATGTGGAAGTGCTTAGTAGATATGCAGGAAGGGTTGTCAATTTTAAGAAGGTTTCGGTAAAAAGTTCTCTTGAAGGGTTGTCAATTTTAAGAAGGTTTCGGATTAAAGGGGTTAATCTAGGGTGTGTCTTGATATTTTGTTTTATTTAGTTTATATGTGAGTGAATCACCGATGTAAATAAGTATTTAGTAACGTACAATTGTACGTTGATGTATCAAATATAGCAGTATTTCTCCCTTAATCAACATAAGGATTAGTGTTCACATGAGTGACTACTCTGATTGAAAAGTTAATACTCTATACTATATACTATATATACCTTGGAATGATACATAAAAGGTTAGCATGGCCCTACGTAAGGATGACATATAAATCGAGAAATTGTCCATTTTTTTTAATATTTTGCCCTCTTTTTGATCCAAGGTGAGGGTTGTTTATCCTAGGAGAGATTGGTTTACATAGGTTGAATACAGATTTCCACTTTCTTGATTCCAAAGTTGTAACAATTTTTTTGCAGCAATTGTGTTGTGCTTAATTTTAGTAATTCAGTTCAGTTCTGTTGCAGCTTCAAATGGCAGAGTCCCTCTGGTCTTATTTGGGTGTAAAATAAACTTTTTCGGACGAGCTGTATTGCGAACCAGTCTAGTGGTTCGTTGAATATATGATCGGGTATCTCGGAAGGTATCCGTGATCAAGGTCATATTAGGCCTGTCTTGGAAGTCAAGACACTTTGGTGTAGATCTAGGTTATATTTGATATATCATGGATCGGGTGATTAATGGAGAATCATATGACTTCCAAGATTGAAAGAAGGTTTTTGGATTAGGAATGCAATGAAGCTACCTTGATGGTGAAGGAATGTGAGGTGTGCATGATTTGCTTCTTTTCTAACTAAGGAAGATAATTATCTTTGATTCCTTGACCTAAAAGTGAGGTGTGCATGATTTGCTTCTTTTCCAACTAAGAAAGATAATTATCTTTGATTCCTTGACCTAAAGGATGTCTAATACGTGCTGAACTTGATGATTACATAAGGGTTTCATCATTCAGTTATATGGCTAGCACATGTCCAGATTTTTAGAAGGTATAATTGTGACATTAAGGATTCATTCCTTAAATGGTTGACTGCATATGGTGATGCACGGTCAGAGCATATCTTGGAGCAATTATATTGCTGGGTTGTATATGAAGGTAGACATATCTAACTACAAGAGTTGGATGTGAGGTGAACATATTCATCTATAATATTGTATCTTTATGGTATATGCGGTCAAAATATATGTACATATTTCTTTCCTAATAGGACATGCGTGACTTGATTAGCGATTACTTTAGGATCTTTTCCATGATCTTTGGAATAGAGGTCTGACACGCTTTGATCCGCAAGTAAGAATAAACTCTAGTGTTCACTATATAAAGGGCTTGACGACGAATGAAGAAGAACTCATCAACAGACAAAAACAAACCTTTGCATTCTGTAAAACAAGCATCCATTGGAGCACCTACACAAAAAGATATTTGGGTCTTTTTATTCCAACGAAGCTCTATCCGTATGCATTCCCCGCTTCTACCTCATCAAAGCCCGATCCGTCGGCGACTGCTGCTGCTACCTCACCAAGCTTCATCCTTGAGTAAACAGTTCATCCTCACTTCACAAAGACATATACGTATGCGAATACTCGCAAAACTATTGGTAGAGTGAATAACTCTAGCAAATATCTCAGTTTGTCAGAGAAACCTTTGGCGAACGCACTGTAGTCTTGATTTATAGTTCTGCTAAACCACACCGGTCTGAGTAAGAAACGTCTGCTTCACGTGAAGTGAAGAAAAATCCTAGTTGCTCCTCAGCTAGGTCTGTGAAGAGCCTGAGTGCCGGCTTGATCATCCCCGTACGTTAGTCGTTTGAGGAGAAGTCAGAATGCGTCCAAACACAGAGAACAAGATTGCATATAATCAAAAGGTGCTAACACGTCAACAGAAATTGATTATTCGGAAGAGTCATTTTCACCCCGAACATGTCTATCCTACACTTCACACCCAGCCTCGCCATTTTAACCACAACAGTGGTCGATCTCTTGATCATCGATATCATGCAAGGTAGTAGCTGTAGTGAAAACAAACGTGTGAAAACAAACTACTATATATCATATACGGTGACAAGAACATGGCCAAAGCACGCCTTATTCCATTTCTGCAGCTATCGGATGTGATTCACCAAGAGTTGTCAATGTTAGCAATCGAAAAAAGAGCTGTCAATGTTCCCAAGTATGAACTGAATATATTTTCGGTTTTTGGTACATGTATAAGAGCTAAGGCCAACTAAGCATGTTTTTCTTGTAGTTTTGATCATCCGCTCTTGTCTTCTATACACGTAAAAAGGGTTTTAATTAATTAGGTCAATAAGAGTAAATAGTTGAACAGGAAAAAGTGAAAGGCTTTGTTCCCAAAAAGTTGAAACTAAAAAATTACTGAGGATTTCATTAATGCTTCCTAGTCGTTGAGGAATGAGAAGTTACGTGTGAAGGAAATCCAGTGGTGTAAAGAACACACCTTTTTTTAACAGGAAGTAAAGGACACTTTGAAAAGACCATTTTCTCCCACCCATACAAAGACGTCGTTTTTGACAAGTGATATTAATTAATGCCGATTATCATGAAATGCATCCAAAAATTGGAAAATAATTTGTTTAGTCCGTGACCCATGGATTTTTCACATCCACAACTAGGATTCTGTCTTGCTTAGTAAAATTTTATGAAACAGACCTTTAAAGCATCTCTAATTTTTTTAAAAAAATTTCTTTAAAATAAAAAAAGTAAAAGATAAAATTAAAAAAAAAATTGCTCCAACTCCAATTTCAATAGCTTCTACATTTTAGAGAATTCAACATTTAATGAAACAGTAGAATATGTTATCATAATTTGAGAAAATAATGTTTATTTTTCTTCTCCATCTTCATTTCAGGGAATGAGTTGAGAAATCTGTTGGACCACAAAACACATAAAAATTTTCTAAATTTGAGAAATTTAAGAATATAAGGAAGCTGTTAGAGATACTTTTAGAAATTTAAACCGTCATAGAATTAGGATCATACAAAAAAAACGGATCATTTTAACAACAAATCTATAATTTTTTGTTAATAAAATAAAATAAAAACACATTAATGGAGGGAGATAATGATTTAACTAATCAAAAGTTGATAGGGTGATATGGATCAATGAAGTTATGATTGTTACCTATAAATTGATTTTCACTTTTGACCCCAAGTTTCTCGTATCTGCACCTATATATATGCCACTTACGTCGCGTTTAATTTAATGCTTTGTTCTTTAACATGGTTGCTATCAAATATATAGTCTCGTTACAAATCCTACTCAATATGGGGATTGTCTATTATACAGGCTGCATGGGATGCAGTTCGTCTGGTTGAGAGAGGGGGCAGAGGTTGGAGTTTAGTGAGGGAGTGAGTTTTTATGGTTTATATTGAAACGCATGAAATGTTGAACTTCATCCTAGAATTTTCTCTTAATATGATGCAAGTAAAAAAGAGTATATATTACATTTCTAATCAAATACATCTTCGAAAACAAGCCATTTTTATACGGTTTATAATGGTCGTAATTTGGTGAGCACCTCATAAACCATTTTTTCATGAACCATTTTTCTCTCATACCCGACAATTTATAAAGTTCCAAATCTTTTTCTGCAAAATCTGATAATACTTGGTTCCAAAGAAATTTAGAGATAGAATATTCTGAAAGCTGGTGAAATAGACCATAAAATTCCTAGTGGACCATAAAATTCATATAAAGATGATTAACATGTGGAACAGTGCTTCAAATGAGACAGAAAGTATGAATAGACGTTAATTAGGTTTTATGTCCTTACTGAAGAATTAAGGGACTCCTACCGTCCACGTTTAAGATATGATCGTAGACCAAAAATCATTGCGGTTTTAATATTGCCATTTTCACTATTAACTCTTGTTTGTGTCACCTCATTTGGCACCAACAAGATAATGTGTCACTTGGAGCTTGTTTAAGGTAGGGTTAGGGTTTGGTTTTTTGACAGGGGTTTTTGTCACTTTACGTTTTGGGAATAGTCAAGTTTTGCAATCTTGCTCCTAAAGTCCTAATATAAAGTTTCTCAAGATAACTGGTTGCTAATTAGTGTATATATAATGCAATGGTGATGTTATTCTTTAAGAAATATGATGATTTTGAGGTGTTATATTTCCATACCTAGTGAGTTAGTGTAGTAGAGATAGAGACATGCATTACTGTTTCAATCACATGAAGTTATGCCCATTATGACAATCGAATTATGAAAGCATTGAAAGGCAATATGGATTCTCTCATTGGCGGAACTCTTTCAGGGTTAGAGAGGACAACAATCCCTAAAAAGAATTTGAAATTTTTTTTTTTAAAAAAAATTATTTATTTTATAGGTAAGTCGAGAAATTACGTTCATATGACCCCTTTAATTTATTAAAACATTTTATTTAACTCCGTTCTCTAATTTATTAAAGCGTCTTACTTTAACTCCTTCAAAGTGTTAAATTCGGCCATTAGATTCTCTAATTAATTGCTAGGTAACTTTAAGTACACATGTACCCATGCATAAAGAAATCACTACATCTAAATTTCTTTTTAACACTATCTATATAAATAGGCCATAGCGCTATGGTTTGCATTGCAATATATATGCCCCCAAAATGATGACTCCACTCAACAATATAGTCAATAGCACTATGTCTCCACTCAACCTTTCATGCCTCTTCCTCGCTGGAATTCCCACAGCTCGATCGGTTCTGTAAACTGTAAGTTCACTATCGACATTTAGCTTCGTATATCTAGTTTAATTTTTAGCTTAAAACAGAGAAAAAAGATAGCCTGGTTAAAACGTTTGCGTCTAAAAAATCAAGAAATGAGGTATAACAAGACAATTGTTTCAAGCTTAATTTGTAGGGTGAATGCCGTGAGGGTGTATTGTTGGTGTGGGATACATGGAGGTTGAGGGTGAGGATTTGACGACGGAGCTCGACGGGTGTGAAAATCGCAAGTGAAGTTAAGCTAGGTCACTCGAGGTCTGCTCCCCATGCGCGCCACGTGGACGTCAAATGCTCCGTTGTTGGCACAAAACCAAATTTCGCGCGAGATATACTGAGACGACCTTGACTGCTCTCTTTGTGTGTTTTGTTTCAGTTTGGTTTGAGAGAAAGAGAGAGCTCCCTTCTCTCCTCCTCTAGTTTTTCTCAACTAGATTACCAGAACCTGTTTCAAAAAATCTCTCAGAGTATATCCTTATCCAATTTGGTTTCAAATCCCCCACGTATATGGCTCCCTGTTCTCTTATTCCCTTTGCTTTGTTTATAAACCGGTGATTGTTTCAGAAGCCGAGAGTGAGGCATATGATCGAAACACGTAGGATGCATGGAAGATGAACTGTTTGGTTTTTGAGTTCTGGGTTTCTGGTACATACCCTCTTTATCATTTGGTCTCATGATTTCTGGGTTTTGATTGGTTTTTGTCTCTTGTGATTTTAGTGAAGAACTGTTTCGGAAACGAAGTTGAAGGATTAGGTTTTTGAGTTATGGGGTTTTAGTTGAGACCCACTTTCTCTTTTAGTCCAATGATTTCTGGGTTTTCGTTACATTTTTTTGCTCTGTAATTTTCAGTGTTACAAAACGCTGTCACTGTTTCAGCCTTTGAAATTTGGTTTAGTGTTTCTTGTAGCCTTTTTGGGTGGTTTGGTTTCAATTTGGTGATAGAATTTCAGGGGTTGTGCTTTTTGTGCTTATTGTGTACCGGGCTTGATTTGATATTTTCATGTTTCAGAGTCAAAGTTTCTGACTTTGAAGTTTTGTTTAGAAGGGAAGATTTTTTTTGTTTGAACTAGTTCTGTTTCCTATTTCTGTCACTGTGATAAAATCCCCAATATAATATGCTTCCAACAGGTTAGAGAGTCAGTTACATGATATTGGAAATATTATAGTGTAGAATTTTTCAGGTCAATCAAACATGTAATTAACATTAAAAGAGGAAATAAAAAGTTACCATATACTATTCATCTCATTTCTCAGGTTTGCCCACTCTCATAATAGTAAGAAGTAGTCCAGAAAGTGTTATTTGTTTTGTTCTTGGTGTGATTCTGAGCTTTTGTTTGCAGAATCATTCACTCTGAAAGATGGTTGCATTTGGGAAAAAGTTGAGAGAATCCCAGATCCAAGAATGGAAGGGGTATGTTCACTTAATTTGAATGATAAGTGCTCTTTGCTATATACAAAGGCTTTTAGTCTAATTTCTGTACTTCTTTCAGACATTATATTAACTATAAGTTAATGAAGAAGAAACTTAAGCGATATACGCAACAAGTTGAAGTTGGAACAGAAAATCACCTCATTGTTCTGAAGGACTTCTCTAGATTGCTAGATTGTCAGGTAACTGTGACTGCAAAGAATCAATGTTTTCAAAACTGAGCTTTTTATTTCTGCTATATGATTCCATCTTCACTTTATGATGTGTAGACTGATAATCGTGGGAGGGATATTGTGAACTGAATTTGTGACATTATGTTCCATCTGAAATCATGACATTTGCTGCACTGAAAGTCATTCATTTTTTTAATATTTTATCCGTCCCAATTTACTGAATGTGAGGTCAGTGTATCACTGCATCTAATGGTAATAGGGAATCATCCTTGACTTACCTATTCGTCTTGATATCCAATACGTAAGATGGAAAGGGCCACTGTATAAACTAGAGTGAAGTTTTATAACATTTGATTGTCTTATTTAAATCACTCATCATGGCCTTTTTTTCTCCAGCAGGACTATTACACTTACATTTCTGGACAGTTTAATGTTGAACCATAGATGTTGATTCATGAAAATAATGTTCCAAATTTTTGTTCCTATATTTCAGATTGAGAAGTTTGTCCTGTTTCTGTTGGAACAACAAGGAATTCTTGCAAGCAGGTTATCCACTCTTGGAGAACAGTATGATTCTCTTTTACAGCAGGCAGATAGAGAAAAAGTATTTGAATTGCGAGAAGCATATCGATCAATTGGTCAAGATCTCTTAAGAATTCTCTTTTTTGTTGAGATGAATGCCATTGGCCTGCGTAAGATATTGAAGAAGTTTGACAAGCGATTTGGCTTTAAATTTACCAATTACTATGTCAAAACCCGTTCAAATCATCCTTATTCCCAGTTACGACAAGTCTGTAAGCATGTGGTAATGTGTCAACTTGTTCTTCTTTTTGTTAAGATCTGGTTTTACATTCTTGACATATTTTAAAACTGTACATTATCAAACTAGCTGTACTGTCTCTACAACTGAATACAACAATAATTAATCAGCTAGTACTAAACATACAGGGCATTGGAGCTGTTGTGGGAGCCATATCTAGACACCTTGCGGAACTCCAAGATCATCGTGGGAGCTACATATCAATATATGATCAGCCTTCTTTATCCCACCAGGTTTACTCTTACATCCATTATATGACAGATCGATACTCTATTCAAATCTTTCTGCTTGAATTAAACATTTTTTGGAGTACTGGATTGTTCATAAACTCATGGAAAAACATCCCTGTTGAGAAGGCATAACTTGTTGGCAACCATTTTAAACTTTGCCACCACATTTCTATCTTACTTGACCAAGATAAAGACTTTGATTAGGTTTATTTAAACTGGCAGTCCTCTTGATACGAGAGACGTGTGCATTGGTATGAAAGAATACTTTTTATTGTGTCACACAGAGTTGAGATATATTGAGCAGAGACTTAATAGTTTGAAGAATGGGATTGGTACCTAAACTTTCTCCGAACTCACATCCAAGTAAGATAAAAGAGTTAGGACTTAGTTTCACAAAGAAACACTGTGTTACAATGGGATGATTAAATAATAAAAAATTCAGTTGAAAGTATACGTGTTAGTAAATTCTAAACATTTCGCTAGCATATTTTACTCCCCTTAAGGCCTTTAGCAGGTCCAGTTTTACATTCCACTGACTTAAAGTACCTGTTGAATTGTATTTGCAGGATCCTGTTGTTGATTCTATTAGAGCAGCAGTGGACAAGTTGTCAAACTCGACAAATTTCCTCCATTATGTGGGAAAACATGCACTTATTGGGCAGGAGGAGTTTACAAGTTCATCGGAGGATCCTACTGATGAGAACGCATATCATTTTATGTCACTTCTCTTGAATTTGGCAAATACATTTCTCTATATGGTCAATACATATATAATTGTCCCAACCGCTGACAGATACACCATGACCCTTGGAGCTGCAGCAACAGTCTGCGGTGTTGTGATTGGTTCAATGGCTGTTGCCCAAGTGTTTTCTTCAGTTTATTTCAGCGCATGGTCAAATAGATCATACATGAGACCACTTGTGTTCAGTAGCATAGTTCTTTTTGTGGGGAATACCCTATATGCACTGGCGTATGATCTTGATTCGTTATCAGTACTTCTGATTGGCAGACTCTTCTGTGGGTTAGTGACTCTTCTGTCGTAGAACAGAAATTTAATTTTTGAATTAGCTGGTTCCTGTTGCATGTCATACTGAAACTTGAATGTATTATGGGACATATTAGCATTATTCTGCTTTCTTGTGAAAACTCATAGGTAGAAGTTTACATATTTGCTAGTGATTAAAGTCTATTTTGCTCTTGCATTATGTTCCTAAGGAATTCAAATCTGTCTTTTTCACGTAGAGAACTAACTTTTACATTCCATTCTTGATACGGGTTAGGGACAATTTTTTAGAGGCAGTTTATAAAGAGATCAATGGAAGTCTTCCAAATGAATTACCTAATTTGATGACAGTTCTGGAAGAAAATATTGAGTGAAGCATGTAAGTTGCATCAACTGGTTTTGGAAGTCTACAATGCCTCAGCTTCATATAGTTTTGTCACTTGTGTGAATATGCATCGTATATGCTGATGATATGGTTACTTCATTAACATTTATATTCCTATCAAACATTCTTTCTAAATCTAGTATGTATAATTACCTTGTTAATCCACATAAACATGTGTGCTGTTAATTTTTCAGGTTAGGTTCTGCAAGAGCGGTTAATAGGCGTTATATCAGTGATTGTGTACCCCTTAAATTGCGGATGCAAGCTTCTGCTGGTTTTGTCAGTGCTAGTGCACTTGGAATGGCGTGTGGTCCTGCTCTTGCTTGTTTGTTCGAAACTGACTTCAAGATTTACAAGTTGACATTCAATGAAGCCACATTACCTGGCTGGGTCATGGCTCTTGCATGGCTTGTATATTTGCTGTGGCTGTTGGTTTCTTTTAGTGAGCCTTCTCATGATACTAAAGAAAATGTTGTGGCAGAGGAATCTAATTCTGGTTTGTATACATATTTAGTGAGTTACTTGGTTCCTTTCAGTATACTATATCTCCCCGATTATACTAATCTGGAGTTTTGCTGGGCAGGGAGGTATATAAATGGTTCTGGTGAAACTAACAGAAATGCCTTGCCAGAGGAATCTAATTCTGGTTTGTACACATGATAGCTTGGTTCTCTTCAACAACTATATTTTCTGGTTATACTACATAGTGATAACTTCCGTTGGAACAGGAAGGTTTGTAAATATATCTGTGGACAATAATGTTACACAACCATTACTGATGACCTCCAATGCTAAGCTACAAGATGAAGATGATGACGAAGATTGTGATGACGCTGAAGAAGATACCAAAGAACTCCAGAAGCCAGTCAATTCAATTGTGTCAGCATATAGATTGCTTACACCATCAGTAAAGGTATCGAGTGTCTTTTAATCATCATTTGATTCATCAACCATCATGCTGATGTCTCTGTCCTAGAGTAGGTGTCTATTTGATCCTTTCAGGCTTGCTTGGTTGTACAGTGAGACCATCCATTACTGGTTTGATTTATTTATACGTCATGATATCTTACTTGAACTTTCTAATTCCCACCAGGTTCAACTACTTATATATTTTATGCTCAAATATGCTATGGAGATTGTACTTGCTGAGTCAAGTCTCATCACTGGATATTATTTTATCTGGTCAACTAGCAGTGTCGCGATCTTTCTTGCATGTCTTGGGTTAACAGTGCTTCCGGTCAATGTTCTTGTCGGAAGCTATATCAGCAACATATTTGAAGAAAGGTAGATCTTTGAGTACGAAAACACTATATTAAACTATAACATACATTTTATCCCCAGCTGATTCATATTTCTGTTGACCTTACTGCAGGCAAGTTTTATTGGCGTCTGAAATTCTGGTATGCATAGGTATACTACTTAGCTTCCACATCTTCACCTCTTACTCTGTGCCTCAATATGTCGGCTCAGCCCTTCTAACTTTCGTGTCAGCTGAAGTTGTTGAAGGTGATTTCTTGTCTTTGTCTTCAATCTCCATTTATGTTGCTACTTTAGTCTGGACTGTGGGAGAACCCTATTTACGAAATTAGATAAGTCAATACTGTTAGTAAGTGGTAACCATTGGTAGTAATTTTGGTAATTCTTTTTTCCCGCGTTTTTTCCGATATGCTATCAATATTTTCTTTGCTCAGTGCCTCAACTCATGCAGTCTTCCTTAATTAATGACACATTATTTTTCAAGTTTCTAGCTGCATCACATATTTTCTCAATTCATGCTATAATTCCTCAAAAAGAAAAACTAACACTTGCTGCACTTATCTAGGTGTGAACTTATCACTCCTATCTCGTGTCATGTCATCAAGGCTTTCTCGTGGGACTTTCAATGGTGGATTGCTTTCAACTGAAGCAGGAACCCTGGCCAGGGTAGTTGCAGATGGAACAATAACCCTTGCTGGGTATTTAGGTGTAAGCAAGGTCTTGAATACCACCTTGGTTCCTTCACTGTTCTTCTGTGTATGTTCCATTGTTGCCACCTGCTTCACCTACAACTCTCTCTACTAATTTACCTTGGATAACATATGATGTTGTATATTAGAGCTAAACTCGTTCACTACCAGTGTCTATGCGAACAATGCTTTTCAGTGTGTTAAGATCATTTCAAATGAAAATGAACATCAGCCTTTTGTATATATATAGATTTTCCAAGTGCTCGAAATGCTCTATGATAAAGTAGTCTGGGGTTCAACTCTAAAACCAATTGACAATAGAGAGAGTAGCTCAAACCCTTATAAACCCACAGACAAGGTCTCATATTCCCGATGTGGGATATATATCTCAACACGCCCTCGCACGTGTGGCGAATCTTTAAGCCTAACACGTGGACAACAACTTGGGTGGTCGTTGAGTTTGTGTGGCCTTTGGGCTTCACACGTGTACGTGGGCAACCCGCTCTGATACCATAAACAGAATGATGAATGAATATTCTGTATATTGTTGTTGTGATTTTGTACAGACTAGCTAGCTATTATATAGCAATAGGACAGAGCTATTCTAGGAATGTCAATTACATGATCCTACAATTATGCTAGGCTGATTTGGTGCATACACAAGATAATTGGATCCACAATCAGCTCCTTGATTGAATTCATTTGCTTTAACACTCTAACTTGAAAAACTGATTAATTGGAGAATCTGCATGATATGATCATCACAGCATTTGCATAGCTGCATTGTATGATCAACACATGGTTACTTGCCAACCATTGATGCATACCGATTCTGCGCAAAGTAGAGATGAAATATCTTCAAGGATGTCAAGCAGTGTTATGCAGACTTTGAAGTCCATCGTTTGACAGTAGTAGGGGTCTAGGGGATAGCTATAATAGGGGTTGGTGGCTGATTATAACAATCTGTGGCCGTTGGATGTTCTCAGGGTGCTGAACTTCGGAGTATTCATTTGAGAGGTTAAGCACCGTCCCATATGTTAGCAGTCTGTTTTCCATGTGCCCCTACGCTTTTACAAAGGAAAAAGAAAGAGAAATACTTGCGTCAATACCGGTATTAACGCGTGCCACATACTCTCATTTATTTACATACTTCTAACAATATAAATTATAATCTTAGCCGTTCAAAAGTTTAATTAATCAATCAAGATCATCTATGCAAAAAATCAATTTGAAAAAAAGATCGTTTGCTCAACCAAATGCATCAATCAAATGGACGACAGTTCATGAGGCTGCTAACTTTCACCATAACTGTCTATTTGATTGAGTAAACGATCATTTTCCAAATTGATTTTTTGCATATGTGATCTTAATTGGTTAATTAAATTTTTGAACGGCTAAGATTATGATTTACATTGATAAAAATATGTAAATAAAGAAGAGTATACACGCATGCGTCAATATCTGTATTGATGCAATGATGCAAGTATTTTTCAAAAAGAAAAGAAGAAGAAGAAGACAATTAGTTACTTCTCTCTTCTTCCTTGAGGTTTACCCATAGTCTTGGGTTGGCTTTCGAGTATTAGATGGGTCTTAAAATCTTGGGTAATTTCACCGAGCACGCGCTGGAATTGGGGTTTGCGCATTAAGACTTCCTTGCGCTTCTGGGAGTTGCCGGTCTAGTGAGGCAAGACAGTTCTGAGTCTAAATCGGCTGGGCTTCTTCACTCCTCTAGTGGCCGCAGTAGACTCAGAGCGACTTGCATACAACGAGCCCTCCACATAAGAAGAAGAAGACAATGAGTTAATGAGACAATGAGTTACTTCCCTCTTCTTTCTTGAGGTTTACCCTAATGAGTTACTTCCCTCTTCTTCCTTGAGGTTTACCCATAGTCTTGGGTTGGCTTTGGAGTATCAGATGAGTCTTAAAACCTTGGGTAATTTTATAGAGAACGTGTTGGAATTGGGGTTTGCGCATCAAGAGCTCTTTGTGCTTTTGGGAGTTGCCTGTCTGGTGAGGCAAGATAGTTCCGAGCCTAAATCGGCTAGGCTTCTTCACTCCTCCAATGGCCTCAGTAGACTCGAGAGCGACTTGCTTGCAACGAGCCCTCCACGGATGAGGATGAACCACCAAAGGTTCATCTAAACTATTTGGTGAAATTGGAGGTTGAATCTGGAGATTCGGGTTAGGATGAGGTGTATAGTAAGAAGGGAGTGATGGGCTATGAGAAGAGGTGGTGATGTTGGAATTATTCGTTTTAGAGAATAAGTCAATATGACTCGGTCATATTTAGCTGTTGCTTTTATAAAAATAATTCCTTGGTTTGTAGAATTTAGATTAGCTTTGTTTCTATTAAACACATCTTTACTTATAAGATTGTGGTAGCATATTTTTTGCTTTTCTGTTTTGTAAAGCTTGTATAAAGCTGGAAGTTCTTCATGAAATAAACACAAGTTTTGAAGTCTAATTACTTGAGTTGATAGTTCAAAGCTTCAGAGCACAACAAAGTGGTATCAGAGCCCCACAAAGGGGCCTGATTTTGAGAGGTTAGGAACTGTAGTATCCTAAAGAGAGAGAAAGAATGAAACACTTGGTGAGATTGAGTGAAACACTGAGAAAAGAGTGAGTAAGAGATGGTTGCTGAAGGAAGCGATTTTGCTTAACCTAGCACTCCCAAGTTCTATGGAGATTATGACATTGATCAATGGTGATGGAAAACCTTATGTGGTCGAAGGAATATTGGAGTCTCATCGAAATTGATTATTCTGAGCCTGTTGCTAGAGAGACTGTGACTGCTGCACAGAGAAAGATTTTAGAGGAATCGAAACTAAAATATTTGAAGGCAAAAAACTACCTCTTTCAGTCAATCGACAAGTCCAGCTTGAAGATCATTCTTCAGCAAGATACCTCCAATCAACTGTGGGACTCTATGAAAAGAAAGTATTTAGGGAATGTGAGAGTTCAAAGAGCTTAACTTTAGGCAATGCGAAGAAACTTTGAGGTGTTACAGATGATGGTTGGTGAATCAGTCACTTATTATATCTCGAGAGTCATGGTGGTGGCTAATGACATATGAAACTGTGGGAGGATATGCAAGATGTGAAGATTGTGGAGAAGATTTTGAGCACTCTCACAGACAAATTCAATTATATTGTCTGTTTCGTAAAGGAGTCAAAGGATATTAATAGCCTCTTTGTGGATGAGTTGTAAAACTCTTTGATTGTGCATGAACAGAAGTTTCGAAAGACTAATGGTGAAGAACATGCCCTAAAAGTTGCATTTGAAGGAGGATAGGGCAGAGGTAAAGGAGGATGTGGCAAAGGAGGTGCATACCGTGGTCGTGGAAGAGGGCGAGGCAGCTAAAGGTTTAACAAGGCTCGTGTAGAATGCTACAATTGCCACAAGCTAGGACACTTCCAATATGAGTGTCCTAGTCCTAGCTGGGAAAAGGAGCTCATTTTGCCGAACTTGATGAAGAATAAGAGATGTTATTGGCTCATGTGGATTTTCATAACTCAAGGAGAGAGGCAGTGTGGTTCTTGGAATTAGATTTTAACAACCATATCCATATGACTGGAGAAAAGTAATGGTATGTTCATCTAGATGAGACTTTCAGGCAGGTCGTGAAACTTGGCAACAACATTAGGATGGCAATGATGGGGAAAGGGTGTCAGTACCCACCCTGAATTTTTCCACTACAACCAGGATAAATCCTACGGGGTCCACCTTAAGGGAGAGTCACACCAAAATTTTGGCATAACCTCCCCTAATAATGGACAACCCTTACCTGCAACTCAAACAAAAAAAACACTTCTAAGGCAACTCAACCAACCTCAACTTCTGGGGCCACCCTGCCCCCCAATAAACAAACGTCCGCCTCAAATCAAATAATATCTAAAACTCACACCTCATAAATAAATCAACTACAAAATTATGAGTAATATTCCTTAAGAACGATGTTGGGCTTTTAAACTCCTAGCACACAACCGAAATATCATACAATCATCCCCAAGGTTATTAGAGCTCTAACATAGAAGGAAAAGAGAAAATACACAGGTAGGTCAAACCGGTAACCTACTAGTGAAAAATGGAGTAGTGGTAACTATGTCTTGCCTCTTAGCTACTGCCGAGCCGATCACTGAAGACTGGGCATTTAAAAACAAAGGGTCCAAAGGAGAAACATTTAAAACGTTAGAGTGAGTGGACAAAATCTGATACTAAAATATTAAACACTTGAAATAAACTTTTTATTTTAAAAAATGCTCTCCTATGAATTTATGAGAAATCATTATGCACGCCCTATAAGAGGTTTTCCAAATTAGGTAAAAACATGAGGTAATTCAATATTGGTTGAAATAATAGTAAATAAGTGGGAGGAGGGGTCTGATCATACTATGAGACTCCCTGGACTACTAGAAACCATTTTTATTTACTTCATAATCTATGACCAGCTCAAATCCGGATGAAGGTCTAAATGACCGGCTCGAATCCAGATGAAGGTCCACATATCCCTGATCAGCTCGAATCTAGATGAAAGTTTATAAATCCCTGACCAGCTTAAATCTAGATGAGGGTCTATATATCCATGACCAGCTCAAATCCAGATGAGGGTCCACATATGTATAAGTATCCGATAAGTAACATTAATAAAATAACATCATCCCAATTTGATAAAAGTCTGGAGCAAAAAGAAAGAAGACAAGATTATCCTTAGTAAAACGAGCAACAGATAGAAGATTTTTCTAAATAGATGGAATACGAAAGACATTTTGAAGAGAGAAAGTTGAAGAGCCCAATTGCATGGGAAGTTCACCCATATGAGGGACAGACAATGAATCCTCATTGCCCATATAAACATTATGAGATCTAACAAATTGTTGTGGATTATTGATAGGCATTGCCGTCATGTGATGGGTTGCGCCTGTGTTTGGGTACCAAGTCGGATCGACAGAAGAATGGGTACCGAAAAAAGGTACAGCAGGAAGTTGACTTGAACATTGTTGTGGATATTGAGAAAACCCATATTGATTTTGGATCTCCATCCAATCAGGTGAAGAAAAATGAGGCTCCTCATTGTGGCGGTGCTGCAAGAGAGAAGGAAGTGCGACAAGCTGCCGGTGCTGCAAGGATGAATGACGTGCACCGAAAGATGAATGACCAGCGGCAAAGAAGCGATGAGAAGGTACGTAGGAGGAGTTTCCTGGGTAAGCTTGGTCAGCCATTTGCAGTGGAAAAGTTTGGTCTGCAACTCAAACAAAAAAAACACTTCTAAACAAAAGAACACAAGAAATGCAAGTTTGAATCTAGGAAGATCAGACGACACAAATCCTATCAACGAATAAGTTTAGGAAATGATGAAATTATGAAATCTAGGATTTAAGGTTGAAGGAATGGGGTGAAACTAGGCTGAATTTGAGTTGAAAATGATAAATATATGAAAGGACTGGTGGAGCAGCAAATTGTAGTGGAACGTGAAAGAAGAAAAGATGAAGAACAGCTGACTTGAAGGATCCGAAAAAAACACCTAAACTACTGATACCATGTTGAATTTGATTCTCATTGATCTTTTTACAAGTACATGCCGTACAATATATAGGAATAGCTGCATAGAGCTTTTGCGTAATACTGCAAATCTACATTAATGACTATATCAGAACTAATGCATAATTAAAGGAATTTCAAAACTGATTGCATAATCATAGAATCATAAGATCAGAGAGGATTTTGGTCCAGATTCATGCTCTCTAACACATTTCACCGCTCTAGCTGAACAAAAGCATTACCAAAAATTCAGATATTCAATAAATGGAAGTACATGTTTGAAGCAGGCATGAATGACTTTTCATTCGTTGTTTAATCTTGAAAAAGCAACAAACTTACTGAGAAAATGAGTATATATGAAATGGAAGTCGGCATGACTTTGTTTTGGAAATAAAAAATGAAGAAAAAGAGCACAGACATTACCAATTTCTTTTCCAGAATTTCACCCCTTGTTTCAGCTTGCCATGCTCCGGTATTTTTCTTGTTCTTTTTCTCCTCCGCCCTACAGAGATTCACAAACTATATCAGAAAGAGAAAATGCATAATCAACTATAGGACTAATTTTAGAGAAGTATGTGCATGTGACTTTGGGTATCATTAAGCTACACAATAATTCACAATCGGGTTCTATCTTAGTCATTAAAAGTTTACGTGAGAGCTTGGTTACGCTACACCACCATCGTCAGGGCATACCTGTAACCTCAACCCTGAAGGACTGACAGTGGACACGTGTCTGTCACACCAGCCTCCAGGTATGGATTTCTACAGGAATTTACAGATCGCGAACCAAACGAGGCCTGTTGGTAGCGGGAATCGAACTCGGATGGGGTCTCCACCACAAGCTCGTCCTTGCCAACTGAGCCAAACCTCGTTGGTACAATCGGGTTCTATGCTAATGCATCACTGATAATACTTAAAGGTCCACTAAACACCCTAACAAGATCTTGACTTCCAGTTTTGGGGACACCAAGGACCTCATAATACTTGGTGTTATCACTGATCCTCGCAGCATTGAGAAACATGATGAAAGCAATTTCAAAACTACTGCTACTGCATAAGTTGATTCCAGCTTCCGTCAGTATGTCCACATACATTTTCAGTATTATGCAAAGAGAAGATTGTAATCCAACAGATAAATACTTAATAAAGGCAAACCAGTTGACAACCCAGAAAGAAAACTATAACCTAGTCAAAAACAAAATTAACATAGCTTGCAAAAAAGCCATAGCTGCCTGAAAATCCAACTACCAAGCCTGCAAGTCATCAACTTTTGTTCAATTCATATTACTTTAAAATCTGGATAGGCAATTAATTCAAAGCCTGTTTAGTTTCCCCTTTTGTGCTTCTGTGACTGCTGGTAATGCCATTCATATATTTTCTACACCATTCTTGTGTCATCTTGCTTTGTCCCTTTGAATCACTTCGATTCTGCATATACTTTTTAATTTTCTGATAGCGTCAGGTCCTACTTTGGTTTTAATATGTTGGTTCTTACAATCTGAGTAAAGAAGCCCCACAGAGAACACATTGTTGCACAACATCCCACATAAAACTGCATACAGAAACAAAAGTTTCTTTTCCTTACAAATACCAAAACCAATGCGTTTGGGGCACAAACAGCAAGTTGCTCTAAACACATTGTAAAGATGTAAACAAGGTCACATAAACCTATTAAGTTGCTCTAAGTATATGACTTTATGTTCCTTGGCCTCTAGGTCAATAATAACAAAGAAAATAACAGGCAGTAAGACAAGTCAAGAAGCTTTCAATGGCCAAAATGAGCTCAACTTCATATAACATAGTCGGTCAACCAATTACACAGGTTATGGATTAGCAATGTACGTTAAACAATTTGGCTCGACTATACTGAAAAGTGAAAACAATGGGAGAAAAAATAACATCACATTAAACCCCTCAGAAGTTTAAGTACAAGTATCATGTTCTTTTTCCAATAGATGGTACACCCCACAGTTGGATTGTATGACCACATGTGCAATATCCAACGGATTGATCTCCCCATGTGCCATATCAAGACCTACGAATTGTATTCTTGAGTTTTCTATCTTTGATTCAACAATTGATGATATTTTCTCTTCCTGCTGATCATGGTTTATACAACCCAATGCACTGCCAACAAGTTGCTACAGATGTACATCAACGGATTAACCTGCAACTGCATGAGAGAGCATTATCAGCAAACAGAAAACCAAAAGAATATAAATAAAATGAATACCAGTGTTTCTTCCACCAGTGTGTGTGTGTGAGAGAGAGAGAGAAGAGAGAGTGCTATATTTTGAAAGGACAAAAGGATATAAATAAAATGAATACCAGTGTTTCTTCTACCAAAGTGTGTGTGTGTGTGTGTGTGAGAGAGAGAGAGAGAGAGAGAGAGAGAGAGAGAGTGCTATATTTTGAAAGGAAAGGGAGATGAGTTCAGTGAGTTGCTGAACAGAAATTCCAATCCATTTGACTTGGGACTGATCTCCCTCCTTCCCTCTCCTAATTCTCACATTATTGGAACATTATTGCATCACTGACATGCCTATACTTTGAAGCCTACAATTTACAGTAAATATCAAATAGATTTGATTACTTACATCCACGTAAAATCAAAGAGTGAACATACTTCAAGTTGGAAGTGCAGACATTTGCATTTCATCACCCAAAATCCCATCCGATGAATCATGCTTTTGGAAAGAATCTTTTCTACCACGCTCCAAAGAAGTTGCTTCGTATATCCCTACGAATGTATTAAATACAAAATCAAGTCAGGCAACATACTTGTGGAAAGAACAAAGATAAGAATTATACAGAAAGCCTCCATACTCCTTGCATCTTCCCCTTAAGGCCTATTGCCTATTAGAATATCAGAAGCAACAAGTGTGCAAGTTTCAATGAGAAACCAACATTGGCAGCCAATGAGGAAATGTAATAAATATAAAGACAAGCAAAAAATTACTCAAATAACTACATGAAATCGACAAGCAGCCCTTTATACCAAAAAAAATACATCAATTCAGTAAAATGCATGAAAACATAATATAATAGTAGAGATGAGGAAAAGTCTGAACACAGTATCAATCACAATCATACCAACATCCGAAGTAATAAATGTTGTGCACATACCAAAGCCCAAAACTATGCAGCAAATTAGGAAACCAGGAAGAGAAAAGTCCAATTTGTACACCATTTCCATCACGATAATGCATCCTCCAGCTACCATTAAATGCTTTGGAGAAGAGAAAACCATGTGTAATCTACAGAACAATAAGAGCATTAAGTATATGGCCTGATCAGGCGATTATCCCCACTCAGCATGAAAAGTAACAAACCCCAAAAACAAAGTTTGTTTGACCTGAGCACTGATAACATATATGAGCGTGCGATTCATTATTTTCGATCTATGTGAACGTTCCCTTTGAAAAACAATGAAGTTTAGACTTCAAAAGTTTTAGCCTTATTATATCATTTCTTTCATAGCCTTTACGAGATTACTGACAAAGAATACCCTTGGTCTGTCTCCAGCAACCCGAAAGAGAAAAGAAAATATAACGAGATTGTATTCATAGCCCCCTCACTATGTAGTGCTTAGGAACCAAACTACAATCTGGAAGATAATATGCCAACAATCTTTGTAAGATCTTCAGGAGTTAAAAAAAACCATTTGCAATTTTCTCACCATATATATTATAATATATATATATATATATATTATGTAATACTGCTAAGTGCTAACCATAGTTAAGTTTAAACAGTCACCAAACAACATTTACTAAAGCTAAAAACACAAGTAAAACTAATCCAGATCAGGCATTTTTACAAACAATGGAAGAAAGAACTCAACTAACAAGTTGTAAGAAAATACCTCTCTTCTGCGATACTATCAACATAGAATATCAAGATAACTCCAAAAAAAATGGTGCTTAGAAAAGCCCAGGTTGAGAATGGCATCTTCTCGCTGCTACCAGAAGGTGATCCCTAAGTGATTAAAAAAACAAGAAAGAATTAAAATGAAAATGGATAAAAGGAGGATGGGGCAAAGAAGATAACAATATAGGCATGAAACCCAAGACCCATAAAAGCAAACTTTAGTTGCTCCAAAATTCATACTAATCCAATATGACATCGGGAACTTACTATGATTACATCCCACATGGCAATAGGAAACATGAAGCATGTCGCAGCGGCAATAGTTAGAGCATGAAGTCGTCTTTTAAGTTGATTCTGAAAGTACATACGGCAATAATTAGCAGCAATGACTTTTTAATCATATGATTGAATAATTAAAAAGTATATACCTTGGATATAATACGAACAAAAAGTATGAACACAATACTGGTAAAATAGATTAATACAAGATACAATACCTTCAATGAAACACGCCGTGCAATCACCCTCCTCAATGCTGATAAAATTCCAGCAAAGATTGGAATTGCCATCTCTTTCATACCTAACACCTGTTCTGGCTGAACCTCAGCATCCAGGTTATCTTTAAATGGTAATTTCAGGTCAAGTTACACAATGAAAGACATGATCACTATCTTTGGATGCGAAAAGGAAAGTATGGAAGAAGACAATAATTAGCAGGCCTTCAAATATTAAGATGGGAAAAAAGAAGAGTTAAAAGAGGATATAGAATGGAGAGTATGTTTCCGTAGCCCACCCTTGAGATAAGAAGTAGAAAGATGCCACCATCGCAATAAGCCCACCTATCTGGTAAAACGAAAAAGGATCCATGAGTTCACTAGGATTTAAAATCTCTTAGTTTTCAATTAAAACATTGCTCTCCAATAACCAGGGCAGTAGATTTTCTATTTTGATCCGGGACGGATCCAAGGTATAACAACCTGGGACTCAAGTTTCACCCAAATATATTGAAGAAAAAAAATTCTTTCATATAGGTTTCTCTTGATCATATATCTTGAATGCAAGGTTTTTGTCCAGCCTAAGTCCTACTTTAGCCCACTCCAGTTGCCCAACTATTGTTCATTTGTTTTTAATAAAAAGAGGGATAAATCAACCACGTAGATAAAAAGTCTAACAGACTAAAACCTTAGACCAAAGAATTGGTCCAAAACTCGTCTCTCTTTAGTTGACTGAGTGATCAAATTAAGACTAGAATATTCTGAAGTTAGTTCCATCCCCCATTAGTCTTCATCTCATTTCTATTTGTAAATATTTAGTGAGATGCATATACATCTATATATTTTGGATTGCATTGACATGTTATTTAGCTTCTTTTATGTTACATATACAGAGTTTATAAATGTTGTTTTGTATAAGCATGCATTTAACATATAAGGGGCAAGACTCGCTACAGCTTTGTCTGTGTCTGTATACTTTTTTTCTCTCGTACCGTCGAGTTTTTTTGGGTGAAAAATTGAAGTCCCACCCTGGATCTGCCCCTGATTATAATTCTGGGAAAGCCTTCACTAAATCTGACAGTATAAAAGTCATTACTCCATCTGAGTTTACAACAATCCAACGTCTCTTGGCTTTCAATTAAACAAATTGATATAACATAACCAGGACAGTAGATCTTTTATTCCTATTCCAGGACAAGCCTTCACTAAAGCTTGAAGATATAAAAGTAAAACATTTAATGTAGTTGGGGACGAAAATTTTGGCACCTCCTTTCAAAAGTCTAATGAAAAGATAAAAAGACCACTCTAGAGAGCAACATTAATTTAATTATGTGCACAAAGTGATCCTATGCAATTGACATGAAGCAACAAGCCTAAGAAAGTCAAATCCACAAGAGGAACTAAGCGTCTGAGAAATGTACCTTTTTCCAAGCGTGGCCCTTCCGCCCATACAATACTGCAGAGAGTACTCCCAGGATAGCACCAGAATACTCTGCCAATATAGCTCTAGCATAATATTGACAAACAAAAAATTTAAAATCAGCTCTACTACGTAATAATGAAATCTAGTTCTATTTGTTCAAATTATGTCCATTTGAAATCTAGTCATGACATGTTCATTGCTACCAGCTGATTGTTCATCAAAGTGCTAAAAACATGTAAAAGGCAGCACAATAACACGGAGGCAAGATATGTCATGTATTTCATCTCACTCATCACTATAATTAAGTGACCCAATATTTAGAACAAACATGAAAAAGAATCAGTTTTTTTGAGAATCGAAAGAGAATCAGCTTAATCATAAGCAGACTACTAAAACTTGTATAACAGGCAACTTGAAGTACTTATTTGGAGTATCAGTGAGCCTACCTAAGAGGTCCACATGATTTGAGGCCCTTTCCCCACAAAATAAAATACAGAGCTGTTATACCACCATTTATAATAGAAGGAACCACCTGAAAACATCAGGAACTACTTAAGAAGTATCCGGCAACCAATTTGTAACTTCTTTGATGCTTTTTCATCTAAATTCTAATGAAAGCAACAACTTAAGAAACCTGTGTGTTTGTGAGCGGCCTGCCCCTCCAAGGCTTTTGCAAAATTAGAAATAGGATGGATGCTGGGATCAGACAAGTGAAGAGAAATAGTACTACCGAAGCCCCCGTTTGAGACAAGTATCGGTACAGGGAGTAAATTGACCATATTCTAAAGAAATTTCCAACAATATGGATTACTTGCAAAGGGGTGTGCCTGTTTGGAGGAAAGTTCATTAGTAAAATTAGTTGCAGTTAAAGAGAAACAAATAACAAACATATGAATGCAATTCTCATTAAAAAGAAATAAGAGTTGTATTGCGTGAGAGCTATAAGAAAATGAAAGCCAAAACAATACCCTTCTAGGCTAAAGCACAAAACAATAATTCGTAATCGAGATGCATTGTGGTTACACTGTTACAGCAACAAAAACTACTTAATACTAGACCATGCAGCCGCCACATACATCCTGCAACACTGAACACTATCTCGACAGGAAAATTTCTCTACTACCCCTATTGCTAAACCGCTCCTCAGAAACTTAAAAGTGAAAATTTAGAAATCCTTAGCTCCAACTATCCTCTCTAATCTCCGGCCGAATCACCTGTTAATCCCTTCTTTCTCCTAAGAGGTAACCGCACAATTTAATACTAAGTTGTAAACTATATCAGACAAGTTATTAATATCAGAGTAAGATGGGGTGCTGAAATAACCATCCGTCTTGGATACAAGCCTACTAATAAACTCAAATCACTCGCTACCTAATCAACAGCAACCCTGTTCTACATTGTGCCGAATTAGACGAAACTTAACACTAGTTCTTCCATTTTTTGAAACCATCACCGCCAAGCAAAGTAAGACCCAGAAATTGTTTATTAAAAACATTGATACTTTGATGAACCCAATAAACCAGAGAACAGATACAACAACTATACAAATATAAATTCACACATCTACCTCACATTCCACATCGAACACTACTAAATTAGGGTTTTGAAACCCAAAATGCAGAGATTTTGAATTTGGATTCTACCTGAAATGTTGCGGAGATCCTCCTCGATCTTCCCTTGGAGACATCATTTTCAGAAACCCTAATTGCTCAATTTTTCAGAAACCCTAATTGCTCAAACATTTAATCGCCGATTTTTTGCTTCTTCGTCGTTCAGAAAAATCGCCGAGTTTAGCAGTGGAAGAAGAAAGCAAAACCTCAACACTGATCAAACCTTTTGTTCAAGCTTCGCTCCCAAATGTCTTTTTCCAGCTTTTCTGTAATAGGGCTCGTTGGGCCGTTTATATTTTGGGCCCGAATGTCGACCCACCTTCTATTTTGTCTGGCGAAAAATATATTATTTAAAGGACTAAGATTGCACAATCTATTTGCACGTTGTGTAAAGAACTTTCTTAATGTCTTAACCTTAAATCTAGGGTTGCTTGGAGTGTTGGTTCACTCAGTCATTACTATTTTTTTATAAAAAAAAACAATTGGTAATGTCATTCTTAACCGTATTTATGTAACTATACGATAAGTGGTTTCTCTTTAAAACTGAAATCTTTTTTTAATTTAAGACGGTACTTTTTGATACATACAAATTTCTGCATCATTTTACGTACCGTACTTGATTGTGTCTAATGTTATGAATTTTAACACGCACTAGTGGTTATGAATTCACCAACACTTGATTGTGCCTAATGTTATTGAGATTCAAATATTCACGCAGCTCTCATGTGCCTTTTCTTTTCCGTTGAGAAAACTCACACCTATCATGAACAATGGTGTGATAAATACATGCAGTACTTCTGTTCTCCTCTTAATACCTGTGCATTCTATCGACGTCACACGCCCATTAGACACGCTCGTCAACTAGATCAAAGAAACAAAGCTCATCGGGAACATGATCATCATCACCTTCAATATTCAACCCAATCAGACCAGTACCATTATGCCAATATAGCATACCGTTTGTAAGCTACGCCAGGACCTGTGCACTTATCAAGCACGACGTCTCGCGAGGATGATACAACTGTTTCTCTCCATTCACATGCCTTAGAAGTGAATATCTCGAGATTGAATTTGAATGCCGCATAATCTGATGAAGATGTAGGAAGAACTCTCACAACAGTCCACCTATATTCCTTGTTTATTTTAAGTGTGCTACTATTACTTGTATCATTACCCTTCTCCTCATAGTAGTAGGAATCGCAGATGAAACCAACTGGTACTGACGAGGTTCGCATCGAGGCGTGGGAGGAAGAGCAACCCATTGTTTGGTGTATGCATTGCACATGTAGTAGTCTCGTTGGTGCAACTCAGTTTGGCAGCACAAAACTAAATCATTACATGTTCCTATCACTATAGGGACGTCTTCTTCTAAACCATGTAAGCTTTTAATTCTTTCAAAGACTGGAGCTAGAGGATTATTGGAGTTGGAGGGTGCTGAAAACTTGGTCGACGACGATGGCAGCTATGAGGGGAAACTCCGGCCTCTGCGTTCTATCAAACACGGTACTAATGGGGCGGTTTGCTTATCCTCATGATAACTTTGAAGACTCAAAAATACGGGTGACGAAATATGGATTTTTAGAGATGATGGTACACCATCGCTTGGACACACATGCGCATTGAAAAACATATTCCTTGCTGGGACGTCGGCAGAGGATTTCGACTAATAAAAAGTCATGGCTCATCGATGTGACATATAGGTGCGGCTTTGAAGAACCAATTCCTTGCTGGGATGCTGATAGAGGATTTCAACCAGTAGAAACTTAGGGAGATGATTGATATGAACAGGGTTAATATGATAGTTATCATCATTTCTGATTTTTCTTTTAAATGAAGAGACGAGGATCAGAAGCAGAAGATGTTGAGGCTGCTGATGATGAACTCGCTTTATTCAATTGATGTCACTGAGAAGAAACAATATCGGATTTTATTCCACGAGGGCTAAGAAAATGAAGCAAACACAAGACCCTTCCACGCTCTAGTATAGTGGTTACATACAGCAACAAAAAATACTTACTAGATCCTGCAGCAGCGTATAGACCTCGCTGAAAGATAAGCAGAGATTTTGTGGAAAATTTCACACACAGAGAGCAGGAATAGAATTGCTTATTTATTTTACATCACACGGAGATTTAGTTTATCAGTAGCAACATAGAACATTATCTCCACAAGGAATATTTCTATTCTATCCATGTTGCTAAAATGTTCTTTAACAGGGCATCTCTAACCATTGTTATATCGTAATATAACCCATACCTAAGTTGAAATTTTGACTCACCCGAATCTAACTTTTTTATGTGAGTTTTGCAAAGAAAAAGTAAGAAACCGTCTATGACAATATCACCAATTGATGGGTTCCAAAATTTATCATCATAAAGGATCAGCCAATTTAAGAGTTACATGTACCCAGCAAATGCCTTAATACACAACCCTAGAATATTGTGTTGATATTAGATATAAGAATGTATCAATACTTTTGAAATATGTTAAGGTGCAGCTCCACCTTATCTATTCATTGGGTAAGGCTAGGATGTGTTGATGCATACCATGCATCAACTTTGTCGTAAAGTTGTAAAATGAGTCGTTAAAGTAGTAATGTTAGTTGTTAAAGTTGTAATATGAGTTCTTAAAGATGTAATTACAACATTTATGGTTATATGTTCTTAAAGTGGTAAATGAGTTGTTAAAGTTATAAAATGAGTCCTCAATGGGATAAACACTCAATTTTACAACTTTAACAACTCAATTACTACTTTAAGAACATATAAGCACTAATGTTGTAACTATAAATTTACAACTATAAGGACTCATTTTACCACTTTAAGAACAAATATTACTACTTTAACAACTCATTTTACAATTTAACAACAAAGTTGATGCATACTATGCATCAACTCACCCTAGAATTTTCCCTATTCATTACTAAAAAAACACATGTCATCTTCTCATATTTTTTCAATTCTTTAGGTGGGATGGGTATGGAACGGTACGGTACGAGATTTGACCTATCTCGATACCGATCTCAATTTTTTCCGGTATCGGTACGAGACAGGATGTGTGATTTTAAGGCTTGGTACCGAACCATCCAGATACTGAAAAATTCAGGACAAGTTCAGAACAAATCAGGACATAAGGTTTTAAGTTAGGTTTTTATATCTATAAATTAAACAATCACTTTTGTACTATATTTATGCAATATTTAACACTTTTTCTTAACATAAATCAACAAACTAACATAATTAGACGACTTTAATAAGATGATTAATTCTTCATTATAAATGCATACTCTTTTTCTTCTTTAAAACTAGTAAAATTATAAATACGGGAGGATTTGGGACGGTTCAAAACATTCAGTATCTATTTAGCTCATACCGATCTCGAACCGATTACTAAATTCGGGATTCGATACAGTTCGAGACAACACTTTTTTCACTTTGTGTCTCGACCCAATCGGGTTCGGTACGAGACGGTCAGGATCGGTATCAGGATTTCGGTATCAAACTCCCACCCCTACAAAAAAACATGCCTACTAACCATATTTTTTCAATTCTTTACTAAAAACACATGCCTACTTAACCAGAGTAGTTTCGGTTTCACTTAAAAAACGATATATCTCTTAATTCTTTACTAAAACCACTACAAGATAGTCTAATGGTTGGGAGTTCCTACGGTAATGCACGGTTACTTAATGGGGGGATTCACTCCAAATACTAGCTTGGCTCATTATTGCCGAGACAATGGTCTACTTCACATCCACCGTGCAATGCTGTTATTGATAGACAGAAGAATCATGGTATACGCTTTCATATACTAGCTAAAGCATTACGTATCTCTTTGTCGGAGTGTGCAAAATCCGTATCCATATTGCTCTGCTTCTCTGCCGTGCCAGCCTATATAACCTTATCATACGCCCAAAAATCACAATCATCTAGAGTCCACTTCAGTGCCAAACAGTCAAAAACCTATATGCATCCAACGATACGGATGAAACAAACCCCCTCGCCGCACAAAACATAACCCACAGTCAATCCCACCTCGCTCAACTCCCTACTCTAATCACACATCAGCAACCGAGACTCGGTAGTTTCAAATTACCGAAAAGGGCTTCTTCGTCCCAAAGTCGTACAAGGCCGGAGGTCGAGGATTGTGGAAAGGCGGAGACTTGGAGAGAGACAGGGAGGCTATGGAGGCTTACAAGAGATGGGTCAGGGAGAACAAGGAATATGTCTACTCTTTGGAGTCTCTCGCCAATGTGAGAGCTTCTATCTCAATCTCTCTATTTCACACTTCTCTCTATGTTTTATGGTTATGAATTGATGTCAACTTTAAGCAAATATGGTGTTTTTTCTACTTCATTGGATGATTTATGCTATTGGGTTTACTGGGAATTGAACAATTTGGTTATAAAGGAAGAGAATATTATAAAAAACCAATCTTGAGTTAGAAGAATTGACATGTATCTGGGATTACTTTGTACCCTTTTTTGTGGAGTGTTTGGTATGGTTTGTTTTACTGTTTCTTCTTTACATGTATCTATGGCTGCTCTAAAGTTGTGGGTTTTGAGAAGAATGTGGTCATTAATGTTTCAGAAGGTATTGCAATGCAAGTGTAAGTGGAGGAAAAACATGGAGTTGTTGTGCTGTGAGTTTGTTTATCTTTGAATGTAGGGCTTTATGTTCCATTTTTTCTTGAAGTCGATGGCTTTCTTAACTCTGGTATTGAACGTTTTTGTGCAGGGAATTACATGGCTTCTACCTGAACGGTTTTCTGAATCAGATATAGGACCAGAAGCAGGTTTTTTGAAATTTTGGTAACATTGGCTACTTCTTGATAGCTTAGATATGGCAGGGATTCTTTTAGTTTTCCAACCAAGTACCTTTTAATAAAAACATAGATGTTTTGTTTTTGACATATGTGGTTGACTGGTGTCTGTTGAGTTGTAAGTAAACGTTCTCTTGTTGACTCCACCGTTTATGTTGTGTGTTGAGTTGTATGTAATGAGTTTGTCCTCTGAGTGTCTATTTCTTAGATGTGTGTGCATATCACAAACTGCAACGTTGGTAATACTAGTTTTATATGATTCTTGCAGTGACAAGTATCTTGGGAATAATAACTGCTGTCAACGAACATATAATCGACACAGCTCCTCCTCGATCACATGTTGGACATGCTGAGCGTAATTCTTTACCGTATCCATTGTGTATATCTGCACTAAAAGACTTGGAAACTTTGGTTGAAGTTGCGGCTCAACATTACTTTGGTGATGAGAAAAAATGGAATTACATTGCTATTATGGAGGCTAGCAAGTAAGGACCCGAGGTTTTATAGCATATGTCACTCATTATTTTAAGCAACTAATGCTTGCACGTTTGTTTGTTGCCTCATCTTTCATTGTTTATCAGGGTGTTAGTTAGGTTAGCTTTGTTCCAGAACAGTGGATATAAGATGCTTCTTCATGGAGGACAGACACCAAATGATGAAAAAGCTTTGGAGGCTTCAACTCCTCTGAGTAGAACTGGTGGTTTATTGAAGCCTGGTGAGCAGCTTGGGAATGGGCACTTGAGAAATAATCATGCACCAGATCCATGGAATTTAGAAGGAAGAGCACTATCTGCATTGAATAGGTTTGGAGAAAGGGCTAGGAGTGTTTCGGATCCAGAATGGTTGCGTAGGGTTCAACACCATCATGCCATTATGGAGCCTCCAAGTAACTACTCATACACCAGGAAATGTTTGATTACTATTTATATTTGTTTCTTTTAATACAATATTTTATTTTCTGACAGCTCCAGTGGGTGAGGGGTCGACTCTATCCTCCTTATTATCCAAAAAGGGTCTCAACGGGGCTTTGTATGTGGCTGGGGAAGTGCTATTTATAACAAGACCACTTATCTATGTTTTATTTATTCGGAAATATGGAGCTCGCTCCTGGATTCCTTGGTTTCTTTCACTGGCTGTGGACTTCACTGGTATGGGCATTCTTTCTAGAATTACTTCGTCCACAGATGGTACAGAAGAGCAGCAGTTTCATCTTTCTGTTCCTGAGAAGAATGAGGTGAGATATCCCCAACTTCTACATAGACTACGAGATCAACCGTCTACTAAGTATCATAAACTGTTGTCCTTTAATTTATTCCCATTGAAGTTGGTGCTGAGTGACTCTTTTTATTATGGCATGGATTCAGGTTAAAAGACGAAAGTTGTTGTGGGCACTCTACCTCATGAGAGATCCATTTTTCAGCAAGTATACAAGGTAAATGCAGAAGTTCTAAATAATGAATGTTTCCACTATCACAGAAAAGTTAAGAGAATAAGAAAAAAACACATCTTAGACATGATTTCCAACCCACTGATAAGGGTGGGTAAGCAGGGTGGTATCTGGCAGTCACACACTCACACCACTCCTCGTTTGATATTACGTTGCTCCTTTACTAAGTGCTTATCATTTGTTTGATGACTCTTGTGGTTGATCATTTTAGGGGAAGACTTGAACGCACTGAGGATATGTTGGAACATATACCTGTTGTTGGATTTCTTGCAGGTTGGTTTATAGCTAATTTTCTTCATTTATAGATTGTCTTGTTACTTTCTGAAGCTTACTTTATGTATTGAGAACTTGATCTGTCAACAACAAAATTTCTGGTTCATGCAGGAAAACTTGTTGAGCTTCTGTCAGGAGCACAGACAAGGTACACTTACATGTCAGGATCATAAGGGGGTTGCAATGTGTTATGGCCTTTAGAGTAGTTCACACTTCACAGTTCGTTTAGGACTTTAGGTGAAGTAAGTTCCCCCAAGCTGTAGGATGGCGCTGATGTACTTTGTACTGTGTCATAGATATTGACAAATATATGAAATTATTGTAATACATTGTCATAAGGAAAATGCCTTCTTTTTCAGTGATGAGGTCAATAAGCCAAGATACACACGTTCACATAGCTAGAACATTTTCATCGCCAATCACTATCAGGAAACTTTTGAAACTTGGGTTGTTGGAAGCAATGTCCGAGTTATGTTAACCTTGACAGGGGATACAACATGCAAGGCTCGGGTTAAGCTTTACACAACATCATTGTGTTCATACCATTACCAAAAAATCATCTTTGTCTTCATAGTCGCTTCATACATCTCTTAGAAACAAATTCAAAATGAAGAAGTGAAATGGTGTTAGATCTTGTTGACGAATTTTTATTGTACCATTTCAGGTGTATATTTGTCTGTTACTCTATGCCCCTTGACGTATAATATGTTTCTCTTTAAAACAAATTCAGATGAGGCACGAATGAAATTTTCTCAAAAATGACATATTATACGTCAAGAAACATATTATACGTTTTTTTATCAACAAATAACTGAAATGTTACAACAAGTCTATCACAAGTTGAACTTACAAATACAACATTTTCACTTACAAGCAGAGCAATGCGTTAGACCAAATGATACTGTAACATCTATTACGTTTTCCCACTTTTTTGGGTCTGATATTATGTTTTACCGCTTTGAAAAAAATAAAAATTGAACTGTATAAATGAAATAGAATCTGCGGTCTGCATCTCGGCCGTCTCCTGCTTTGGAAAAGGGTGGAGCCAAAACCCTAATTCCCGAATTGACAAAGCAAAGCGAGCAAGGCTGATTGGTCTAACAAAGATACGCTTGGTATTTGGTGAGTCACTTTCTGATTGCTCCGAGTATCTCATTATCATTTGCTCCAATGATGTTTAGTCTATGCTCTAAAAGATTGCAATTGCTTCTTCCAAGTCGTATCATTTATGTTAATTCAGTGACCCATTTGCATTTCTGTCAAAGCCCACCTTCATATTCATCAAAATCATTACTGGGTTCTGAAAATGGTAAACCAAAACAGGAACATAAAGGTGCTCGCTTATTTACAGTTTCATACCTTATGAACTCATGTGGGATGTCCCCAGAAATCGCTCTCAATGTGTCAGAGAAGGTGCAATTTGAATCCCCAGAGGGACCGGACTTGGTTATTAAGCTTCTCAAAGATTATGGACTCAATGATGCCCATATCCCAAAGCTTGTTAAGCAACTTCCAAGGCTGCTTTTATACAATGCTGAAACCCTTTTGCCCAAATTCAAGTTTTTCGGTTCTATAGGCCTTTCGGGCACTGGCCTTGCCAGTACCCTCCTTCATAATCCCATTATCTTGGCGCGAAGCTTAGAAAAATGTATTCTTCCAACTTATCATCGGATCAAAAGTATACTTTTGGAGGATAAAAGGGTTGCTGGTTTCTTTAGGTCCTGCAAATGGACAGTGTCAGCTGACTCACTGAGATATATCGAGTCTAATGTTGACATTTTGAGAGGGATTCAAGTGCCGGAATCCACAATCTCTGTTTATCTGACTTGGCATCCTTTGATGCTGTGCCGTAAAACTGAGTGTTTCAAGGAAGATGTCAACAGGGTAATGAGTATGGGAATCGGACCTTCATCACCTTCGACGTTCATGCAAGCACTTGTTGCGACTTGTCTGGTGGATAAATCAAAGTGGGAACAAAAGATGCAATTTTATAAGGGATGGGGTTGGACTGAAGATGATATCATGTTGGCATTTAGACAGAATCCCATGTTTATGACATTGTCCAACAAGATTGTTTCAGGCAAGATGGATTTTCTTCTGAACAAAATGGGGTGGCAGCCTGAAGATGTGGCTCGGAATTCATATGTTTTAGGTTATAGTTTGGAGAAAAGGATCATACCTACATGTTCAGTTATTAGGCTTCTCCTGTTGAAGGGCTTAATAAAGAAGGGAAAATGTTCCTTGGTTGCCATTTTGAAAAAAAATGAGAAGTCCTTAAATAAGTTTTTGCTCAAATATCAACAGCAAGTTCCTGAAATATTGAGCATCTATCAAGGCAAAACAAGTCTGGCAGAACTTGGCATAGGATTTGAGGAGAGAGCTAGAGTGGATCCTTTGTAATTTGTTCATTAAGAGGATTATAAGAAGCACCTACCAGTGTCAGTTATGCTATCACCTATGCACTTTAGCAATCTTTTATCATTCACCCATTGCAAAGTCTGTTTCTTTAAAGTGGTTTCTGGGTTCAGCACCTCTATTATCTGCAATTTAAACTGTCACTGAGTATTAAGACGTTTTGATTTGTAATGTTCAAAATTATGCGACCTGTTATTTATGATAGTTTCTTCTTCTTCTTCCAATGTTGGGGTCTCTCTACTCTGTGTCCCTTCTGAGACATTGGAGTGGAGTATGTATTGTAAGAACTCTCTCCTGCCATCAACTTAAACTCTCTTCTGAAAGAAAACGGGCTGTCCTATAGATGAACCTAGCATGCAAGCTCATGAATTACCGCTATCCGAAATATATAAAGGAAAGCCCTGCCTCCACTGTTCGATCTTCTAAGAAAAATGCAGAACAAAAACAAGCATGTCTGATGTAGACTATCCCCATCTAGTTATTCCTAATATAAGCATCAACTGTTTGTAACAATGGAAAAAGCATTGTCTTGAGTACAAAGACTTTTTGATTGGAACTGATCACACTGAAAAGGACTAAAAATCCTTGATCACTATTGAACATGCAGCATATCCATAAGGTAAAACAATGCCATATCCAAAAGAAACCAACACCAATATGTGGATGGAAAGTTATAACTTGGTTGATAGTGCTAATAAGGGCACAATGAAGTTGACATTTGACAATAGCAAATTCACAATCCAATGTGCAGCTAAATGCTCAACAAATATATATGGGTTCCAGTTGAAAAAACTCCATACAAGGAACAAAAATACATATAAAAAGGAAAGATAGACAACAGGTATATAAGATCCTCCTTGACATTGTCCAAGCAGAAAGTTCACCGCAGATCTGAACTTGACCATGTGCATAGAAAATCCAACACCAGACCGAATGAAAGATTCTAGTGACCATACTTCTGGAACTCCCATTCACTGTTATCTGTATTAACAAAAGATAACCAAAACACAAATTAGGAAGAAAACAATTGTGTTCTGAAAAAAAAGGAAGGTCCAGGGATAGCAAGGATTCAGAAGAGTGATAAAGATATCTTACCCAGGGGACACACTTGACGAGTCTTGAGCCATCTGCTAATGCAGTGGAAGTGGAAGGCATGGTTACAAACCCCTGCAGAGACAAAACCAACAGTTCAGAACAAGACACACCACATGCGTAAATGTATATACACAATTCCTCCACTATTTACAAGTAGTCAATGAAACACAATACAAAAAAACTACAAGTAGCAGCACCCATTTTAAACATCAACCTGATACACATAACATGTACACAGTCTAAGAGACAAACATGATGCTAATGCTAGAGCAAAAGATACTAAAACCAAGTACTCTTAGAAGAAATCCAATCACCATGCAAAGTGAAATGATGGTAATTTACTAAATGCTTTTCGTCTCCCCAATTACAACTTCCAAATCAAGAAAACAATTAAACCTTAAACAATAAATTTACACAGAACAAGTAGTCAAGGCGGTATCACAAACAGTAAATTTATCAATTATCAAAACAAATCTAAACCACATGAAAATCAAAAATTGAAAACCAAAGCATACCCCAAGCAACAGTACACTCCTCACTCGTAGCACTCGCCTGGTTAGCCTGGCACTCGATACCTAACCACACCAAACAAACACACAATATGATCAGCCATCAAATGAAACACCATAACCCGAACAAGAACAGAGAAACTCACAGAGGTCCATAATATGGTTCCTGCAGATGGCGCAATTATCCACAACAATATCTACACAACGCAAACCAAATCAACATCAACACACAATAAAACCGGAGTTCCAAAACCGAAAGAAGCCAGAGGTTAGGGTTTAGAGGAGTAGCTTACCCCAAGCCCAGAGAGCGACGGCGTTCCACTTCTTGATCTCAAATCGCTTGGGCTTCTTGGTCGAGGAAGGACCTGCGGAGCTCGAGCCCTCACCTACGGGTACCATCGGCACGTCGGAGTCCAATGTCGCCATGGATCCGCTTCAAATTTAGCAAACACAAATAATAGTTGAAATTTACAAATAAAAATCCGGCAGCAATTTCATGATCCTTCTCTAAATTTCAAATTATAAAAAAGGCAATCTTTACAGTGAAAGGTGTGAGACGACGAAGCTGAGAAAATTGAAGCGGAAGAATAACAAGAGTGAGAGATAAACGTACCGATTGCGAGCAGAGAAATTAGGGTTGTTGGGGTGAGGAGGAAGAAGGAGACCTTGATTTGAGTTGAGACAAAAAGGGATAACAGAGACGGTGAATGGAGAATGTACGGGCTTTGTGGGTCGGGTTACATATTGATGGGTCGGGCTTTTTGGAATTTTCTTTTGTTTAGTTAAAGGGTAAATCGGTTTTCTTAAATAAAAGGAACTGTTCAAAAAAGGAACAGTTTTAAATACAAAATATGTTATCTCATCTTATTTTAGGATATTTGATATATATGTGTGTCTTGGTTCATGTCTTATATACAGATTTTATGTAGTAAACCATGTTGTAATAGAGTTTTACATATATCCATGTAATAGGCCCATTGGTCTATATAATAGTCCAAGAGACCCATGTATTTCTCTATATAAAGAGACTTCATTCTATCAATAAGAGAAGGAGAATTCATTCCATCAATATGATTCTACAACACGTTATCATGCACTTAGCTCTAAACCCCAAAAAAAGAGCAAGTAGGCCACCGAAAAAAAGGAAAATTCTGTCGTGCACACGTCTGTGCACTGCACGCGCACTGCTGGGCACCACTGTGCACCGCTGCGCACCAACACAAACCACCGCACACCACCTAGGCACCGCTGCGCACCCCTCAGGCCACTGTTGCGCACTTCTGGGCACCGCTGAGCACCCCCTGTGCACCTGCGCACCAATAAACCCTAAAATCTGCCTCAGGTTTCAAACGCCAATATCAACAGAATTATTTCCGAATTGGCTTTCGTCACCAACAGAGAAGTTGAAGATATTGCTCATACGCTTCCAACGCCACCGGCCTCACCTCAAGAACCGGCCGAAAAGGAACCAAACCGGCCTATGGAATCTCCAGACCGTCCGAAATATTCAAGCACCCGGTTCGGGAAATTTAGATATGTTATGAAAAAGGATGTCAGGATCCTTCAAACAAAAGGAAACCCCTAGAACCGAAGTAAAAGTGGGTGAACCGGTCCTCCTAATGGCTTCAATGAGCATAGGAATCACTTTTCCTTGAGAAAAACGGGTTGTATTCCTAATTTCTCTTTGAATCCTTCATATGGTTGATGTTTTTTTCAATGATTTGCTCCTGTTTTATGGCAAGATTAACTAACCATATGATTTTCATGTGTTTTATGGCCATCACATGTGACAATTCATGATGGAATTACGTGAACGATCGCCGAACGTGTATGGACTTGAGTATGGAAGCATGGAGCAGCTTATATAAATGCAGTCTATTTGACAGACTAGCAAGTAAGCTTTATTTTTTGAGTAATTTCAAAGTTCAATAACCTCGGGGAGGATAAAATCTGTTTCTCCCTTCTCCATCTCCATTCTATATTTGAGACGTTTGTCTTTGCAGGTTAATATAGAAACCCTAAAACATATGTGCATTTTGGCTACCAGCACCACTAGCCCACATGCTGCTTGCTGTGCGCTGCTGCCAAGCATTGTGCTCTGGCGCGTGCACAGCTGCCGAGCGCTGTGCCCTGACACATGTGCGCTGCTGCCGAGTGATGTGCTTTGGCGCGCGCACCTACTGACCGCTGTGCTGCCGCGTGCACCTGCTGACTGTTGTGCTACCGCGTGCACCTGCTGAGCACTGTTGCAAGGGTCTGCCCCTGTGCGCGTGCACACTGCTGCCAAGGCTTGCCCCTGTGCATGCGTGTGCTGCTTCCGGGCACCGTATGTGCACCTGCCGCTGTGCGTGTGCACGCTGCTGCCAGGGCTTGCCCCTGTGCACACGTGCGCTGCTGTCGGGCACCGTATGTACACCTATCTCTCTGCGCGTGCACGCTACTGTCAGGGCTTGCCCCTGTGCACGTGCACGCTGCTGCCAGGCACTATATGTGCACCTGCCTAGGCGCTGCCGCGCGCTACTACCGGGCACCGAATGTGCACACGTGTGCTGCTGCTAGGCACTGTATGTGCACATGGGTACCAGCTGTCGAAGCCTTGCACACTAATTACTATGCACTGTCGAGCGTTGACTGCCGATTGCTACCGAGCGCTGCCTAGGGCAGCTGTCTAGCACTAGCTGCCGAGTGACAAGCACTAGTTGTCATGCACCATGCACCGAAGATGTTTTTAGGTCCACGTTGTGAGGTATCCAACGTTGGTTTGTGTTATGCTATTAAAGAGAGTTTGGAATTGGAGAATCATCTCATTCCTTGAACCCGCGTTGTGTTTGATCAACGTTAGCACATGTCTGTTGTCGCCCAACATGCCTGTTGCTAATCATGTATGCTACCTACTGCCCCTTGATTGTTTTTGCTAATATTGTGTGTCAGTTGCTTCATGTTGTGTGAGGAATGCCACCATCTTTTTGTTAGATGTCGATAGTTATGTGTTTGTTGCTTTATGCATTACACATGAACTATCGTGCACTGTGATTTAGGTGTTGAGCACTAAGCACCATATGTTAGCATTGAACACAAGGAACCGTGCACTGATCATCAATGGTTGTGCACTTACATCACGGACAAACACTAAGTGAGCTACATAGCACAGAACACTCGAGGACGTGCACACGACACCGACTGCCGAGCACTGAGCACCAGGGCCAAGCTCTGTGCAGCAGCTGCAGAAGCTCTATGCACCTCATGCTGTGCACTTGAGATAAGCTGCCGAGCTCCCCCCACTGCCTCATACCGTGCGCCATGGGCGCTAGCGGTTGTGCAGCCACCGAATGTTGTCGATTGCTCGGTGCACTGGCATATGTGTGGCTCCTCATGCACTACCAAATGTTGCCAAGTGCTTAATGCAATGACATATGTGTAGGTGCAATGCGTTGCTAAATGTTGCCAAGTGCCTAGTGCATTGGCATACGTGTAAGCTGCAAATGCGGGCAACTAAAAACAAAAACAGTGAATCTGCCACTTTATGAACAGCAACTTCCGAAGAGCTTTGTGAACAGCTCCGGATGAACTAGAATGCAAACCATATATCACTGGAAAACTACGTCTGTCTAGTTTCCAATGGTTTTCACGGTTCATTCATATCCATTCTAACGAATGAGTTATGACTGTTTTAGTGAGCAAAGGTCAGGCTGCCAGGAATTCTGCAATGCACACAGTTGCCTTCGGTATTTATGTCTTTTTCTCACGTATCTAACTTGTTCGATAGGTAGGTTACGTGGAGAAATTGAGTGCCTTGTAGATGGTGGGTCTACCCACACAATCCTGAGCAAAAGAAGAAATGCATACAATAAACGTACAAAGAGAGTACGAAACATCAAATGGATGCATCTGACATTTGACGTCATGTAGGGCTCTTTGATTTTCTCCAAGGTAAATGAGACCTCGATGAAATCGTTGGTTCGATAAGTGTACTCACACTATGACATGATCATGCACAGCCTTATGAAGGTGTTCCAATGTTCGTGGCTTAGTCTTCACCTAACAGCAGATTCCATCATCGAATGAAGTGGTTAACCTCGCAAAGGTTATCTACTTCCTTGATTTTGGATCCCCCCATGTTGCTGTTACCAAATGTTATCCTTCATGGATGTTGAAAACTTGTAATGTCATATGTACGCTTTACTTTTGGGTCGAGGATAACTCCTGCGATGCCACTTTAAAGTTGAAAGCTTCATCATGTCAAAATCTGTGACCACAGTAATTTGAAACTACTGTGTGATAACTTCGTTAGATTTTTCTGAACTGCTCCAGATGAACTAGAAGCCGAATTTTATATTATTGGAAAGCTACATGAGTCTAGTTTCCAATGGTTTAAGCAGCTCGTTCATACCTATCCTGACGAAAGAGTTATGGAAGTTTAAGTGCGTACAGGTTATAGCAGACTGTATCCTACTGTCCCTTAACTTCGCCAGAGCCCCCAGATCAGCTCCGGATGAACTGGAATACGCACTTTATATCATTGGAAATCTATGTGAATCTAGTTTCCAATGGTTTAAGCGGTTCATTCATATCCACCCAGACGAGAGAGTTAGGGCTATTTCAGTGAGTATAGGTCATACTGCAAGAAAACTGCATACTCTTCGCAGATTGTGAATCCTTTTTGTGACTAAGATTGATCGGATCTTCACCATCTTTTATGACATGGTTGAATCAATTCTTGATGCCTTTGGCTCGATGATCCAAGTCAAAAATGCCCTCCTTATGGTGAGAGAGGCAATCGAACATTGAAGTGTGTTATGAACATACACACCAACGATTACCGTGATGAGAATGATTGAGACTTTTGTGTATAATTCTCATGAGTGCCGATTGAGAGCATCATGGAGAAGAGCATGAGTCCTAAGGTGTCGCTAATAAGTATATTTGGGACAATTGGCTCAGACAAGCTATGACATTTGGATCATATCGGGTGAGATATGCGAGCCAGAATTATTTGATATTCTTGGGCGTCCATTCCCCTGATAACAACGAAATACACCATGATTGTATGTTGTGTTTGTGCGCCGACATGATGTCCTCTGCAGCCGCACAGTACACATGGTTTCGTTTTGTAAAGCTTGTTCTTTAGCTAAGTAAGGTGAAAGATCCTCTTATGCTATGCCACAAAAGATATCATTCTTATTGAAAATCCAAAAAGGGATTATGTAGACCGATACAGCCAATGTATGGATACCGTATACGCTTTTATGGTGTTAGTTGAGGGGCTAACACACTGGTCATGTGTTGCACCGTCGTCTACCACATGCTGCTTATGTATCTATGGGCTCACTACCCATCCTTAAAGAGGGACATGCATGCATGTATTGATTCGTCCACGACTTACCATCATTGCATTGATGCACGACAGCTCGTAACTGTGTGCTAGGATTGACACATAGTTGTAATCCTTGAACTCGGCGGGATAGTAACGGATCTCCAAGCCATGAGTTCCACAATATGCCAAATTGGACTACCACAGTGCCCAATGATGATGTGTCGCATGAGATGAATATGTTCTAAGGTTGGATAGGAGTCATTTTATTGCTCTCCACCTTAAGCTCCGTGACAGACAATCTCCTTAACCGATACACTGCGGATTGTCACTTTGAGACTGTATTCCCGCCGTTAGGGGGAGACACGAACACCAGGGTTCAAGTGGGAACGACGTGAATGTCGTGGTTGATCGCCACTAAGTCTCAACATGATCCCCAAAGAACTATAGTGATGAGATCAATGCTGCATATGTCTGTAAGGAATGATGTCCTACCAAGAGGACATGGCTCGACCAAATTGAGGTAGTCTTGATGCCATGGCTCGGCCATATTGAGATGGTCTTGACGCCGTCACCTTGTGTGGTGATGTGAGGGCGCCATAATGTGGAAACATGGTGTCCTAGGCCTTGTGGCTCCCTGAAGGTTAGGTTGAGGCTCTTGGGTTCGATATATACTCGTACTGAGAGAGAAAGTGAGTTTGGCACTACTGGTCCATTGATCAGTGATATGCTGCGAATTCTGCACATTTCCAAGCTTGATATCGAATCTGACTCTTACATATTGGTGAGTTTAATGCAGAATCCTAATCTTGATGTTCACTCTCTTGGACCCTCCTTGCTGGTTGCGGTAATATTATGCTAGAATGAATGAGGTGAAACTTTCTAATATATTCAGGGAGTCAAATATGAATGCAGATGCCTTTGCTATCACCTTTGAGGAGCCTCTCAGTGTTGGAAATTAGCCTATGAAATCAAATGGAAATATAATGATGCCGATCAAAACAACTTATTGTAAATTGAAAATCAATTGATCTGAAAATGAAGACCGTCTAAAACAGATTTTTTAAAAATATCATGTTGCTCAGGTTTTTCTTGATGATTTAAGTGTTACAAGAGCTAGGAAATCTGGTAACTGTCGCAACATTTATTCCTTTCTTTTGCTTTGTTTGTGCCTTCTAGGCACCGTTTGTAACTAAGAGTGGATATAAATCCGGTTTTCAACCGAAAACCGAAAAAATCATCTGAAAAACTGGGCTGGATAACTATAACAATTAAAATGGGTCACAAAATAATGTAAACCGGTCCGAACCAGTTTGAATCAGGCTGGTTCCAATTTAGCCTAAAAACCAGTCCGAATTAACCAATTTTTATATATATTTTTTAATACGTGTCACTTTATTATTAGCCGATATATTTCTTATTATGTGTCATCTTAGGAAGACAAAAATTTCTATCAAATTATTTGTATTTATATACAAAATCATATAAACTCACATTCTTGAACAAGTGTATTATTAAAAAAATATATGGATTTTAACATTTAATCTAAGCATTATTGTAAATTCATGATGAAAAAGAATTGGGAGAAAAACCTAAAACTATATATGTTTTAATTTTTAAAGAGAAGAAAAAAAAATATTAATTTTTTTAAAACGTCTCATCTTATTGTTTTAAATTTAGGTCAAATCTGAAACCAATCCAACCTGATCCGGTTTTCGGTTAATCCGATTAACGGGTAATCTGATTTTAAAATTTGATTCTAGATAGAGATTTTGGAAATCCGAATAATTCAAATTGGATAAGGTTTGGACAAAAAACCGATCTGATCCGAATATGCCCACCCCTATTAGTTACCAACAAAGAAAGAAAACTAATAACAGACTATGCATACAATTATTCAATTTTGAGCTACTACTCATGATCAAAACTCCAATGTTTTAAAGAGCAACACACAAATATATATATATATATATATAAGAATTTTCTCAGATAAGGACGTCCTTACCTAAGTTTTAGTAAAGATAAATTTATTGAATTTGCTAACCTTTACATCATATTTTCTCATTTTAACCATTCAATTTCTAGAATGGTTAAGATATATGTGAGTAGATCATCTCTGCAAAATTTTAGCTAAATCGATACAATTATTAATCGATGTCATAAACCCTAAACTCACATGCCAAGATTTATTTTTTGGATTGTGAAAATTATTATGTTGAAAAAGTGATATAAATGAATATTAACTATGAACAATCGATACAATTATTAATCGGTTAAAATACCCTCAATACAATTATTTAATTTTAGAGTTGATTCAATTTCATTTCTATTATTATTATTAATATTATTATGAAGATTTTATTAACAACACCTGATATTTGTTATTAACACACCTATTAACTTATTATTATTATTATTATTATTATTTATACGGTTCTTTTAAGTAAGTAAAAAAATTGTAAAAATATAAAAATTGAGAGCGGATGTGTGAATCCGGGATGTATTGTTTGATGTAAAAAAAAGTAGTTTTGTGGATTCACGTGAACAGTGATTTGCAGTAGAAGGATCAACATATATATATATATATGTATAATATCTCTCTCAATTGAGTCAATTCCCTTTTTTGTCGATAATTGAGTCAATTCTGTTCATGGACTAATATTAAGAAATTTTGGTCTCCGTCCTGGGTGTCCCACAATATGACGAACTATTTCTTGTTTTTATCCTCTCAAATAGGAAATAGAAAATGACATTAACAGTATTATTTTTCTCATTGGACCCATCTCCCCACCTTTTGACCCAGCATAAACCCTATCCGGTGGGTCCAACCACGTGTCAGCATCTCTGCGTCCAATTCCAAGAGAGATGGCCCACCAACCGTCAGATGCTCCTCCCAAATTACCATAAAATTCCACACCTCTCTAACGTACTCCCTCCCACTCCATATAAATGACCACCCCGTCCCACACAAATGGCTCTTCGTTTTCAAGCTTCCCTCCAGTCTCCTCCTCTCTCTCTCTCTGTAAATCTCTCTCTGTTTTCCTCTTCTTTTGTAATGGCCATGCTTCAAAACCAAGAGTTTAAACCGGGACAAGTGGACCCCACCTGCCGCGGCGAGACCGATTCTCCTCCGCCGGCTCAGGCTATTGTCATGAAGGAAGAGCAAGAACCGGAGCAGAGATCTTCGCCGGCGGTAAGCAAGCCGAAACGGACGTCGACCAAGGACCGGCACACGAAAGTGGAGGGACGCGGCCGGAGGATCCGAATGCCCGCCACGTGCGCGGCCCGGATCTTCCAGCTGACTCGAGAGCTGGGGCACAAGTCCGACGGCGAGACTATCCGGTGGCTATTGGAGCACGCCGAGCCGGCTATAATCGCCGCCACCGGCACCGGGACCGTCCCGGCGATAGCTATGTCTGTCAACGGTTCGCTCAAAATCCCAACTACCTCCCAACCCGGCGACCCGGCCAAGAAACGGAAGCGGCCTTGCAATAGCGACTACGTGGACCTAAACGACACCGTTTCGGCTGGCCTGGCTCCTCTGACCACCACCCAACAACAGCAACAGCCGACACCACCACAGACGGTTCACCAAAGCGTGGTCCCCATGTGGGCCGTGACTTCAAACGGCGTCGTTCCGGGGACTTTCTTCATGGTCCCTCAAACTCAGTCCCCACACATATTCACATTCCCGGTCGCCTCGCCTTTCCTCAACATGTCGGCCCGGCCCGTCTCCTCCATGGCCTCCAACACGTTGTCGTTTATCTCGGCAGCTCCAACTCCTCCTCCGGCCTCCGCCTCCATCACCCACAGCACCGTCGCGACCTCCACCACCCTCCGCGACAAAACGGAGCTCCAGTTGATGTCCGGGTCGTCAAAGCATTGACCACTTAGGGTTTTTCATTTTTCTTCTCTCTGAGCACGTGGTCAAGTGAGGGCGTGGAAAGTGGGGTCGGGTTAGGCGGGGGCTCCACATTTGGTTTTATAGGGTTGGGTTTTGGCGCTGTGATAAAGAAGGGTGGGTGAGGGCCGGGAATATATTTGTTTATATTGAGGTGGTGGGCCACCATGTGAGCAGCGTCGAATGGGTGGTGGGGACGGGAAACGGGACCGTTCGAGCACTAGTGCCGAGGCGGCGCTCGCGTGAGAGAGTCAGAGACAGATTGGGGCCGACGGGGAATGGAAACACGTGGCCGCTTTGGAGTTGGTGGGGCCCGGAGGATTGAGAGAGAGAAATGTGACGGTGAAGATGGGGCGCAGTGGACAGGTTACTGTTCACCTTTTTTCTTTTTTCTTTTTGGTGTGCCTGAGGATTGTAAATTGCTAAATAAAATTATTATTATTATTGTTATAAGGTCATGATGGACCCAATTTTAAGACCCACTTGTATGATCTTGTTTTAAAGGATTGCATTATTCAGCTTTGATTAGATATGAGAAGTTGATAGTTAGATGATAGCTATGAGAGGTTCTGCTGCCAGACTAGAATCAATCCAAAGCAGAAAGTCTAGGACCGCAATGCCACAATAAGCCAAGGATGAGGTTTGGCAAGCTACTCCCCAAGATCGGTCATGTCGACATTGTGTGTGCTTTTGCCTCCACGGCCCTCGACGTGCATCGGTGTTCGTTGTTGATGCCGACATAGTAAATAGTCTAATTACCACTTAACAACTTTACCCCTAATTCTCAATTCTATGTCAACTAACAGAAAGACCACGACAAAACCACCCAGAGTACAACTTAAGCCATCAGTATCTGATCAAGTAAATTTATCAATCCTTAAACCACTAGATCAAGCACAACCTCAACAATTCATCCTAAAAGCTTCCAACTTTCCCATTATCTATAACAAGACACAAATACTATGAAGATGTTGTAAAATCATATTGAGTGAATGAATTCTCCTTATATTATTGATAAAATAAAGCCCCTTTATATAAGGAAATACATGGACCTTTTGGGCTATTACATGGGTCAATGGGCATCTTACATGGATATGTGTAAAACCCTATTACAACATGGTTTACTACATAAAGCCCGTATACAAGGCATGGACCAAGACACACATATATATCAAATATCCTATAATACTCCCCCTTGTGTCGCGTGTCTTCATGCCGGTATGATGCTTACGGTGTTGTCTCATCAAAACCTTGCCAAGTAACAAAAACCCTGTGAGAAAACTAAACCTTGGTCGAAGGAAAAAGAGTACAACGCACCAACTACTCAATTGAGAACTCGTCATGTGATGCTCCCCCTGATGTGTACTTCAATCGGATTTTCCTGATGAATGGTGCATTCCAACATGCTTCTCAAGAGTAGATGTGAGTCAAGACTTAAACAAGTCTGCCATGATCAACCACAAATGAGGATCAATAGTCTTAGCGGTGCATGCAATGTTACCTCATTAAAAACCTTGTCAAACAAAAACCCAGTGGGACAAAAAGCTGTGACTAAGGGAAAAAGAGTGCAACATGGTTGACACAAACAATCACACCCTTCACATTTGATCATGACATGTATATGCTAGACTTTCTTTCAAATCTGCATCTCCCCCTGATCTCAAGATCATTCATATGGCGCTTCGGATCCTTAGTGACCACGGAGCTGTTTTGACAACTTAACATATGTACGCTCTTTCAACGTGTCTCAAATGTGGCATTACTCAGTGCCAGCAGCTATGTACATGGTACCTAGCAGCTGTATGCACAGCGCTCGGCAGCTGGCGTGCACAGCGCTCGGCAGCTGGCGTGCACAGTGCTCGGCAGCAGGTGCACAACGCTCAGCCTCTGGTGCACAGTGCTTGGCCTCTGGTGCACATTGCTCGGCATCTGGGTGCACAGGTGCACTTATAGTGCCTAGCAGCAGTGCACGTGTGCACAGACAGTGCACATGCAGCGCTCAGGTAGTGCATAGACAGCGCACAGACAGCACGCACAAGCAGCGTGCACAGGCAGCGCTCAAGCAGCGCTCACAGGCAGCTCTCAGGCAGCGTGCACAGGCAGCGTGCCATATGTCCGGCAACTCGGCCACTAAACCAACTGGTGCCTAGATCATGATTCCGCTTCCGATGCATCTCGATTCATGCATGGCTAGCGATGACACAGGCAACAACTTTTCTCTCATGCCATAGAGATTGAATATGACAGATACTCTTAGAGTATTCAAGTGATGTTCTTTGCCATATCATTGACATTGCGTGGGCGCAAAGCTACTTAGCTTTATAACGAATGAAAGTGAGGTCAAGTCTTTCTTTTGATTAAACGGATCACTCTCTCTTGGAGTAAAGACCTTGACTAATCATGAGAGCATATGAAGGTTCCACTCTTCTTCAGAGGACCTAAGCCGATTAATGGAAATACATCATCAATACACAAATCGATCGACTTCAATACGAGATTGTGTCTTTCCCAAGATACTTTTCATTCCAACATCGGATATCCAGCATATATTGTGATCATCCGGAATCAATACGCAATGGCATTATTCATCATATCCCATCCGAAATCAAGGAGCCATGTACTATGCGTCCAAAACACTTGGCCAACACAAGCTCCACTTGATTTGGCTTATGAAGTCTATTTAAGATCTTCATGCATATCTCTGATCCCATAGAGACGTCACTATGATCATATTCATAGGGCTGTATGTACAGTTATTGGGGAAACTACCAAACTGACAAGGTAGTGGAGTGCAATAACATCTATTACGAGAGTACATCTCTTCGTAGTCGATCCCAGTGCGTGTTTATGAGAAACCTTGTGCCATAAGAGAGTCTGAGACTCTTGTTCTCACTACGCTAACCCACAAAGGTTTACTTGATAGGGTTTACACTTGCGGTGTCGGCAACACCTGCCCAAGGACCTATCCCTTTGTCCGGGTCGCATCTTCCCATTTTAGGTCAATACACTTTGTCGACATATCAACAAACGTGTGGTTCGATAAACTCATCATCCCACTTCCTCATGTACACTAGTGTAGTCATTGTAGAGATCTCTTTCTATGAATTAGATTTTAACGTTTAGGCGTCCCCCAACGATAGTCACAATTCAAACTAACATGAGACGGAGTGAGTATTACTGATCAATGGACCAGTAGTGCAAAACTCGCTTTCTCTCTCAGTGCGAGAGTATATCAAACCCAAGGGCCTCAACCTAACCTTCAGGGAGCCACAAGGCCTAGGACACCATGTTGTCACATTATGACGCCCTCACATCACCACACAAGGTGACTGTCGCATCCCGGGACTATTCCCGGCCCCTGAACACGACGGTAACCGCCGTGATCCCGGTCTAGAGAGAAATTAATAAGTCATTGGACGTATTAATAACCCTCCGGATTGAAACCACAAGGCTATAAAGGAAATAACCAGCACACAATTGATATGAAAGTCAAATATGAAATGACAAATGTGCAAAATAGCATACAATTATTTTACAAGCGGAAGGCAGCAAATGAAATTACCCGAGACAAATATAAATAAAGGGAAAATGTCTCGGAAATAACAAGCCCGAATGATGTCTCAAAGTACGCAACCAAATACGGAAAACATAAGATATGGAGCCCACACCAGAACGGGTGTCCCCGAAAGTAGAAGTGCATGATGACCGAAGTCGCTCCACGAGCTCCTAGTCCAGCTCCTCCAAAGATGGGTGCTGAAGACCTGAAAAGATGTAGGGGTGAGCAAATTGTCCTCGCTAACCCAAATGGGGCCCAAAGCCAACCAAGTCAGGGTTTAAAACCCATGAGAAAACATATAGTTTACATATGTACATAAACGTATAGAAATACATCCAGGGCAGTTAAAAACATATGCAATAGCCACGCACGCAAAACTCGAGTAAAACATGTTGACCACACATGAAAGAACTCTCAGGATCCACATGGTCGAAAATCCTGGGTTTGTCTTCACAGTAAACCGGGGTCAACTACCTATGCGTCTAAAAATGAATAGTTGCGAGAGCGTCCATTTACAGCTAATGCCCAACTAATCTCTCGTAACAGCATACCATACTTACGTCTCGCTTAACTCTGTGCGAGACAAGCGTAAGTGAGATAATTAAAATAAACAGGGCATTGCTCCTCCGGAGGTTCACGGTCATCGACACCGTGGGAAGCGTAGTCTAAATACTAGGTCCCGTCGCTCTCAGGCCAAGCACTGGAAATCAGGACAACGGTACTACTCTTTTGATCCAAACGCACACACGCACACCAATTGCTGTGGTCATATAATAAAACAATGCAGCTATACTTTTATATGCAAGTAAAGAAAAGCCACCAACCCGGAAGGGTTTCGGCTCACCCATTGGGCGTGCCCCTACTACTTGATATGCTGATACAGTTGGCTGCGCTCCGACTCCTGGTCCTCCTAAAGCCAACGTCGATGTGCTCCTGAGTCTGTGGGTGAGATAATAATGACAGTCAGGTATATGTAATTCGAGGATTTACTATCTACGATTATGACTTGATAAACATTCTTTGTTTATCTTTCCGACATTAGGGTCTAACTTATTTGACACTCCGATCCTCGAACCGGCGAGAATTCAGGATTATTTCTTATTCAGTACTTACGTCGTTTTGCTACGTTTATAAATCAAAAGCCTTTAAAACATTTAACAATAGTGATCGAAAACGTAAAAGTAAGTGCTCTACGGTAAAAGTCAAAAGTCAAATTTGAAATAGTAAAAGTCAACGGGTGACAGTCAAAATCAAAAGTCAATTGGTGAATAGTAAAAGTCAAAGTCAACGGGTGAATAGTAAAAGTCAACGGTCAAAGTCAAACAGGTGAATAGTAAAGTCAAGGGTCAAAGTCAACCGGTAAAATTGTAAAAGTCAACGGTCAAAGTCAACAAGTAAATAGTAAAAGTCAACAGTAATAGTAAATGTAATTAGTAAATCTGCTAGGGGTAATTTGGTAACTTTACCTCTTCAGTAAAAGTGAAACTGACGCGGTAAAAACTCTTGTTTTTACCGCGTCGATTTCCGACCAACTGTGTCGCCGGAAAAGGTATGTTTTCCTGCCAAATCGAGTCCCTAGGCTCCGTTTTCCTCCTTCTACACATCCTAGGCTATCCAACAACACCACAATCAGAAGAAAAGATCGAGTTTTTACCTTGAAGCTTCCTCCTCTGTTTTTCTGGCAGAACTCCTCCGGCGGAGTTCCGCTGGCCTCCTCCTCCTTCCTCCTCGCTCCTGGGCAGCGCCTGGTGGCGCCTGGGAGCTTCCTTGCTCTTCAAATGCTCTGGATCAGTCCGACCTCCCTCGCACAGTGTTCTCGGTCGTCCTCCCTCTGCTGGGCGGCGCAGGCAGCGGTGCTAGCGTCGCTGGTGGCCTGGGCGAGGTCACCGGGGCAAGACGAGGCGAATGGTGGCGGCGGTGAGCGTCGACGCGTGCGGATGGAGGGAGGGGCTGGCTGCTGGGTCGAGAGCAGGAAGGAGAAAGTCTCGATGAGGGAGAGACAGAAAAGGAAAGAGAAGGAGAAAAGAAAAAGAAGGAAGAAGAAAAGAAGAGGTGGAAGGAAAGGAGAGGTGGAGAGAAAATGGGAAGAGGATAAGGAGATAAGGTGATAAGGAGTGGGTTTTTAAAAAGAAATCAACGGTCACGATTCGACGATCGAATCAACGGTCACGATTCAATCTCACTTTCAAAATAATTTACCAAACCAAATTCTTTTTCGAAAACTCATTTAAAAACAACCGAACGTCAAATTAAATCGTAAAAGTTGTACAAAAAATACGTGAAGTGTCGGAAAATATTCCGTAAATACTTTCACGCATGTGGCGACGTGTGTCCTAACGTAAAGACGTTAGATAAAAATTTACGACGTACTGAAAAGTAATCAGAATTAAACCCTAAATGTGTCGGAAAATTAAATAAAATTATTGGAGTCTTACAGTGACGGCGTCAAGACCATCTCAATATGGCCGTGCCATGGCATCAAGACCACCTCAATCTGGTCGAGCCATGTCCTCTTGGTAGGACATCATTCCTTACAGACATATGCAACATTGATCTCGTCACTATAGTTCTATGGGGATCATGTTGAGACTTAGTGGTAACCAACCTCGACATTCACGTCGTTTCCACTTGAACCCTGGTGTTCGTATCTCCCCCTAACGGCGGGAATACAGTCTCAAAGTGACAATCCGTAATGTAGCGGTTAAGGAGATCGTCTGTCAAGGAGCTTAAGGTGGAGAGCAATAAAATGACTCCTATCCAACCTTAGAACATATTCATCTCATGCGACACATCATCATTGGGCACTGTGCAGTCCAATTTGGCACATTGTGGAACTCAAGGCTTGGAGATCCGTTACTATCCCGCAGTGTTCAAGGATTACAACTATGTGTCAATCCTAGCACACAGTTGCGAGCTGTCATGCATCAATGTAATGATGGTAAGTCGTGGACGAATTTATACATGTCTGAATGTCCCTCTTCAGGGATGGGTAGTGATCCTATAGATACATAAACAGCATGTGGTAGACGATGGTGCAACACATGACCAGTGTGTTAGCCGTTCAACCAACACATAAAAGCGTATACGGTATCCATACGTTGGTTGCATCGGTTTACATAATCCCTCTTTGGATTTTCAATAAGAATGACATCTTTTGTGGCATAGCATAAGAGGATTTTTCACCTTACTTAGCTAGAGAACAAGCTTTACAAAACGAAACCATGTGTACCGTGCAGCTGCAGAGGACATCATGTCGGCGCACAAACACAACACACAATATACTTATTGGCGACACCTTAGGACTCATGCTCTTCTCCATGATGCTCTCAATCGGCACTCATGAGAATTATACACAAAAGTCTCAATCATTCTTATCATGGTAATCGTTGGTGTGTATGTTCATAACACACTTCAATGTTCGATTGCCTCTCTCACCATAAGGAGGGCATTTGTGACTTGGATCATCGAGCCAAAGGCATCAAGAATTGATTCAACCATGTCATCAAAGATGATGAAGATCCGATCAAACTTAGTCACAAAAAGGATTCACAATCTGCGAAGAGTATGCAGTTTTCGTGCAGTATGACCTATACTCACTAAAACGGCCATAACTCTCTCGTATAGATGGATATGAACAAACCGCTTAAACCATTGGAAACTAGATTCATATAGCTTTCCTATGATATAAAGTGCGCATTCCAGTTCATCAGGAGCTGATCTGGGGGCTCTGAAGAAGTTAAGGGACAGTAAGATACAGTTTGCTATGACCTGTACGCATTTAAACTGCCATAACTCTTTCGTCAGGACAGGTATGAACGAGCCGCTTAAACCACTGGAAATTAGACTCATGTAGCTTTCCAATGATATAAAATTTGGCTTCTAGTTCATCTGGAGCCGTTCATAAAACTAACGAAGTTATGATACAGTAGCTTCAACTTACTGTGGTCGCAGATTTTGACATGATGAAGCTTTTAACTTTAAAGTGGCATCGCAGGAGTTATCCTCGACCCAAAAGTAAAGCGTACATATGACATTACAAGTCTTCAACATCCATGAAGGATGACATTTCGTAATAGCAACAAGGGGGGATCCAAAATCAAGGGAGTAGGTAACCTTTGCCGAGGTTAACCACGTCATCCGATGATGAACAATCTACTATTATGTGAAGACTAAACCACGAACATAGGCATACCTTCGTAAGGTTGTGCATGATCATGTCATAATGTGAATACACTTATCGAACCAACGATTTCATCGAGGTCTCATTTCGTTTGGAGAAAATCAAAGAGCCCTTCATGACGTCAAATGTCAGAGGCATCCATTTGATGTTCCGTACACCCTTTTGTACGTTTATTTATATGCATTCATTCTTTTGCTCAGGATTGTGTGGGTAGTCCCACCGTCTACAAGACACTCAATTTCTTCACATAACATACCTATCGAACAAGGTAGATACGTGAGAAAGAGACATAAAAACGGAAGGAAACAATCGAAGGCAACCTTGTGCATTGCAGAATTCCTGGCAGCATGACATTTGCTCACTAAAACAGTCATAACTCCTTCGTTATAACGGATATGAACGAACCGTAAAAACCGTTGGAAACTAGACAGATGTAGTTTTCCAGTGATATATGGTTTGCGTTCTAGTTCATCCGGAGCTATTCAGAAAGCTCACTGTTTAGAAAGTGACAGATTCACTATTTTTGTTTTTGGTTGCCCGCATTTGCAGCTTGCACGTATGCTAATGAACTAGGCACTTGGCAACATTTTGCAGCACATTGCACCTACACATATGTCATTGCATTAAGCACTTGACAACATTTGGTAATGCATGAGGAGCCACACATATGCCGGTCCACCGAGCACTCGACAACATTCGGTGGCTGCATAACCGCTGGCGCCCATGGCGCAACATGGGGCAGTGGGGGGAGCTCGGCAGCTTATCTCAAGTGCACAGCATGACGTGCACAGAGCTTCGGCAGCTGCTGCACAGAGCTTGGCCCTAGTGCTCAGTGCTCGGCAGTCGGTGTCCTGTGTACGTCCTCGAATGTCATGTAGCTCACTTAGTGCTTGTCCGTGATGTAAGTGCACAACCATTGGTGATCAGTGCACGGTTCCTTGTGTTCAATGCTAACATATGGTGTTTAGTGCTCAACACCTAATGCACAGTGCACGATAGTTCATGTGTAGAGCACAAAGCAACAAACACATAAGTATCGACATCTGACAAAAAAGATGGTGGCATTCCTCACACAACATGAAGCAACTGACACACAGGGGCGGTAACTGACACACAATTGGAGAAAAAATAATCAAGGGGCAGTAGGTAGCATACAAGGTTAGCAAAAGGCATGTTTGGCGGCAATAGGCGTACGACTATCGGCAGCTGGCAGCCAGGTGCACATGGGCTCGGCAGCGTGCACGGCAGCTCGGCAACCATGCCAGCAACTTGTGTAGCGCTCAGTAGCTCCTAGGCAGCGCTCAATATCTGCATGCCTTTAACATAAAACAGTGTTGCTCAGCTTTTAATGGTATTCAAGGGTCAATATGTAAGTGAGCAGAAAATTTCCTCGCTCATGCATACAAAACCAAACTATGGAGACTCGAGAGTGGTCATCTCGCTTTATAGGTTGGAGGTGTAGCGTAGGAAGCAGTGGCTAAATCTCGAGCAAAATCTATGTCATGCTCGGCAGCTGGGTGCTCAGTGGTTGGAAACTAGCACTCGGCAGCTATGCAGCACTGGTCCTCTGTAGCTAGGCACTAGGCGCACTACAGCTGACAGCTGGGCAGCTTGTGCTCTGCAGCGTGGCGACGGTGTTCTACAGCTAGACGCTGGGCATCCTACACCGGTAGCTGAATCTCCTACCATATTCTCATCAGGACTTCTACCCGGAGAAATGTGCTAACGTTGATCAAACACAACGCGGGTTCAATGAATGAGATAATTCTCTAATTCCGAACTCTCTTTAATAGCATAACACAAACCAACGTTGGATACCTCATAACGTGGACCTAAAAACATATTCGGTGCATGGTGCACTGCAACTAGTGCTCGACAGTGCTCGGCAGCTGCCCTAGGCAGCGCTCGGTAGCAATCGGCAGTCAGCGCTCGACAGTGCATAGCAATTAGTGTGCAAGGCTTCGGCAGCTGGTACCCATGTGCACATATAGTGCCTGGCAGCAACGCACGTTTGCACATTCGGTGCCCGGCAGTAGCGTGCGGCAGCGCCTAGGCAGGTGCACATACAGTGCCTGGCAGCAGTGCATGCGTGCACAAGGGCAAGCCCTGGCAGCAACGTGCACGAGCATAGGGGAAGGTGCACATACGGTGCCTGACAGCAGCGCACCCGTGCACAGGGGCAAGCCCTGGCAGTAGCATGCACGCACACAGAGGCAGGTGCACATACGGTGCCCGACAGCAGCGCACGCGTGCACAGGTGCAAGCCCTGGCAGCAGCATGCACGCGCACAGGGGCATGCCCTTACAACAGTGCTCAGCAGGTGCACGCGGCAGCACAACAGTCAGTAGGTGCACACGGCAGCACAGCGGTCAGTAGGTGCGTGCGCCAGAGTACATCACTCAGCAGCAGCGCACGTATGTCAGGGCACAGCGCTCGGTAACTGTGCACGCGCCAGAGCACAGTGCTCGACAGCAACGCACAACGAGCAGCATGTGGGCTAGTGGTGCCGGTAGCCAAATGCACATATGTTTTAGGATTTTCCATAATAACCTGCAAAGACAAACGTCCCAAACATAGAATGGGGATGAAGAAGGGAGGAACGGATTTTATCCTCCCCGAGGTTATTGAACCTTGAAATTACTCAAAAAGTAAAGCTTACTTGCTAGTCTGCCAAATAGACTGCATTTATATAAGCTGCTCCATGCTTCCATGCTCAAGTCCATACGTGTTCGGCGATCGTTTGCGCAATTCCATCATGAATTATCGCATGTGAAGGCCATGAAACACATGAAAATCATATGGTTAGTTAATCTTGCCATAAAACAGTAGCAAATCATTGAAAAACATCAACCATATGAAGGATTCAAAGAGAAATTAGGAATACACCCGTTTTTCTCAAGGAAAAGTGATTCCTATGCGCGTTGAAGCCATTGGGAGGACCCGTTCACCCACTTTTACTCCGGTTCTGGGGTGTCCTTTTGTCTGAAGGATCCTGACATCCTTGTGCATAACCTCTCCAAATTTCACTGAAATCGGAGTTCCGAAAGTGCCCGAACCGGTTGCTTGAATATTTCGGCCAGTCTGGGGATTCCGACGGCCGATTCGGTTTGTTTCCGGCCGGTTCTTGGGGTGGCCGGAGGCGTTGGAAGCGTATGAGCAATATCTTCAACTTCTCTTTTGGTGACGAAAGCCAATTCGAAAATTATTCTGTCGATATTGGCGTTTGAAACCTGAGGCAGATTTTAGGGTTTCTTGGTGCGCAGGTGCACAGGAGGTGCGCGGCGGTGCCCTCTGAGGGGTGCATAGTGGTGCCCTGAGGGGTGCGCAGCGGTGCCCAGTGGTGCCCAGGTGGTGCACGGTGGTGTTCGCATCGGTGCCCAGGAGGTGCGCAGCGGTGCCCAGGAGGTGCGCAGCGGTGCCCAGAAGGTGCGCAACAGTGGTGCGCGGTGGTGCCCATTGGTGCCCAGCGATGGTGTGCGCAGCGGTGCACAGTGGTGCACGGTGGTGCCCAGCTGTGCGCGTGCAGTGCACAGGCGTGCGCACGACAGAATTTTCCCCTTTTTTCGGTGGCCTACTTGCTCTTTTTTTGGGGTTTAGAGCTAAGTGCATGATAACGTGTTGTAGAATCATATTGAGGGAATGAATTCTCCTTATCTTATTGATAGAATGAAGCCCCTTTATATAAAGAAATACATGGGTCTCTTGGGCTATTACATGAGCCAATGGGCCTCTTACATGGATATGTGTAAAACTCTATTACAATATGGTTTACTACATAAAGCTCGTATACAAGACATGGACCAAGACACATATATATCAAATATCCTAGAATAGAAGACAAGTAGATGAAAAAGAGCTCGGAATTAGGGAGCCCCAAGCATTAAAAGAACTACCTAGCCAAACCAATCTCAACTGCAAAGCAATAAGTGAAATTGCAACAACTTTTCATTTATAATCAACAGAAAATTGAAGAAACCATAACTAAATTTTCATAATACAAAATAGGGAGAACCAAGGCACCACACAACAAGGAACAAAAACTAGCACCAACTAAGAGAGATTAGAATCTACATTGAGTAATACTAATGCCGAAAACATGAAAAATTCATATTCAAATGCTTTTTGAAGACTCGCTATCAAATTAATACTGACATTTTATTCATCAACAAACACCTCTGCAGTTCGTATAACTCAGTATAACTAGTCCTCCAAACAAACCTGTATAGTTTATAACTAATCAGACAATCATATCTTATCATGATGCGACAGTTGCTGATGTCTTAAGCTTCTTTGGTGGTGGGTTTCCTCCCGAGAGCAGGACATACGAATAGAAGCAGATCATTGCAGCACTAACAACAGCGTAAAAGCCCGTTGGAAATACTTTCTTTGTCACTGCGTAGGCCTGAAGATTTTTCCATAGAAGGACCGCAGCCAAAGCGGCTTGCCCGACAATGAAGGGTAAACTAGATTTTCCTTGCCTCCAGATCTTTAAGCTAGAGATGCTAAGGGCTAGAAGTGCCCCTCCAAACATGATGCCAGTGCCCAGTGTGGCAGGATTTCTGGAGAAAACAAAACCAACAAATCCACCACTCAGAACCATCCCACCAAATGGAATCCCGAAACAGAAATCATGAATCTTGGCTGCTCGTTTTGGTGGACCAACTTGTTCTTCATCTAAAATGGGATCAGATATTGCAGGGGATGCATCCCCTGTGTAACTAGCACAAATCCTTGTCTTTGAATTGCTTTCAACATTCATAACAAGACTTGACAAAGACTTTGGGCGAAGAGTGCTTGTGCAAAGAAGTGAAGGCAATCTTGGGATGTGGTGGTGGTGATTCATTGCAGAGAAACATGAGAGCTGTGAGGTTGTCCCTGCTGCCATTGTTCTCATGTCGTCTGGTTTTAACCACCAAAAGTAAAGTTGTGGTCACTAGCCAATATATAAGCCAAAGTACTGGATAGATATTCAGAATTCTAGGCATGCGAAATTCAATATAAGTTAATTCAATTACTCGAGCTATGAATAAAATATTTTCATTACAGAAAAGACATGACTACATCTCGACTAGGAATCTACCTCAAACACTAACTTCTATATAGTACTGATAATGACATAATTACAAATGTAGACTGCTAAACCCTTGACTCAAGCCAGACAAACTCCATTAGATTGGAACAAATGCCAACATAGATAAACCCCTTTCATGTCCCCGATTCCTCATCCCATCAACTTTCATGTTAAAGAGCTTCTCAGTGAAAGACAACACCCGAGCAGACCGAAAGCAAAAACCTTGACACTCTTCCTACTTTCATAACATTTACATTTCCCTTGAAATCTGCTTATGACCCTGACTCTGCACAATTCTTCAGAAGATGACACTACTAATACAACTACACAGATTACCTTAGATCAAATCTTATTTTCCAACAAAACATTTATAATTTTGGAATGAAATAAATTGCAACCCATTCTTATAATGTGCCATAGAAAACCAAACTTAGCTAAAAGAGTGTGAGATATAGCAGATGCAGGGTCTAAATCCTAACAATTTTGATGCCTAATCTAACATATGCAAAGAAGATCAGATCAGAACCAAAGTGATTAACATGTTGTTTCATCCTTGCCCGCGCAAACTCAAAACAATAAAGGCAAATCAAAGAAGAGGTTTTGAGGGAATCTGAAGCTCACCCAGAATTCGAGAAGAGGCGAATATGAGGAATGAAGGATTGAGGAGGTGGGTTTTGGTCGCCGCTTGAAAAAGAAGACTGGGTGTGTTTTCTCAAGTCTTCAACTATCGAGTTCTAGTGTTCTACTTTTACTTCATTTTCCCTTCCTTTTCTGTTTTTTATTTTTTTTCCTTTTCTTTTTCCTTATTATTTTTATTTAAAATTTCTGGGTCAAATATGTTGTATTTAGTCTATTATTTTCGCATACCACTTTCTACGTATTGAGTTGGTTGGAACTTGGGAGCCAGTGAAATATTGTATCGAAATAGCACTAACAACTTTCAACTCAATAATGCCGCATAGTTTCTACTTAGTAGAAGCGAGATGTAGTGAGTTCGATTCACAACACAATTGTGTATTTAATTAGAAAACAAAAAAACTCAACAATGTGTTGGTCTAATAGAAATATACCAGATTATCAGTATGCGGACGTTGCATGAGGTATCCTAGCGTGTAGAAAGTGGCAGATTTGAACCCAGCCTGAGTCTACAATCACAATTGATGAGCAGTTCATTGACTCCCCTCCTGTGTAGGGTTTTGGAAATGCATATGCCATATTGGTTGGGATATTTGAAATAGGCTATGGATGTTTTGTATTTGTATTGTTTTGCATAAGGCAATATAGCGGTTAAGATCTCTGCAATACTAGCAATATGCTAGTAGTAAAGGTGGTGCAAAGAGAACTTGTTTGGGTCGAATTCTTCAAACCATCAAAATGTAAAAAAGTAAGATCTGTCACAAAGTAATGGAAAGTAAATTATGTCTACAAGGGGCAGATGATAGTTGATCGGACATGAAATCATCAATTTATTTAGAAATGGCTCCATTTAGTATTCTTTAGCATACCAACTGCATCAGACTGAAACAACAGAGGAGAACTGAAAAATAACCGACTTAAATTCTGGATGTTTTCCAGTTTTCTTGGTGGAAGTTACATGATATATTCTCTAACTGCTGAGTGTGTATTATCAAATCTATGGCAATCAGTACATTTAACTATACCAATCAAGAAAGAGAATGGAAAACGTAAGTACAAATAGGAAGAGCAGAAGAAAGGTCCTGCTGCTGGTATTTCGCTGGACTGCTTTGGAAAGCTCTTTGTTGCCGAGATCTACATTGTGTGTGGCTTCAACTGCCTGTTGGAGTTGCACAAAGATAATTAGCAGTAAATCTTTAAAATGCACACTTACGCCTTTATACAAGATTCAACCATAAACCACTGATAAGTACCACTGGAAAAAGAAACAGTGGGAGAATGTAGCTAACATAAATCATGAAGCAACACATCAGATATCCACTCACTTGCTCATAAAGTTGTTCTATTTGTTCACGTTGTTGCAGAACATGTGTAGACATAAGGTGATTTAGTGCAGACATTTCAACCATCTTAGTTTCAGTTTCTTGAACTGCATCTAGAAGGCTAGTCAGCTCTACCTGCATTTCATAGCAAGAGCAGCAATACATAAACTGTAAGCAACTTTATGTACTTGTAGGTTTGTATCTTAAAACGTAATGGAGGTAAGATGAACTGATGACCTGAAGGGCGCGTGTTTCATCATCCAACAGCTGTTGTTGGACCGTTAGAGACGGTGCCTGATATGCTTCAGGTTCCCTGAGCTCTAAATTGTTAGAGCTGGAGGTATCTTCGGATTCTTTTTTTGGAATCCGGTTAAGTTTTCTTCTTGGTGTTGCTCTGCTAAAGGTATCTTGGAAGCGTATGGATCTTAGCTGATCATATCGGGACGTAACAGAATGGAGCCTCTCACTTAAAATCAAAACCTACAGGTTTGAGCACATGCATCAGAGAAACCTAAATAACCAAGATGACATTCAACCCCTGACTTGAGGAATATAAAAGTCCTAATTACTTTCCAGAAAACTAATAACTTTCCCAGTACCAACGAAAAATTAGCTAAAAATGAACAAAAAACTGGACGATTTCCCTATCCAATAGAACAGGGAAAAAACGATGCAAACTTTAAGAGTACTTAGACTGGCTTATGTGCACAGACAATAGTTCAAAACTATAAATGGACATATTCATATAACATAAGAAAAAATCTTACCACACCATGCTTGTGTGCTATAGTGTCAGCATTACAGTGATCGGCCCTAATACCAAGCCAGCCCTTTGACTTCACCTCGTCATCATTGATGCTATTTTTTAGAACACTAATTTGTTCTTGGCACACTTTAATAAAAGCACTAACCTGCATATAGAGATAAGAGTAAGCACGGAGAAACCCATACAGCTTGATTGGCAAGAATACAGATATATTTCACCAAGAAAAATAAAAGAATAACAAACTGAAGTCCAAAAAAACCAGTTACTGAAGAGCAAACCAAGTCCAGGAATCATGATATATACAACAGGTAGCAATGACAGTAGAATCAGAGGAATAATTATACGAATTTTCTGAAACCATATCTATACTCAACAGAAAGTATCACTATGACAATTGAGAACTTACTTCCTGCTCAATGCTATCTCTTTCATGTTCAGTGGTGCGAAGCCGATCCACATAATCCTTTCGATGTTTAAACATAAACTGTTCCAGAGCTCCAATGCTTTCAAGCTGAGTCATTTATGAAAGTAAATCGATCATACACTAGCAATCTCCAATATAACATAATATACAGTCTGCCAATTCTGGAAGAATGTCCCCTGAATCAGACAATTAGACGGTGGATGCATGGCATGGTTTAGAAGGGAGTGAAAATGAAAGTTCTGAATTGGATGTCTGAGGATACCAAAGATAGAATACATCACAATTAAACACATTCCCTTTAGTGTAAAAAGTATTGAAAACTATTTGCAACCACACACTATTTTTTCCCCTTTTTTTGGGTGATAAGCAACAACAAATAAATTTAAGAATCGGACATGCAAAAGAAAATATGGATAGCCATATTTGTTTATCCTCAAGCACAGAGTGAAAATACCAATTTCTTAATGAGAGAGGAAATATAAATTCCTTAGTGAGCATAGCTATATGCCATATTTGCTTGTCCCCAAGCAGAGTGAGAATATGGCAATCCAATGAATTCTAGTGTTTCCCTCTAACATAACTTAAATAACAGATATTAAAAAGGACATATCCTGCAATAATATAGAGTATTGAGGAACAACAAATTGCCCTAAGATGCCCACGAACAATATGTCCTAATTCGACATAATAATTCCCACTCTATGCAAACTGAGTTAACAAGTACATAGCTACTAAAATTCTCTACACTTTATCAAAGTTTTCATATCCTTCTATTGAAAGCGAGTATGTGATAAATATGGTGGTGGACATTTTGCTGCTGTCAAATTTAGCATTACAGAAGCCAAAATGGTGTCTGGAATAGTGATTTGAAAGCTCACTGAAGATTTTGGTAAAATAAGTCATCGACTTGGTAGAGGCATATTAATGTTCTATTAAGCCTGAATACAGAAACCAAAATGGTGTCTGGAATAGTGATTTGAAAGCTCACTGAAGATTTTGATAAAATAATTCATCAACTTGGTAGAGGCATATTAATGTTCTATTAAGCCTGATTCTACACTAGCCCAGTGACCAAGTAAAGTTTGTTGGGATGGTTGCTTACATTGTTGATTGCCACAACTCAAGAGAAGCAGAACACTTTTACTTATTTGTGGAGCCAACACTGGTGTTTTAGGTTCCCCTGAAGCAATTCTTGGAGGTGGCCATATGGGTTTTGTTAGGTCCCCAAGGCCAGAGCATTTTTGGATGGACAGGTGGTGAAGATGGCCGTTTATGCTGCTGGTAGTCAGATGGTTCTCTGGACACCTAAACCGATCATAGATTTCAAGCGAACTCCTTTAGGGATCACCCAAGACCTCCATGTCAAAAAGGCATAATCCTTACTAGCACAACAGGCTGGAGAGAATATCTCAACTAAAAGTTTCTTGGCATCACCTTGTAATATTAAACTTTTTATGGGAGTTAATTCCCAGTGAGTGGTAAATATGATCTATCCACGTATTTTCGGTTTTGTGAGGATCAAGGATATCATTCCATATTTGAACAGAGACAAAATATTCCTAGCTTGTGAATTTCTCACATCATTTTGGTATCATGACTCCTCTATTTAGAGTTAATACAGATATCTGGCACAAAGCACTCCAGCTAATATAGTATCGAAACAAAATTAGTTTCTTCATACAGATATTACAATTCATATATTACAACAGATGCATCAAGTACTACACTAGCCCCATGATTCATACATCTTGTGTGACAAAGACAATCATTAGAAACAAGAATGACATCACTAAATCGGAAAATACTACAATTTCATACCAAAGCAAGCAATTCATGGGATTACAGTTAAAGGAATGGCATTGGGAAGTGTGCAAGAACATGTACCGTTTTGTAAGCAGAGCGGGTGAAAGGTGACCTTGAGCGAGGTGGGTGTATGATGAACTTGGCCATAACCGCTGCCAATTTGGACTGTCAATTTTTGCAGACTCAAACGCTTAAGATTCCACACAAAAACAATTCAAGTAATTTAGGGATTGATTGAGTGAAGAAACCTCGTTGTAGCCGGAAGAAATGGCAGCCTGCCGCACCGCGTCTTTGAAATCTTCCATCCTGTCTCTCAGTTTCGCCATTCTTCAAATCCGAATTACGACTGTGCCCAAGTTGAAAATCTCATAAGTTTTGACCTTGTTTCTGGTGAGCACAGCACTCTGTGAACGAGGACGCAGTGTTTCACCTGCGATCTGATTTTATACTGGACTCTGTTTCCTTCCGGGTTCGGGTCTCGTGATCCGACCTTCATGTGAGGATACCAAACGTGTTTTAGATATTCTTCCATACTTTCCAACGTATATATAGTGAGAATATAAGTATGTATTCATTTTTATTACTTTATTAATGAATATAAAGATAATTTTTCTTTTTATTTTTCTCGCACCTATTTTCTTTAATTACGTTATAATGCACGTAGCTTTAACTGGAGCTGCTAACTAACCGAAATAAACCAAAATAAAAAAACCAAAATCCCACCGTTTTTTATTTGTCATTACGGCATAACAAATCATAATAGAATTATGGAAGCAACTCTGTCACACACGGGTTGAATTAAATATAGAATTTGCAATAAAAGCTACTCATATTAAATACACACTATTAAGTAAGTTTTTATATTCTAGTCATTTCAAGTTCTAATAACTCAGGGGGATAAAATATCTTCCCCCTTCTTTTACCACGTTCTATGTTTGGATCAGAGCTATTTACAGGTTAATACAAATTCTCTGACTCATGTATTCCTAAGGTCCCCGTACAGGGTAGCTCGAACCCCTTAATTTTGGTCCTTGAAAAATTTAAAAATCAAACCATAAAACATCAGACCCCTTAATTTCGGTCTCGATCTTTAACGTTTGCTATATTGTAGCTCAGATTCCTTGATTTTGAGCCACGAGAATGACAAACCATTGAAAAAAACATTTTTTGTGGCATATCTCGAGTCTCGTAACAACTTGGTTTTGTATGCAAGAGCAACATATTCTGATCATATGAGTTTTCGACATACTCAATGCCTACAATCATAGATGTCGGGATTATACATCTCTCGTGCTAAAAAAAATGTGCTACATCGACTTGTGAAAATAAAAAATTACTAGTCAATTAGATTGATTACCACTTGTTGACTATATATTCTCGATGATACCTTATGTCATCTTGATCCATAACCAGTGGTTGAGCCAGAAATTTTAAGTTAGTGGGGCAAACAATAATAATAATAATTAAAAATAATTTATATATATTTCAATGATAATTTCTTGACGAGAGTTTAAATTGTTGCATAATAGTCTCATTGAGTATAATAATAATAAAAAAAATCATTATCGATATATGAATCAAACAATTATTCATAAAATAATCACTCATTCGACTGTGTAATCGAGTCATTACAATATTCATAGCAAGAAATAATCTTTCTACACATATAGTCGCAACTGTGTGTTTGAAATATTTAAAAAAAAATTGTAGTGGACATCATATTCTATTACCAAAAAGACATAGGGAAAAAGGGTCAAAGAATTATATTTTTACAACTAAAATAATTCTAATGGGTGAAATTAAAATTGAAATGCATTATGGTCCAAATATATAGCCACTTTCAGTTTCATTATATATAATATAATAACATATATATATATATATATATATATATATGTAAGCATTTTTTGTTATTTCATCCGTGGGACACCCATGCAGTATTTATCTACTAAGTTTTAGTGTGAAATAATCAATAAGGTCAGGGACCCATTGGGCCCCTTACTGGCTCTGTCCATAGCCTTTAGCGAATTTGATCCTCATCGGCTTTTCTAAGCCCTCCACGTTGGTTTATGTAATTTTCAAGAATTTATAAATGATTTCTAATATTATTTTTGGAAATTATTAAACGCAGTTAGCGAGTTTCCTGGCTCTAGAGAGGAGCGGAAGTATTGAGACGATTTAAATAAGAGAAAATTAGAGAAAAAACCCAACAAACGGAGACTCTTTTAAGATAAACTCATTTACATATTTCATTTTAATTTACATCCAATTCAAATAATTTAACGTGCCTTATAGGTTTTATTTTTAAAACTGAAATTTGTCACCATTTTTCTCTTGACAGTTTTGCCCTTCCAATTTTAATTTTGTTTTTTAGTAAATTTTTAAGTCAACCATGCATTTTGTTTTCTACCTTTAAGTTAGGTTATAAATAGAGGAATTGAGTTTTGGGTTTAGGGTATAGGGTTTTAGGTTAGGGATTAGGGTATAGGGTTTAAGGGCTAGGGCTTAGGATTTATGGAGGAATTGGGTTTTGGGTATATGGTTTTAGGGTTTAGAGTTTAGAGTTTATGGTTCATATATTCATATGATACCATTTGATTAACAATTAGAGATAATGATAACTTCTGTAATTCTAGAAAAAATAGGTTTTATTATTTATCCAAAATAATATGTTTATTTTGTTTAGACAAACTTATTTAATAAGTTTGGGTGTATTTTAAAATAATCTTAAAGATGTGTGTAATTTAAAATGGGTTTTTCAAATTGCGTGTAAAATCAAATACCACTTTACATAACTCGAAAACATCTTTAATCGATAGGTCAAAGAGTTGAATTTTTATTTATTGAGATTCTCGTGAAATTTTCTTAACAGACGTTGTTAGCACTACGATACAAGTTCGTAGAGACGTGGCATGTGTAAAACGGATTTCGTATGAGAAAGATATGATCAACAGAAGTTGGTGACTTTTTGGGAATTTCTAGTATAAATAGAGAAGTCTAGGGTTTCCTATATTATTTTCCACAACATAAATTCTCATCTCTCTCATTTCCCTCTCGTGCCTCGCCCTTTTTGTATCCAAGTTTTCCTTTTGACTGACCCGAACCTAGCCGACACGATCTGACTTTTGTGGCCAACTCCGGTCAATCCAGATGGTAGGGCCAGTCAGGTTCGTTATGTCTCGGCGACAAGGTCCTCCTTGTGGTAGTGGAAGATATCAATTCGTACTAGTTTCTGAGAATCGAAGCTCACACAGAGACGAATCAGGCCTCCGAAGAAGATTTGATTGGTTCTTCGGCGTGCGACGACGGCGAGGCTTGAAACCGGTCAGGTTCGTTTCGTCTTGGTATTCTGGTTCTATCCTTGGAGGCCTTGAAGCTCTATTCGAGGGAAGAGTGACTAGATAGGAAGTTTAGCTTACGGTGGCGTTTTGAGGCAGTTCTTGGCTGAGTCGAGCTTGGTCCCAGGTATGCAAAGTGATTCTTTTGTTATAATCTACAACTTTGATGTTGGGAGTTAATCGTGGTTTGGGGTTTTGGGAGGATGCGCGTGGGGTTCACACGTCACTGTTTGTGATGGCTCATAGGGGCTCGTCCGGTGGTGTTTTGTGGAGGTATAGGTGATGGTTAAAGAGTGCTCGTCAATACGAGTGTTTTCATATGTAATGTGTATGTTTCGGGTTAGTATTTAAGCATGTTAAGGTTTTGCTCGAAGTTTATTTACTTTTGGTTTCTTCTTAGGGTAAATCTTAATGTTGGAAACTCATTAGTGGTCTATAAGTTATGTGTGGACGTTACGGTGACCATGAGAGGTCAAGGAGGATGATTGGTCTTAAATGACTAGTATTTAGGATAAGATGTGATTCTTTGTTCATATTGAATTGTGTTGCCTTTGATTGTTTCTAAGATTGATTTGTATTACCTAGGTGGTTGACGGAACGTGGTGGTGTCTTACCTTTTGGTAAGAGAAGACGTAGTGGAAATTTAAGATGAGTAAATCTCATTTTGACATGAAAGAAATATGTTTTATAGTTTATTATCATAAATTGTGAAATCGTTTTCTTGAAAATGAAGTTTTTGTGTTTAAAAACAAATGAACATGATCAACTACGGTTCATGGGTAAGTAAAATGATTTTTATTATAAGATTGATTTTAAAAGAGATTTGCAATTTTGAAAAATAATGTATAGGGGTGAGAGATAAATGCTCATTATGGATTTAGTTGTGTCCTGTGATGGTTATGCCTTGTTGTGATAATGTGTGAGGAGTTATGATGATTGAATTATTCTTGCTTATGGGTGAAGAATTGTTGTGTTAAAATAATATATCATGTAATTGATTGATATGTTATTGTATGGTTAGAGGCAAGTTGACGTGTGTGACGGTAGATCTTCCTTAGTGGTGAAAAGATCTATTCTTGTGTGATGGTATATGTTCTCCTTAGGGCAAATGGATCTATCTTAGTGTGGCGGTTTAGGTTCTCCTTAGTGGCGAAATGATCTATTCTGAATTTGGCCATTTAGGTCATCCTTAGTGGCGAAGAGATCTATTCCGGTGTGTGATCTTTCTTGAAAATTGACGATGTTGATTTACGAATTGAGATTTTGATTTGATCTTGAGTTTGGTTTTCTTTGTATGTTTTATTTGAATTCTTGGTTTTTGGTAAATTCCAGAACTATGTTTATTGGCAGGATTACTATGACATTAATTGTGATTTCACTTGTGATTTATTGTATTAACTTTTTATAAATTATTTTTTATGATTTATTTTGTGAAACAAGTAACCTAGTAAGCTTGAGGAGATGATTTTTAAATATTACGTGATTTTCATTTTTAAAAGACCCGATAAGCTCGTATGAGTAAATCAAATTAAAAGACCCGGTAAGCTTGTGGCATTTAATCAAGTTGCATGATTAAATCAAATTGAATCAAATTAATCAAGTTACGTGAGTAAATCAAATTAAAACTTCCGGTTAGCTTGTGGCATTTAATCAAGTTACGTGATTTTCTGGATTGGAATATTTGACTTAAAAGTTATTGACAGTTGAATTTCGGATTTGCGTTTTTATAATAAGTGTATATGTTTACAAGAATTTTGGAATGTCGGTGAGGATATCATATGCCTCAAGTTTGAATTTTTATCTATCCAAAATTCAGGGTGTGACAGTTTATTTCCAACAAACCTTGAGTTTAATCAATCTATTGTAAACATGAACAACATTCATGGTAATGAGATTGCCATATCAGTCTACGTCTGTGTGACTAACCCATATTATGGGTAAGGCAATGTGGGTCATGAAAATGGCAACAGAGAACGCTTCGGTGCTTAGAAAAGAGAGGGAGACATAGCCAATCATAGTGGTGACGCTCTCGGCCTAGACACAAATTCTTCAAAAACTACTCACGCCAGCTCAAGACAATACAACGGTTCCGGATCACCGATTTATGATGGTCGAGCTCTCATCATTCAGTCGTGATGCATAAAAGAATGCATATATAGTATATAGAAAACTTTATAGTTTCGCACCCAACTCTGAATGCCTCTGACTTTTTTTCATTGAGGAGATGATTTTCTTTCCAAGCTATATGTATAGTGGTGTTATATCGATGTCCCAAGTGTATACAATTTGAGACCTCGATGAAATCGTGAAATAGTGAAATCGTTGGTACAATGTTGAAAGATTCTTCCATTGTTTGATATAGTTCGATATAAGTATCACCCTTAGAAAAACGACATGATTACGCTGAGTTGCATCATTCCCAAGGGAAAAAGACGCACCACCAAGTTCACCCTCATGAAGGTGTGTCTCTTTTGTTTTGGTTGAAAGTCTTCTATACTAGCGGATATTCTATCTTCATTCACTCTACATTCATACAAGATTGATATGATGTTTGTAACTGTCTGAATTTAAGGAAAAAGTGTTATTAAGTGTGCCTAGCTAGCACCACCGACTCTCTGCAGACATGTCTGGTCATGCTAACACTTGAAATTACAGAAAGCTTTCAATTTTGGTTCCTCCTACACTATATAGCCAATTGTCGTATTTTATTAGATGTTGAAGACTTGATCCACCATATCAAAGATGAGTAAACACGTTATTTTTGGCTCAGGCATAGGCCTACACATCATGTCAAAGCTGCATCGCTTCAATCATGTCAAATCTATAAAAACAACAAATCTGTTTATTTTCCGACTACAAATTCGTACGAGCTTTGTGATCATCTCCTGATGAACTAGAATTCTTACCATATATCACTGAAAAGATAATTGAATCTAGTTTTCAGAACTTTTCGTGAATCATTCATATCCTTTTTAACGAAGAAATTATGACTGTTTTAGTACGCAAATGTCATGTTGAATGAAAATTTTATTATGCACTCGGGATTGCAACTTGTTTTGCATCTTCCTAATGGTTTAAGTGAAACGAATCACTCATGTATCTACTCTCTTTCAGTGGATATCTCTCATAGAGACATTAAGTGTTTCGCAGATAGTGGAATGACCCACAAGATCCAAAGGGACCGGTAATTTACTACCTTGTAAATTTGATGTGAGTCATGTGACTACGATCATTGGATCATCATTGGTCATTCATAGATGAGGTTGAAATTGATTCTTAATGCCTCATGACACAGTGATCCATGTCAATGTACCCTCTATGTTTTGAGAGGCAATTGAACCTTATTATGTTCAAGACACGTCAACGGTCACCATATGAAATTCATTGTGAGAATAATATAAACTTTTATGTAAACTTCTCATGAGTGTGGTTGAGAGTGCACTATGAAGATAAACATGAGTAATTCTAGTGAACTATATGTCACTGTGATTTGAACACTGACTCATATAGACTTTGGTTTGACCGATTTTGTCACCATAGAAGAGGCATAATGATTCAAATTCTGCAAAATTCTCATGGACATCCCTCCATTGCCCCCTGCAATGATCATTTATCATTTTGAAAGCCTATTCATTAGCTGAATGGGGAGTGAGACCCTCTTACGCTATGACACAAAAGAAAACATTATATTCTTACAACAAATCCAAATTGGATTATGTAGATCGATACAACCAACTTGTGGACACCTTTTATATTTTATGATGATGTGTTGTAATGTCAACATATTGGCCACATATTACATCATCGTCTACTTATGTTGTCTATACTTCTACGGGTTCACTACCCATTGTTTGAAGAAGTTTTAATGAGATAGGATTTATGCATCTCGTACCTCATGACCATAAGCAATACGGTCTCACCGAGGCTATGATCAAGCAACTTCAGCTTGTCTCTCGAACATTTGTGATGCTCACCAATCTTTCTATTGCTTCATGAGACTATGCATTTTTTGCATGCAGCTTACTATTCATCTCCGACCTATCAACATTGAATATATTGCACGACAACTCGTGACTGTGTGTGAGAATTGACTCGGAATTGCAATCCTTGAGCTCGATAGGATTGAAACGGATATCCAAGCTTTGAGCTCGGCAATATATCAAATTGCACTGTCACAGTGTCTAATGATGAGTTGTGTGACATGAATAAGTTCTTAGGTTGGATTTGAGTCACTTTAATGACCTCTACCAACAATCCGCTTATGTACAAACCTTGTTAGATGATCTCTTTAATCGTTATATTATGAATTGTCATTTTGAGACTATATTTTCGCCGTTAGAGAGAGATATGAATATAAATGTTCAAGTGAATGACGTGAATGTCGTTGTTTGTCAAATGTAAGTGTCATATTGATCTCAATTGCTTAAAGTCTTAAAGTGACAAGATCACGTGCTGTAAATATGTCTGCAATGATTGATGTCAATGTCCCTTCAAGAGGACATGACGCGACCAACCAAAGGTAGGTGGTCTTGGCGCCATAATGTGGCAACATGGTGTCACAAGCCATGTGGATCCATAAACGAGAGGGATGCCCTTAAGTTTGATAATTGCTCACATTTTGGAGAAAGCGAGCTTTCACATGACCTGATCTATTCATCAATGATACTCAAATCTGACTCATGATGAAGTTTGAATTGTGATTATCATTGGAGGACACCTCAATGTCAAATCCAAGGACATACATATAGATATCTCTAAGAGTACTTACAATAGTATACATGAGGACGTGGAATGATGAGTGAACTATATATCTAACTACACTTCGTTGTTAAATTGATGTAGTAGATTGGCCGAATGGAAAGATGCGATCCAAAATTAACAACGAGATAGGTCATTAGACATGTGATGTTGACACCGCAAGTGTAAACCCTATCCAATATGTCTTTGTTAGATAGCGTAGTGAGAACAAGAACTTAGACTCACCTTATGACGCAAGGTCTCTAACTAACACGTACTGAGATCGACTACGTTGAGATATGCTCTCGTAATGGATGTTGTTGCATTCCACTACTTTTTCAGTTTGGTAGTTTCCAAATAACTGAACATGCAGCCAATGAATGTGGTGATTATAGCATCTCTATGGGATCAAAGATATGCATGAAGGTCTTGAACACTTCATTCACCCAAATCAAGTTGCTCCGGACCACAGGAGCGTGTGGTTTGTAAGAGAGGTTAAACGCACACTAAGTAACTTCTTGATTTTGAAGCGATATGGTGAATAATGCCTTTATGTGTTCATTCCGGATTTACATGGACTCTTGATGCACAAGGCATGCCGATATGTATCAAGCATCCGATGTTAGAATGAAAAAGATATTAGGAAAGACAAAGTCTCGTTATGAAACTCGACGATTGTATTGATGTTGATTATTCATCAATCGGTCTCGTAATGGAAGTCGATGATTGTGTGTTGCTGATGTTTTTTCTATCAATCGATCTAGGCGCTTTAAGAATGATGTCTGCATATGCTCTCATGATTAGTCAAAGTCTTGTTTCTGAAAAAGAGAGATTCGTTAAGAGATGAAATCTCATATAAATACAATAAGACACATCATGTACTTGACACAATATGAAATACTTTGTCACGAACCTACCCGAGTTTACTTCCCTAAACTTGAGATAGAACATGCGGGATCCATCCTAAGAGAGATTATCCTCCTTAAGAAGGGAAAACCATGTATCCAAACCATTTCGAACCAATCCAAATGACACCAAAAATAAATCTCACTATACCTGAGGTTATCCCCGATGACCGAGTTGGATTGTAATATGAACTTTTTCAGAGGATCTAGGGTCTAGATGTTAATTGTGGTTGCACCCGAAACCTGGTTAGGCTGCCTACATACCCTTTGAAAATGGATCAAGCTACACATAGCTCTCATATTAAATAACGTCCTAACCGGGCGAATCCCGCTTTTCTATTTATCGGTCGTTAAACTATTAAGGATAGTATATGCCTATTGCAATTCCGGAATTTAATCTCTCCGCTGAGGTATCCACAAACCAGCTATCTATCGGAATTATCCCAAATATTCAACCATACTTATTTATAACATCCACACATATAAATATAATATAATATAATGACATCAACGTAAATAATAATACAATATTTGGGAGCCCTAAACTAGTTAGAGAGAGAGAGAGGGAGCTAGAGGAAGCGAGAGAGTGACTCCGGAACCCCCTCTCCCCGATTATATATATATATATATATATATAGCCTGGATTTAATCTCCATAAATCAACGGCCTTGATCAACTAACCGAAAGTTACCGTAAACAGTAAATAAATATTTTGTTATTTACTATTTATCGCGCAGTAACTATACAATATCCCGAATAACTTTCGCATACAAACTCCGATTCATTCATAGGACATATCCACGAGTTCGTATTAACACCCTCTACAACTTTCCCGAAGGAAGTTTCTCTAAATTCTCGACTTATCGCAAAGTCACATTTTTATGGTAAAGTAAATAACATTCATTACTTCCGTAAACTAAATAAACTCATATTACTTAGCCCGTAGCTCCGAAAAATATGCCGGACATACCAGAGGACTTGTATTATTATATTCTACACCTTCGGGACATATAATTTATTTTCCCATGATCAAAAATACGTCGATATTAATTCAGGAAGAACTAACAGTGCAGTTACAACCCTCTGTCCCGGTAAAAGAGTGAATTTTGGGACGGGGTGTTACATACTTGACATATCATTCCTTATAACTAAAAGTATCTATGTGCCCACGCAATGCCAATGGAATGACATAAGGGCATCCTTTCAATACTTACGATATTTGGGTTTATTTTGTCCCTACATAAGAAGGACACAATCGAAAGGGAAATCAGAATTTGCTAAGTTCCCTAGGACAGCTTAGACGAGACCCATAGGATAGCTCACTCATTGGAATATAGTAAAATTAGTACCATTGGAAAGTTCAATGTGCCTACTTTCCAGGGACACCAACCATTTAATCATAACTATCATATTGAGTGAGTTATGAGAAGTTTCGTAGAGTAGAACGGATCTGTCCGAGAATTTGATTTTGCCAAAACAGTTAGTCGACTTCGACTGAACATTTTGAACAGATCCTGATGCACCAAAATGTGTATGACCTATGGTTGGAAAGGTACGGATGTATACCTTCCAGAACCGTTTACAGATTGTCTATGTCTATTTTATAAAGGAAGTTATAGATATTTTCGTCCTTAAAAGTCATGTTGCACGAGAATCTTATTTTCTGCACGAACTTATGCTTTGAGTTCTCAAGCACTCTTCTCATCCAAATCTAAGTAAAAGATCATGTTGATTACAATATGACATGATGCAGATAGCCATTGCCCAATGCCATATTTGAATACATGTTTAAAATGTATTGCTATGCTAAGTTATCCGAACTTCTGTGAATGATCTAATGATTAGGGGGAGATGCAAACATCAGGGGGAGTCTAGCACATACATGTCATTATCAAATGTGAAGAGTGCAATTGTGTTATTTTTTCCTTACACCAAGACTTTTGTCCCGCCGGGTTTTCTCTTGAAAAAGTTGTTAACAAAGCAACATCACATGCACCGCCTGTCTCTTGTAGACCATTGATCAACTTGAAGTTGTTCAAGAATGATTGAATTCTCAATGAAACAGTTGGTGTATTGTACTCTTTTCTCCTACGATCAAAGGTTTAGTTTCTCTCACAAAGTTTTTATTACTTGACGGAGTTTTTGACGAGGTAACATCTACAATATCATCGGCATGGAGGAACGCGACACAAGATGGAGTGTTATAGGATATTCTGTCATGTGTGTCTTGGTCTAATGTCGTTAGGGCATGTACCTATAATAAGACTGTATTAATTCCTATTACTATATTGGTACTTTGTAATGCCATATATAATTGGTCTTATATCAATGAATATAAAAGACACCGTTCTACATCAATACCATGTCCTTAAAAAGGTTTTCGTAGACATAGTTGGAGTCATCGGCAAGTGTGTATATGGAAGGAAGATTGTGCAAGATGGGATTAAGAGAAAAGATGGGCTACTTCTGTTGTTGCATCAATGTGTAATAGATGATGAGAACCCATACTTAAGGGAGTGGGGCATTTGGTGTGTGTGGAACTTGTTGCAGGACCAAGAAAATCAACAAGCGGTGGCTGAATTGAAACTTCAAGGATCTATTGACGTGCCTTACCTTGCTCGACTTGGTCTCCGAGTAGAGATGAACCCCGCAACCGGACGTCCAAAGCTTGAATCTTGATAGCGCATTTCACATGTAAAGAATGAGCAACTTGTGTAGGCTAAGGGTAGTGGATAGACCATCTCTAGGATCTATTTTTTTATCAAGTTCAAGTTCATTGTTCCCTATAGACTTTTTTTGGTTAGGATTGTTCCCTAGACTTTTACTACAAAATTAACACTGTTTCAGCATTATACAAATACAGTGCTTCAAGTTTTTTTGGGGGTCATTATACAGTGCTTCAAGTTGGTCACACCAACAAAGATGCATTATTAAAAAAAAACTAGGAAAAATCAAAGATGCATAATCAGAGATATTGCCTGCAAAGCAAGAGATATCAACATTATAATGTGCCAAATTGGCAGAGTTACACTGTACAATGCGTTGTTGAACACCAAAAGATAACCAAACTGTACAAATGGAATTTATTGGAATTCTTCTGTAAACAATCTCTAACTCTGGATGTGTGACAGACAGATCAAATGGTAGGTTTCCTTGAATGCCAAAGGTCTACCAATGAGATTGAAAAATAGGAAAAGAACCCCTAAAAGCGCCTATATCGAATAAAACAAAACCCTATCCTACTATGGGTTTGCTAAATACAACAAAAAAACGTTTCAAAACTGAGTTCTATAAAACTGAACTGGTGATCAAATTGTCAAATTTTCTTGAATGCCAAGGAAAGAACCAGTTATATTTCCTCCCGCATCTGGGAAATTCTCACATCCAGGAAGGGATGTGACTTTGCCTTTACGATCAATTTCAACTGGATACTTCAATAGATGACCCCTCATCTCTGTAACCTCCTCAGCAGCATATTGTTTCCAGTTCATCTCACCCATTGCTCTAACTCTCCTAACACATTCAAGACTCTCTGGTTCTCTAAAACAGTCCTCAACAGTTCCTGTGTGCTCTGCCCATAGTGACATTCTATATCCAAATATCTATCAAGCAAAACATTTTGCAACTTCAGGCCATATAATTGAAAAACATAAATTCTCAACAAACAAAGCAGAAAAGCATACACAGTTGTAACTATGTCCCTTATAGACTACAATAATTCAAAACCAGCATAATATCTGGATTCTGTGATTACCTGTCCGAGAGGACTAGAATGATTTCTTGCCCATGTATGATGTGGTTGGTAGGAACCCATTGCTATTTCAGTGTCTCTTGTCCCTTCCATAGACCGCTGATTGATGTTTGCAGACCCCAGTATTACATACTCGTCATCGACTATCATACCTTTTGAATGAACATAAATCATAAATCGCCTACTTTTTTGACTAAATGCCTGGAAACAGGAGAGGCAGAAGATATATGTAAGTATATTTATAGTAGACAGATGCAAGGAAAACTGGGAATTGACAACAGTAACATATTAGAAAAATTGCAACCCTTCCTCTCATTCTAAATCATGATCAGAAAATTGATAGGACATATATGGTGTGCTGCTAATAAGTACAGGCACCTTCTACCTAGAGGAGTAAACAAGTTATTGGTTGTACCACGATTGGCAGGTTCAGGGGTAAAACATTTACCTGTGGAGTGTTTGCTGCATGAGGACTTCCAGAAACAGAGGTATCATTTGCAGCTATAGCCTCACGATTTCCAAGACAGAAGAAGTTTAAATAGTCTTGGGGGGAGAATGCACCCTCCAACCCCATTTCCACCAACGCTTTGTAAATTGTCTCATACATCATTTGCATTGTCTTGTGCTGCAACAATCAATAAAAGATCTCGACTTACATCCAGAACTCAAGCAATACACAGTAGTAAATATTAGTCAAGAAATAAGCCACACCGCATAAATTTTTATTAGTGAACTTGGGTTTCTATCTTACATTGTACTCACATGATCGAGATTTATAATTTATTTTCTTAATAATCTCTCCTTTCTCACTCCTCCCCTTAACCAACAGTTCTAAACAATGATACAACAAAACAGTGTAACCCATTCAGTTCCTCTATACGTTGGATTCGAGTGAATATTGTTTTGAAGCTTAGTGTTGTCACTTGTCACAATCTTCTTGAGCCCAAATGTCCTCACCACGAGAGGAGTCAGACATCTAACAATGAGTGAGCATTTCAAATTTGGAACGCCACCTAGCTACCCACGTTTCCTATTACCAATTCCTCAACAGGTACAAATTTATCTAACTACAGAAATAGTATAGGTGCATTAAAAATTTGGAATTCTTATAACAAGTATCAGTAAAGTAAACAGTTGAAGCCCACCTGCCAAAATAGAATTCTTTGTGTTGCCGCACCAGTTGGAACACCTTCTGGCCACATTGGAATAACAATATATACAGCGAATCTCTCGTTTGCTCTGATTTTTGCAGCAATCTTAAGGGCAATTTCCATGGGAATCAAATTATTAGCACCTGCATAAACATTAACAGATAGTTTAACCACAGGAGCATGATTGCAGATTTGAAATATACAGCTAACCATGAACAAACTCTTAAACATAGGCTCGACTTAAAGATGCTTTTTTTGTGGACCATATACAAATATTAAGACAGTTGAGTACTTTCATGCTAACCCATGCACTATAAAACCCGAACTCATCCACTATGAATATAACCCTAAAACGTAAGGCGTATAGCTATCAATATGGTCTCTCCAAACCAAAATGTTCCTCTTTATATTAACAAAGATGATGACTACCATTTCAATCTTGAAAAGCAGCAGTTGTACCGAAGTGAAAAATTTTACTTACCCAAGTCTTTATATTGACTCCAATGGTATGAAGACCCAATAAAATATTGATTCTCTATATATAAGAAATGCTGGGCAGCACGGATGGCCTTCACATATGCAGTATGTATGCTCATGTCGATCAGCACATTCTTTCCGCACACCAGATTCTGTAAAAATAGTGAACAAATCAATAGTCCAAACTCAACTCCCAAAAGGTGATGCAGGCAGAAACCAGAAGTTTCTGTCTTGCGTCTAGATCAGGGATAAAGTACTTGAGAGCGGAAGTTCTCAAGGGAAAACAAGAGATTTAAGCAAGAGATTCTTGCAGTAGGATTAAGCTGGAACGAGATAATGACTTCTAGGGTTGAAGATCCCAAAGAAACCGAGAAACTCTGTATATAATTCTATTTAAAATAACAAAAGCTCACTACAAAGACTCCAAAGCTATATATATAGGCACCAGCAACCCTAACATAAAAGGAAAGACTTGAAGAAAAATCATAAAACATAAAAATAATAATCTCCTAATTAATTTAGATTTTCAGGATGCTCCTGCATCAGACTCCCCTAGTTGGAAAGAATTCGTCCTCGAATTTGAACCACTGATGTTGAAAATCCAGACAAAATCCTCCACTGTATCAAACCTCCCTTTGAAACATTAGCTTGCAATTCAATTCTTCCTCCCCAGACAAATAAATACTTCGAGTACCTTTCTTTTCTTGACTCAGGAAGTCTGCTCTTCATAATAAATTTAGCCAACCCAAAATTGCCCTCAGGGCTCTTGATTAACAATTTCAACCAAATCTTTAGGAACCTCCATAAGAATTGCATTAACTCCGACAAAATTGACAAGTTTGTGCTCAGTATTCACTGTGTCTTCATTGTTGTCTTCATCTTTGTTTCTTGTCCTGTTGTATATGAGATCATCCTCGATTGAACCAATAAGCTTGTTAATGAACTCCTTCATTCCATTCAAATCCTGTGGAAACCACTTGATCCATTACCAACAAACTTTCACCTTCTCCTTCATCACAATTTCTAGCAATTGGAGTAGAACAGTGTCTCATTTGGTTATCCACACCACCATTACAGATTTCACAACCTTCGTAACAGTCATACCTTGGTGGTTTATCAAAACTCATGAAACTATCAGAGATAGGGGACTTACAACCAGAGTAGTCAAAAGTACTATGTCCCTCTTCACCTGCTGGAATGGCAACATCTCCCAACCAGTAGGACCTTCAAGCTCAGAAATAATAGAACTGAAATATGGATCAGCCGCATGCTGATTCTTCAACTCCTCAAATCCAACAATCTGAGTACTCATCACATTCAACATTAGCCTACGAACCAGAGCAACTGCAACTTTAGTAGACTCATCAGTCTTGTCCTTCAGACATCTCAAGGGTTGGTGGTCTGTCAAGAGGTTGCTAATTTTGGCAGCATGTGTGTTGCCGGTCAACTCCTCTTTAAGTGGCTGCAACGTCATCTTCCCATCTCTATAGAATGAGTACGTGTTAGCTCTAGTGACATGAACCATGTCTCTATCATACAACCATGGCCTTCCAAGTAGTATATGGCAAGCATCCATAGGAACAACACACCAAGCTTTGTCATCAACATCTTTGCCCATAGTGAATTTGACCGAGCAACATGAAGTTACTGGTACTTCATTACCCCTTTGAAATCACGAAATCTTGTATGGGATGGGGTATCTCTCCAATGGCAGCTTTAACTTCTCTACTTCTTCCTTTGAGATAATATTTTCAGTACTGCCCCCATCAAGGACCAAGTCACAGGCTTTTCCCCCACACAGAACACGTGTGCGGAATATGCTACGTCGTCTCTAGTCCTCTTCTTCCACCTTTGGTGATGTCATCACTCGCCTCAGAACCAAGGATTCTCCTTCTAAGGGTAAAAGATCAATATTTTCTTCCTCATCACCATACTTATCACAAACTGGTCTAAGGAAAGTTGAGTCATCACCTTCAAACTCAGCAAAGTTCACCCTTCTTTGTTGACATGCATAAGACGTATGTCTGTTCTCATCACAAGTAAAACACCGAACTTGAGAAGAATTTTCATCTTTTGAAGTTCATGCACCTGTGTTTTGAAATTCAGCCTGGTACCTTCTTTTCCCTTCTCGTTCTTATCAACACCACCGACATTCTTCCCACCTGGCCGAAGAGTTGGGCTAGCTACTTGGTCATTGTGAACCTCACGAACTATGGCTGAATTATTTTTGCCAAGTACCATCAAAACGTCCAGCAGTAGGCCTTCTAATCCCACGGCGTTGTAGCCTTTTTTCTGCCATTAAAGCATATTGCCACGCATCTTCCAAATTGTACAACCAAACCACTCCCATCTCAGCTTTAATGGATGGATGCAATCCACTAAGATAATGAGCTGTCAACTGTTCGTTGGTCTCATTTAATCCAACCCTAATCGAAAGGTTGTCAAACGTTGAAGAGAACTCTCCAATGAATGTGTTCAGCTGTTTTAAAGAAAGAAATTTTTCATATAACTCCATTGCATAATCAGCAGGCAAGAACTGCTTACACAACTTTGATTTCATCTGAGCCCATGTGTTGATTTTCTGCTTTCCTTGCCTAGTACATTGCTCTTCAACTCTCTTCCACCATTGAAGTGCAGTACTCTTCAACTTAAGCTTCACAAACAACACCTTTCTGCTCTCTGCCATAGGCATCCACTCAAAATAATTTTCCAGACTAACCTCCCAGTCTAGGTAGTCTTCTGCATGCATCTGACCATAAAAGTCAGCAACTTCAATTTTAATCCCTCCACCACTGAAATCCAGGGCACGAACCGACCGCTTTTCCAGTCCATTGCGATTTGGGCATTCTCCATCTCCAGCAACTTCATGAAAAGGGTTGTCAACATCCTGTTCATCCTCGGGTTACCTTCTTAGTCGCCTTCTGAGGGGTTAGGGTCACCAATAGGGGATCCCTGCGTTCCTGACCCTGAAGAGCTTGGACAACCCTTGTCAAGTCTTCAATCATACGGCGCATCTCAGTCATCTCCGTTTGTTGATCCTCCAAAGCTCCTCTTCCACGTCCTCTACCACGTCCAACCATCTTCGCAGGCCCAGAGCTGGGCTCTGATACCAGCAGCAGGGCAGAAACCAGAAGTTTCTATCTCGCGGCTAGATCCAGAACTCATTATAATTAAATTTTGTATATAATTCTATTTAAAATAACAAAAGCTCACTACAAAGACTCCAAACCTAAATATATATAGGCACCAGCAACCCTAACATAAATGGAAAGACTTAAAAGAAAAATCATAAAACATAAATAATAATCTAATTAATATAGGATTTTCAGGATGCACCTGCATCAAAAGGTCACAGTAAAGAGAAAATTATCAGTAAATGTTTTTCACCTTGCATGTTACATCGTTTGGATCCTTTGAGAAACCTTTAACAGAATTTGAATCAATCGAACGGAAGATCTGCATTGGTGAAACACCAGGCAAAGATTATTGGTTTTAATAGTTTACTTTTCCTAGTTTCCATTTCTGGTTTGGATATAGGATTTACTTGGTCCCACCCCATTTACTAGTCGAGCAAGTTCATGGGGCAACCTCAATAATCAGTCATAATCTCATTACCTGAACATGCCAAGTTTCAGGATCATAGTCAGTAGTGGAAGCAGCATGGGATGCTCCAATTATGTCTGGAATCCTTTCCAACTTGAGCAAAGAATCATTGTAGGTGCTTTTTTTCAGTTTCTTCATCCCTTGTGGTTTGGAAGCCTTTAACCAGCGCTCCTCAAAGTTGGTCAGAACATCATATGCTGCTGGACCATCAATCCTAGAGTGCAAATCATGCCATGGCTCTCTTGGACAACCAGCAGTGCTACCCTTTAAAGTGATAAAAAAATCATATCAGAGAAAAAAATGCATTAGTTACTTAAAAAAATAACAGAAGCACACAATGTACCGATTTCTTGGCCAAAATTCACAAGTGCTTTCATATACAGGAAAGATGAAAAAAATTGTTGTATATACTGGTGGTCTAACTGTATGTCTGCCTCTAAATACTTAAAGAATACATGAGGTAGAACAATAGTACAAAAGTATACAACAACTTTCAAATGTAATTTGATGTTTTTGCTGCCCATATCTTAATGCATTTTGCACTCTTCTTCAGTATATCATTCAGTTTAATTCACAAAGAGACATCAACATTTCACATGATATAAATTGGTAGCTTCCAATGGGCATCATTATTTTCTTATGATAAAATCGGTTGCTGTCTCTGTGCCATTTGGTATAGTTGAGACAAGAAAAAAAATTCAAAAAGTTCAACCATGAAATTACAAAGAGAAGATCTAATAATTACCGTGTAAGTTGGGTTGTGATAGTCATCTTTATGCGCTGTTTTCAACGTCTTAAATAGTTCATGGTTTGGAGTATCATATCTCCCATCACATAAGTCAAGTCCTCCGACAAAAGCTAGGATTTTCCTCCTATTATAGCCAGCACCAGCATCCACAATTACGGTTTTCTGATGGTGCGTATAGATCGTCCCAGTTTCCTAAGAATCCAAAACATGAAGCAATTCAATGCCACACATTTCACAACACAGAAGGAACAAAAGAATCTAAGGAATAACATCAAGACCAATACAAAAAGAAGTTATATTACTCAACTTAATTAATCCTAAATTTCAGCTATGCTAAGGTAAACAAGAGTTAGACTTTTGGCTATATGAAATAATAGCATTCAAACAATCCCTATTGCTCTTTTTATCTACCTAAATAAAATAAAAAATTATCTTATAAAATGAGAAGAAATGAAGATATTTTCAGAACAAAATAATGACAACATGATCTGGCACTCTATGTTATGCCTTGTGCAAAGCAATATATGGAAGAATTGTGCCCTGGAATTCATTCTTTACAAAGTGATTGAAAAGTTCAGCTTTAGTGGTTTATTCTGAAACTCATATATAAACAGCTTAACAATTGAGTTTGTTCAAATCCTGCAAGAAACTGAGAATACTTGCAAATCTCCAGAACTTTTGTCAAACATGTAGATATGGAAAAGAAAATAATTGATATTATGCCTACCCTTTGCTTAACCCAGCTATGTCGTTTTCCAGCAGTGCGGGGGCAAAGCAATACTTGCACAGAAGAGTGTTTGAAAAACCGCCGAATTTCCTCATCATGGGTTTGCATGATTCCATCCTGCAACAAATAATCTCAGGGCAAGTACACCCAAAAACTAACTAAAAGGACTTGCTTCAAAGAATCTCAGAAATTATGTCCTTATATAAAGATAAGCAATTCAATGATATAATAAGATTCAAAGTCCCCTCAGATAGCATTTCCGGAATTTAAAAATTGAAAGATACTTGCCGTTTTATAGCCCAAAATGCTCCTTGAAGTGGGGTCATCCCAAACAAGCAGCAGCACTCTCACTCCTTCCTGGGACTTGGATCTCAGAAGTTCACCTATGGTGACATTTGATGCAGCACCACCATCCCGAACCAGTTTGACATTGTGCCACACTGACCACCCAGCAATGTAAATCAAACGCTGCGCTTGACGTATTGCATCAAATATATCACTCCAACACTTCCCATGCACATATGGCACCCCCCCATCTAAAATAAGATTCGGAAGACATCCGTCTGGTACGTGAGCATCTTGGTAAAGAGTAACCTTTCCACCAGTCCTAAGAGGAAAATAGGTGCCAGGAACCCCATAGTAATCAGGGCCTGCCCCAACTCCATTACGGTAAATGCTCAATCTCTCAATTGGAGTGTACTGAATTGAAAGACTTAGGACAGCTCCAGGTTTACAAGGCTTCCCACTAGAATTCATGATTGGGTAAATTCCCTCAACTCTTGCTCCTGAGTATATAACTTCTACCGGAATCGCCACGACTCCAATAAGCTGGAATCCCACAACATCACTATCTTTAACAACAAAGTGCACTTCAGCCGCATAATGGGCTACTGGAACATTGAAATGTTGCGTCCAAACAGGAAATTCAGAATTGCTTATCACATATGTCCGCCCAATTACAGCATTTGCAACTGAAATCGACACATATGGATCACTAGTAATCCCACGCTTTGACTGCCCATCAGTTTTGTTGGTTCCAGTCCCTGGAAACCTCATAAGCATATCCCCTAAAGTCTTGTGGAACATGTCCATATTCGGCAGGTTTTTCGCCTCATACACCCAAATATCCAGATTCCCATGTAACAGCAAAACCTTCAAAGATCCTTTATTCTGCAATGGAACAATCTGCAAAGACTGGCTATGTTGAGAGCCATTGATTGAAGTTGTTGGGGTTAAAACAGGACCTGGCGGTTGTTCCAGCTGACCCGAATAAGTGTTACTTGTCTCCGAACTCGAAAAAGAGCTATTAGGATACCCACAAAACCCCCCAACCTTATCAAACCTTGCACTCGAAGGAGCTGACAGTGCCGCTGCATTATCATTTGATTGGTTCTCAGACACATGCAGATTACTCAAAGCCTGATCCAATGGAGGGTAAGTAGAAGCCTCATTTACAGGCCAACTCTCATACCTCTGGTCAAGAGAGAACCTACTAGGACGTAGAAGGTTCTGTTGGGGGCTTTCCACAGGAGGGTACATCCCCGACTGCTGATACTGATACTGGTTCGACTCATACTTAAAACTACCACTGCCCTGGTGTTGAAGGGTTGGCAGAGGACCACTCTGAGCCCTTGGCCGGCCCGGTGAGTATGGATAGGGAAAAGGGGTCTGACTGTAGTCGAAAGAGCCAGATTGGAGTGAGGCCGAGTAAGGTGATGGGGGATAGGATGTAGGTGATGGGGGATAGGATGTAGGTGATGGAGGGTAAATAGAGGAAGAAGGGGTAATTAATGGAGGGTATGCAGAAGAAGGAGGTGAAGCTGAAGAAGGGTAGGGATATGGGGCAGGCTGGTAAGGAGGGTATGAAGTATAGGGGTATGGATAGGGAGCAGGAGCAGGACCAGGTGGGTATTGATCTGGTGGAGTAGAGTATTGTGCAGGAGGGTATTGATCTGATGGAGGAGGTGGGTATTGAGCAGGGTAACCATTCTGTGGGTATTGAGCAGGGTAACCACTCTGGTATGGTGGATAGTATGGTGGTGGAGCACCATTGTTATCCATCACTGAGCTTAGTTTTCTAGGTTCCTTTTTCCTCACAGAAACTGAATCAAAAGCTTGTGTATCTCTAATGGGTAACCTATCAAGATTCTGTAATACATGTATTCTTGAAGTTGATCACACAAACCATATAAAGATTCAATCTTTGAGCAAAAGTCCCTCTCTTTCTCACAGAAATTGAATCAAAAAACTTGTATATCTGTAAATGGGTTCTCTACCAAGAGCTTGATCTCCAATTCCAGCAAACAATGGAGTTTTCACTTTTCAATCACAGAACCATACAAAGATCCAATCTTTGAGCAAAATAGCAAATGGGTATTACAGTCCTAGTGAAATACAATCCTTATGAACAAGAAAAGCTGAATTGGTAGAACAAAGCGTGTTCTGAGATCACAGATAGAGAAAACTTAGAGCGCGGTTACCTCGTAGGAATGAGCAAACAAAATTTAATGAGGTGAGCAAAGTTCGAAGCTTCAGAGAAAAAGCGGCTCAACTTTTGTCAGGATGAAATCTTCTTCTTAATATCTGTGTTTGACGAAAGCGTGTGCAGTAGTAATTAGGATCAGACAGAGATCATAGTCTTGCCCAAAACAGAAGTAAGCGTGTGCAGTTGTAATTAGGATCAGACAGAGATCATAGTCTTGCCCAAAACAGAAGTAACAAGAATGTAAACGCTTACAGCCGCCGGTTACCGTTTCGTTGATGTACACGTGGAGGGGTGTGATTGGCAGGACAACAGCCAGCTCAGCTATTTTTCACAAGAGTTGAAGGTTGGAAGTTAAACTGGAGACAAAATCAGAAGGAAACCCAGGACGGCTCTGTTTGATCAGACAACATCGAGAAGTACGACATGATGACGCAATAAAACAAGTAACTAACTAGAATTTATTACCATGTTTTATTTTTTTCCTTTCTGAAAATACCATATTTTCTCCTGCATATTTCCATGACAAACCAGAAAGTACCTCATAAATGGAAGCAAGCGTGTTTGGTCACATATTCTCATTTCTTGTATGTTACAAAATTTCTATTTTAGTTTTGTACCAACATAAATTGTATGTTATAAGAGTCCACTTTTAGTTTTGTTTGTATCTCGACTAATGTAAATTGTATGTTTATAAGTGTCATTCTAGTTTTGTTCATTGTTGACTAACGTAAATTATATGTTACAATAGCCCCTTTAGTTTTGTTTGTCCCTTCACCAACATAAAATAGAATGTAACAAGATGATAATCGACATAACCCATGTTGTTTTTAAGTTGTTCGAAAGATGTAAATGCTCTTCAAAGAGCATAAAAGTGATCGACAGGATTTTTCTCCTTTTGGTGGGAAGACTCTTCAAAGTGTCACCACCAATTGACATTAAAGAGCTTGACTTACATCATAATGCATAACATGATTGTTGAGGAAGAATTTGTGAAGGAAGAGTTTGAGGAGAATGTAGAAGAGATCTACATAACCCATCAAGTGTTTTAATAGTTTATGATAGGCTAGTGGATGAATAAGGTAATCGAATTCAATTTGAGCAAGTTGGAAGAGATGGACTAAATGAACAACGGTTTCAAGACCGTGTTGTATATCTTCAATCTTCTTATATCCATAGAGAGCTTCAGAATAACTTAGTTAAGTACAACTGGTTTATTGAGACCGGAGAACGACTCTAAATATGTTGGTTTATTTGTGTTGCTTTTTTGTGTGTTTGAATGTTGTGTGTTTGCATTTTATGTTGTTTGATTTTAATTAACTATGTTTTATTATAATGTGCGTGAGCTTTGACAGAATAAAGATTATGCGTTTTTATTACTTGAAAATGTAAAATACATAATGAAAATTTAAAGTACAAAATGGAAATTTAAAGTACATAATTAAAGTGCATTTCATGAAAATTTAAAATACATAATGACATAACTATGAAAAAAGTAGGCGATAACAATTTAATTTTTTTTTCTCGCTAGCATCTCCTTCATCGTCATCTATTTGCTTAAAGATTGCTGCTTTTCTCTTCGAAAAATGCTTCTTTGATTTTGGGTCATAACCTCCGTATCCATTGCCATAATCCTTGATTCTTTCGCTAAAGCTCTCAATTTGTAGTCTTTCTCTTTAAGGTTGAGTTGTTTTTCATATAAAGCAAGCTCGATAGCATCACCTTCTTTTTGCCCGGCGAGCCAAGATTTTTGATTTTTCAATGTTTTTCGAAGCCTCATCTCATACCTCATTTGAAGGAGTCATGACTTTTTTTCCTTTCTTTTAGCTTCCTTGGCCGTCTTCACTCTCATTGGTCTAATCGAACTCGGGGACCTTGAAGGTTGCTTTGTGGTGTTGCAAGCATTTCATCCTCATCCACATCGACGGTGAGACATTGAGCTAATGAGCGGAGTAGAGACGAAGTTGCCATACGAAGAAAGTGGACTAGTTTCGACTTCTCTAAAATAAGGATGGTTCTTCACCACTTCTCAACATTCAAACCTCGTAAACTTTCGCTTCTTTTGTGCCACGAACCATAATTAAGCTTTTCTTAGCTAGAAAAATAACGAATTTATATGTCACAATAATATCTAAGAAATAGAGATGACAACATTTATTTAAATCAATCAAATAAAAAGAAGATGCCAAAATTGTAAACACTTAACTCATCTTTCAAATTTGAGCCGGATTGTGAATTCCTTTGTGCATAAGCAAGAGAGGCACCCCAAGCTTTCAAAGTCGGCTTCAACTTCATAAAACGAGAAGAAACCGTTGTTTGGGTCCTATGCTCAGGCCTTGATTCGGTAGGCGCCATCTCCTAATTTTCAGAAAAATCAGCATACATTTTTTCCCATAATTTATCAGACTTTTGAATGTTGCCGGTGATAGGACAAACACTAATACGACAATAAGAAATGCACAATTGCAAATCTTCGGAAGCCAGCCAATTTGACTTTTTTTTGTTTGAAAAAATACAAAGGAATGAGAGAGGAGATGGAAGGAGATAATAAATTTGTTGTACACAAATTGGTGTGAGAGGAGAATGAAATTGATGCAGTATTTATAGAAAAATTGTAACGTGTTATTTGCAAATTTTAGGGATTTATTAGAAATTTTTTTAGGGTTTATTTTCCCAAAAATTGAATCTGCCCATTTTTTTTTCTGAAAAGTAACAGTTTCCTTCAAATCTGGGCCGCTCGATCGAATTTTTGATTCAAAATGGACGATCCAGATCAACTTGACCATTGGGATCTAAATCTGCAAACGGTAACTACATGTGGCGCGCTCCTATTGGTTTGTTATTTTTTTAATCTTTTACTGGCGCTTGTATTACACGCGTTGAAAATAAAAACTATACAAGCATGCCTGGCATCACCCACATATGTGGGCTCTACCACAGTAGCTCGTGCTCAAGGTTGAGCACAGACTGCCCAAGCAGCTGCTCGCCATCCCAGTCAACCAGCGGTCACCGGTGAAGGAGTTTACCGCTGCACCTCCCGATTTAAGCTGCTCGTGCTATTTTCTAGCCGGGCCCGCCTCCGCACCTCTCTGCTCGTACTATTCCTGACACCGGTGCAGATGCTCTTATAGAAGTGAAGTGCTACCTTTCTTCTCACATACAAGTGTCATGTGGCATAACAAGTGCAAGTGGGGGGAATCTATAGAAGTTTCCAAGCCCTATTACAAGGAAGTAATAACAAGTACATATAAAAGAGTAAGTCTTCCGCATACGCTGAAGGAGTTCCGTGTCCATCTTCGGGTCGGGGTGTGCGAAGGACTCAGACCTAAGAATAAGTATGATGCAAGCCGTTGTGATCAGTGAAATACTAGTTCTCATAACATTTAGTTCAAGTCTGTAACTCTGAAGAAGCAAAAATATGCTATCCTTTCCGAGGGTGGGCTGTGGTTTTACTGTTTAAGACGACGATCATCTGTGGAGCTCATTATTCGTGTCAAGACCAAGTTAAGACATTTTCTTTTTCTCGGGATTCTGATGGTAACTGTTTCCTAGGCACCCCCATATCTTTGCTAGTAAGGGATACCCCCTGTTCACCATGGCCATTAGAGCCGTTGAGAACTCAGAGGTTGATTCAAGTGGGGAGGCAGCACTTGTGCCTAATAAAGACAGACATCAATATTTGTGTGCAGAAAATACTTGCATCAATACCGGTATTGACGCGTGCGTGCATTCTTCTTTATTTACATATTTTTACCAATGTTATGATTCAAGTGGGGAGGCAGCACTTGTGCCTAATAAAGACGGACATCAATATTTGTGTGCAGAAAATACTTGCATCAATACCGGTATTGACGCGTGCGTGCATTCTTCTTTATTTACATATTTTTACCAATGTAAATCATAGCCGTTCAAATCTTTAATTAACCAATCAAGATCACATATGCAAAAAATCAATTTGAAAAATGATTGTTTACTTAATCTAATGCTTCAATCAAATAGACAGTTATGGTGAAAGTAGCACCCTCATGAACTGTCGTCCATTTGATTGATGCATTTGGTTGAGCAAATGATCTTTTTTCAAATTGATTTTTTTTTTCAGAGATGATCTTCATTGGTTAATTAAACTTTTGGAATGGCTAAGATTATAATTTACATTGTTAGAAGTATGTAAATAAAGGAGTGTATGCACGCATGCGTCAATACTAGTATTGACGCAAGTATTTCCCTTTGTGTGTCACCATATTTCAAATCGATTGTCAAGGAGAAACTGTTATTGCTAATACCTACCTTAAGTTCATATGTTTTTCAAATCAACACCTCTTGTTAATTTGATCTTGATTTCTACTTTACACCTGACTATGAGGATAATGAACCAGAAGAAAAGGATTGTCCGACTGTACCACCTAAAACTAAAAGTTCATCGACTTTGGGAGACCATAAAGGAAAAAATGATTGTGTTGCACATAGCAGACAGAAGAACCTTAATTCTGTTGCAACCAAAATGCCAGTTCCAAGCTAGATTCAAACGTCTTCTGCATTAGATCAAGTATGGAAGCAACTTAGTTGACGTACTTTCATATTTGTTTGTGTCATGGCAGCTTTAGAGGATGAGACAATAATTTTTTTTTCTTCTCAAGTATTTACGTATAATTTAATCTTAACAGTTGTATTCATACCTTAGGTGTTCACCTGACTGACTAAAGAATTTATGATCAGTCACCGTTAGATTTAAATCCAAGGATGAAAAACAAAACAGCCTTATTTAAAAGTTTTGTTTTTCACCCTTAAATTTAAATCTAACGGTGACTGACTATGAATTCAATCACAGACTAGATGAACACTAGTGTCATGTAAGCTGTGGCATTGAGACAGAAGTCATCAGCAACTTCATTTTCTAGAGCAAAAACCCGGTCGGTGCAAGTTAGTGTCACATAATTACATGCAATGGGACTATGCGACTCAGTTACTGAATAAGTGGATTATCCCAAAGAATTTGTTATTATACTCTCATGGACTACATAGAAGGGGTGGTTGCTAGTCTTCCTTCACCAAATAAGGCACTCTCACCTCGATCAGTGAGGTATGGCGATCTTGTTAGAAGGCGAAACGGCACTAGACATGAGCGTTTCCCATCGTGTAAGCAACACCAGCTTCCTGCCCTCGAGTTTTTCACCTCTACCGGACACTGCCACCCTAAATCTCACACATGAATTGAGGGGGGTCATGGTTCGTGGATGCATCATAGTTTTTTTATCCTCCTTTGGTTGTTTTCCAAAGATAGTTTGTTCCAACACGTAGTGTACAGAGGAGTGGGTGAGTCTTGTGGAAAATGTGGCAAGGGAAATAGATTTTCTACTAAATTTAGGTGAGGATTACGTATATAATTCAAGCCGAAACTCTGATCTGACTAAAAGTCTCAATTGCAAGAGCAGCTTGATCACATAGCTTATGGTCCCATATTCTTCTCCTGAAATGAATAATCAAAACCAAACAATGAAAGCAAACATTGAAGTAAGAATTACTGGGCAGACTGGTCCTTTAAACCTAATCATCCATGCGTAGTTTTCGTGGCAGGTAAAACAAGAACAGAGCATTTCGCAAAAATGCTAGAATGAGGTCACCTAATACTCTTTGTATCTAGGGGAAACAAAAATGCTCTTAGCCAGCACAACTCATACCTAATACCAAATTTACTGCATTATATTCCTACATGAAGTTACATGTTTTGAGCAGTTCAAGAGTTATGGAATTTTGAGACTCTATTATGCTATAAACACTGTAACTGAACACCAAGAAAACAGGTATTTAGTTCTAGTCTCATTCTTCAACCAAAAAAGAAGTTCTAGTCCCATTCTGAACAGTGAACACAAATGAATACAAATTGAGCAGTTGACCATTCTGACCAGCTTAAGCACTTCAGGTATATGGTTCTAGTGGTTCTAGTCCCACAGAGGAGCACAGGTTAACTAAGGGCAACAGACTAGGAATGCAAACTATGAAAACTACATTACCACACAGACTAGGAATGGAAACTATGGTAACAATTCTTCTCTTGCAGCTTAGGGTTCAAGAAACTCGAAACCTCCCATCAAACTACTAAGTTCCCAACTCTCATATTCAAAAATCACAACCACCTTCCCAACTCTCATATTCAAAAATCACAACCACCACAATCTTGGACTTGTGACTGTAGGATGTCAACATTCTTTGGAGACATCCATCAAAGATATTTCCATGTCCCAGAGACCTTAGTCGGACACCATAACTAAAAGATATGCTAAAATCAATACAGCCTTAAAAAAGAAACAAAATATATGAATAAATCCTTGATGTAAATAAACAAACCTGGCTCAGTCTCCACTTTGATATAGTGCAAAACAATATGGAAGATTTTTTTGATGAGTTAGAAGCAGCGTCTGAATCTTTCCCAAAGATGGCAGATGTGAAGAAACAACCTTCTAAAATCTGAATGCCCTTCATTTCTCTCTCTCTACACCAGATCCGTAGAGGAACAAGTCTGTCAAATGGAGAGCCAGAAGGAGTTTTCCACAGCTATAATTTCCTCCGTTGATATCAAATTAGATGAGAAATAGATAGACTATGCTGGAGTCGTTGTACAATTTATTTGCATTTACACCAACAGGCAAAATCAATACAAGATGATGCTGATAGCAGGCTTCAACCAACTTATCAAGCACGCCGTTTACTAAGACGCCAGGAGTTTGGTTCATGGTATCTGTCATATAGTGGTTCAATACGTTCTTGACGTTTGCGCTTACTCATCTTGGTAGGATCAGCCACCTTGAAGAACCTTGGTGCTAGTTCCACAAGCCATTTGGGGTCAACAACTGTCACCTCCCGCATATACTCCTTCGTAGTCATAACCAACTCATGGTAGATGACCCAATCTGGTTGTCTCTGAAAGAGAGCACTGCTTGGATGGATATAAACTGGCTGATTCTCCACTAAGGTTCTATAACCCTCCTGTGGGTCCTTTCTTGCACCATGGAAGAAAAAGCCTGCAGTAATTGCCTTCCTGATCTTCGTAAAATTCTTTCCAGCACTCACAACATCCAGTTTATACCTGAAAATCAGAATTTGTAGTCAGAACGCAATTCAACCATCAAATGAGAGAACACTACACATAAGAGTATAAATGCACCAAATCATGTAAAACAACATTTTTCATGCAAATCTGAATTTAATAAAGAGTAGCTAAACAGCCATTACATAGAGCACGATGAATTTACAATCAGAATACAGCAAGACAAATTAGAAGAACATACTTGTCCATGATGCTTAGAAGCTGTTTTCTGACATCCTGCGCCCTCCTAAGGGATCGAGACTGAACAAAGTTCTCAAAACACCAAGGCCCTGAAAAGTTCTTAGCTTTCCAAGCCTCATAGACTGCAAGTAACGTCAGATGATCTCCCTCTGGCTGGAAAAACTTGGCTCTCTTCTGATCAGCCTGGGCTTGCTTTTCCCTAGGCCTGTAAAATATATTTCCTGTCTGAATCATAGCAATGATAGTCAGGATCTCATCACTACATCCAAGGTCCACACTAGCCAGAAGCATCTTAGATAATGGTGGATCCAGAGGAAACTCGGCCATTTTCCTACCCAACTTGGTCAGAAGACCCTCTTCATCTAGCGCTCCTAAACTGTACAGTTGTTCCATAGCAGAAATGAGTGCTTGGGGTGAAGGAGGATCCATAAAATCAAAAGACAAGAGATCATTTATCCCCATAGCTTTCATGGTAAGTGTAGTAGTCCCTAGATTTATCCTCTGAATTTCTGGAACTGAAGTAGGGGCCATCTCATTGCGGTATGCACTCTCAGTGTAGAGGCGGTAACATTTCCCAGGCCCAGTACGTCCAGCGCGTCCAGCTCGCTGCTTGGCTGATGCTTGTGAAATTGGGGTAATGACCAGTGAATCTAGCCCCTGCTTTGGGTTATAAACATTTTGCTTTGCAAATCCAGGGTCAATTACATAAAATATCCCATCGATGGTCAGTGATGCCTCAGCTATATTAGTAGCCACAACTACTTTCCTCTTCCCAGGTGGGGCTGGATCAAATATCCTTGACTGCATTTCACTAGGAAGGGCACTATAAACTGGTAAGATAATCAACTCAGGCACATTTTTACCAAGACCTTTCATCCTCTCATAAAGTGACTGGCATGCGAAATCAATTTCTTCCTGTCCCGTCAAGAAGAGAAGGATGTCACCTTCCGGCTCTGTTAAGTGAATTTGTAGAACAGTGATTAATGATGCATCAAGGTAATCACTTTCTGGCTGCTTGGTGTAGAGTATCTCTACAGGAAAAGTTCTTCCAGGGATAGTGAAAATGTTACAGCTGAAGAAATAACCTGAAAACTTCTCAGCATCCAAGGTAGCAGATGTGACAATCAAACGAAGGTCTGGCCTACGTTGTACAAGTTTCTTCAATAATCCAAAAAGAACGTCTGTATGGATTGTCCTCTCATGAGCTTCATCAAGCATAACCACAGAGTATTGAGAAAGATTCTCATCAATCAATATCTCTCTAAGAAGCATACCATCTGTCATGTACTTGATTACAGTATCAGGCCCAGTGCAGTCCTCAAAACGAATAGCATATCCAACTTCCTCCCCCAGACGACAACCAAACTCTTCAGCAACCCTCTTGGCTACAGACATCGCAGCCACCCTACGTGGTTGTGTGCACCCAATCTTACCCATTGTCGTGTAACCAGCTTCTGCAAGATACTGTGTCACCTGAGTTGTCTTGCCTGAACCAGTCTCACCAATGACAACAAGAACTTGATTGTCATGCACTGCCTGAACCAATTCTTTCTTCAGCTTATAGATAGGCAAGCTCTGCCTCTGTTCCTGAATTGAGAGCTTTGACCTCTGCCCAAAAGTGACAGTCTTCCCAAAAGCATCCTTCTTCCACTCTGGCATGTCATAGGCCGACAAACCAACACCTCTAAGTTCCTGCGCAAGATGCCTCTCACCAGTCTCTGGCATTGGATCTTCCCAAGGACGATTTAGATCCTTTGGGATTGAATCCAACATGGTTCTTTGCTGCTGCTCACGCACTTCTCTACGCTCCTTAATGAGTGCAGATTGAAGTGCAGCTGCACGACTCAATGACCCTTCTGGATTCTTAAAGATTTTCACAGGTGACATATCTACTGAATACCTGGTTTGCCCTTGCAAAAAGGCTGGCTCATCCTCATTAAGTTCAATCTCAAGTTCTTCCTCAGCTCCCTCTTCTTCAAAAAGCATCCCATCTGTTTCTTCATCATACATTGGATACTCTTTGACAACCAAAACACCCGAGGCAATCAGCTGTTTGGCTTCCCACTTCTCTGGTGAGCTCATTCTCTTCAATGGCCGGCGAGATGGGACAGTAACATCGTTTTCTACAATCCTAATCCCAGAGAGACCCGTCCTTGTCACAGGCCCCTCATCCTTTGATATTGACGGGTTTGTCCTAAGAGATTCATCCTCTGAGTTCTTCAGAGGAAGCAAATCCTGGCCAGTATGCTGATCAACATCTCTCATTGAAAGGCTCAACTTTTGACCAGATATCGAAATCACCTTAACATAGACCTCTTGATCCCTCATCACCACATCTTTAGCATTTCCAATTCGCCGAGTTGCAATCTGTGAAACATGAACCAAACCCTCCTTCCCTCTAAAGTCGTAGAACTGAACAAAGCAACCCGTGTCCATCACTTTTGTTACCCTACCCTTATAAACCTTATACAATTCAGGCTCACCAGGGTGCAGTCTATTCCGCTGATCTCTACTTCCTCTCCTATCACCATCCTCTACATAATAATCCCTCCTGTGCTTGTTGGAACGATCTGTATGCCTTCCCTTATCAGAATCATGATAATGTCTATCTCGCCGCCTTTCATCTCTATCATGCCTATCCCTTCCCCTCTCTCTTCTGTCCCTGTCCCTATCTCCATCTCTGTCTCTTTCTCGATCTGTATCTCCTTCCCTACCTCTACCTCTGGGCCTATCTTCTTCACGCTCATCTCCCAATTCTTCTCTGTCATTTCGCTTTTCCTTGGTCTCCATCTCAATTTCCCTCTGGATATCCTTTACCCTATCCCTGTTATCAGCAATAGACAAGGCCTTGAACTTGCTTTTACTACCTTCAGCAGTGCTCTCTTTCTTTGAGTCGTTCTTGGACTTTGTCTTCGGAGGAAGAATTGCGTGAATGATAGTGAGGAGTGTACGGACAAAGTAATCGGGCATCTCGGCACCGTGTTCCTTCAATTTGGCATCAAATTCATCCACACTCCCACAATTTCGTCCCATTTCAGTAATGAACTCAGCTAGAACTTTGTTCCCAAACCCTAGATGAGTTTCCAGCTCTGAACAGACCTTGGAAACCAAGGAAAGGTACTCGAGCTTCTTCAAACCATCATCAACGGCAGCCATATTTGGAGACTGGTTATTCAAATTGTTCTTGGCACTGCAAAAGAAAACGAGTATTAGTCACAAGGGACCATACAAAGCCAAATTCTCTACTGTTTTCTTTATTTGATGGTTATCAGAGAAGAGATAACACATTATAAAAAAACACTTACGCAAAAATGAAAAGCGAAAGCGGAGAGACAAAGATAAGAAAAACAACATATCACCCATCAATCAATGCTCAAAACTTCAACATCTATCCCAAAACCAAAAGAAGTCACGAGAGAGGAAGCCCCACAAAAAAACACCACATATTAGTTTTTTAACAACAGATGACACTAAAGATGACACTTTCGTACTAGTCTCAGAACAGGACCAAGATGCAACCAAACCACGAAATGAACCTAGTATAAAACTAAACCAAGCTTGAAAACGCATTGGAGGAACGTAATGGTTAAACATACAACTATATTGGAGATCTAAGGAAGCATGTTTCACCCGAATTCCAATTTTCATTATTGAGATAACTAGTTAACTAACGAAGCTCCCAGACATTGATGAACAATGCCGAATACATCATTACCTTCAATAATTAGAGAAATCACCACAAATTGAACTAAAGACGGTTCAAAACCGCATCAAATTGCCAAAATCCCAAAATGCCCTACAGATTATCAAACCCACATCAATCCAACTCATAGAACCACACCGCTTAATCCCTAATCCAATTGGTAATTGCAAGTAACAAAAACTACAACTACTACAGTAATACAGATAAACGATTCGAAAATCACTGGAAACAACAAAAACCTAGCGTATCCATCTACGACTGGAGAAACAGAGAACGAAAACGAAGGAGATTGAGAGGCGATATGATACCTGAACGGAGGCGGAGCAGAATCTCCGGTGCGGCGGAAACGATGGCGGAGTTGGGGAAGCGGAGAGAGGGTTTCTACAAGCTTCTGGATGAAAAGGGATTGTTATTTGAACCTCTCCCAACTCCTAATTAAGTAGCCGTGTATTGGGCGGCCCGATTCGTTTTGTGTAGGTCGGTTTAACAAACCCGCTTTAACCGACTCGTTTTGGGTTCGCCTTGCCGCCTTTAATAATTGGGCTCCTAATTAGGAATATATATGATTGAAACAGTGACATCCTTACTATCAGAAGTATTACTGTAACATTCGCCCAACATGATAAACTCAATCTTTTCCATTAGACCAAACTCACATAGGTATTTCGTCATTCTTATTTCATGTTAATAAACATGCCCTATAGTTTTTTGGTAGCAAAAAAGGAGAAAAACGGTTTAACACGAGCTCTCGGATATCATTCGCTCGGCTTAGAAAGCGGGTTACCCGGGTGATTATTCAATATAAAAACAAAAAAAGGTTTGGCCAATTGTAATGGCTAGAACTGGAACTCTAGAGGTTTGCATTGTTCACTAATCAAATACTTGGTGTAAAAGTAAAATTTGCATGAACTTAATGCCTTGGGGCAGAGTTGGAACAATCAAGTAGATCTTAAAAGTCCTCAAGATACATATTTGGTTCATAAATCACATACATTAGTACTCTTTTATCCAATGTTCTGAAAATTTCCAATTTCTGTTAATGAATCCTGTGATAAGTACTCATCACTTCTCTTATCTCCACCAATAGTCCTAAACTAGAGGCTGCGTTGCTTCTGTTTGACCCTAGAACCACTTATACCCAAATCACTGCAATGGGACTTCTAACCCTATATTTCTCACTCACCCAAACTAAGGATCCAAATGAGGAATTGGTTATGGTACTCACTCCAACAAAACTGGCCTTGTAGGTCAATGTCTCACCCATCTTCTTAAAAACCAATTTCCTAGGCTCAACAGTAACTGATACTCCAATGGGTGCTTCCACTTTCACTGCATAAGTACTAGGGTTAATGGCAGCAACATTTGTCACTGTCCTCTTGTATGTCACACTCATTTTCCTTCCATCTCTTCTGAAAATCACTGAGAATGAAGGGTAGTTCAAGTCACCGGGCTGAAGAACTGTGCTATTGCTAGGACAAGTGAAGTTACTAATCCCACTGGAGAAGAGAGCTATTTGGGGAGATGTGTAATTCAAGCTACACAAGTACATCAAGTAGTCATTGGTGGTGATATTGTAAACTAGTCCAGGATCAGCAGCACTTTCAGGGTCTACATGGCCGGAACCAAACGCAAAAGGGTTAGCCGGTTGAGAATTGTTTGAGCCAAAATCAGAAATGGGAGAGCCTTTGTTGTTTAGTGTATAAGCTGTAGTCATGAGTGCAGATTTGATTGCTGCAGGTGACCAATCTTTGTGCACTGATTTGATGAGAGCAGCTAAGCCACTAGCATGAGGGCAAGACATTGAAGTGCCTGAGACCATGTTAAACACAACTCTTCTCTTGTCACTTTTAAGCCTGGTTGGGCTAGTCTTGGCTGGCCAAGCAGCCAGTATGTTGACACCAGGAGCAGTCACATCAGGCTTGATCACGTCCGGTCCAACTGAGCTTGGCCCTCTAGATGAAAATGCTGCCATCACAGGAGCAATTCTACCATAGACCGTGCCTTGGAACACAAGCATAGCTGTAGGTTTGTTTGCTGCACCTGCATATTCTCTCACAGCTCTAGAAGCTGAAGCTCCAAGAGAAGTGGCTGGCAAAATGTGAGCATCAGCAAGAAGTTCCTCCCCTTCAGCATCATTATTGAGTAGAAGCATTCCAGCTCCTCCTGCTTTCTTCACTTCCTCTCCAATTTCAGTCCGGCTATGTGTTCCTCGCTCGCATGCTACAATCTTTCCCTTCACAAGGTTTATGTCAAGTGAGCCATCGACACAATGCTCAGCTCCTTGGCCACCTGCTGTTATGTTGTACACAAGTGGCAACTGCTTAGTTTTCTTACCTGAATATAATGAGGACCCTTCAAAACTTTGTCCATTCCCAAGCTTCACTAGCACTGGGAAGCTTCGGTCAGTGTAGCTAGCAGCCACAGTCATGATCCAAGGCGCGGTATTGCTAACGCTTGAGCGGAAGGGACCAGAATTTCCAGCTGAAAATGACACTGAAACTCCATGTTGGACTGCACCAAATGAAGCTATAGCAATACTGTCACGATAGTAAGGTCTCGAAAGACCTCCCAATGAGAGTGACAAAATGTCTACACCATCAGAAACAGCACTGTCAATAGCAGCCATTACATCAGAGTTGGAACACCCCAATGGCCAACAGGCCTTATAGGCTGCAATTCTTGAAGAATATCTCATTCCACTGGCGGAACCCTTGGCTAAGCCAAACAAGCTTGCTTGTTTGACAACATTACCTCCTGCAGTTGAAGCAGTGTGAGTTCCATGTCCTTCGGAGTCACGAGGGGATCTATAATCCACTGTTTCATTGACTGTTCCAACAATGGCCTCATAACCTTGCAAAAAGGATCTTGCACCAATAAGCTTTTTATTACAATTTGACTGTGAGAACTTGGTGCCTTTTTCACAAGTGCCTTTCCATTGAGAGGGTACAGAGGACATGCCTTTGTCCTTGAAGCTAACATGTTCTGGCCAGACTCCAGTGTCAACAACACCAATGATCACATCGGAGGCCAAGCTAGAAGCACTCCAAAGTCCTCTACCTTTTTGTAAGCCAAGAAACTGAGGAGTATGTGTGGTGTGGAGTGTTAGTAGCTCGTCGGGTGTGGCATATAAGAAACCATGTATTTGGTTCAAGGCTTTAAGATGATTGGTTGAGAGTCTTGCTGCAAAACCAGTAATAGCAGTGCTGTAGGTGTAAAGAAGCTGAGGAGTCGTTGATGCTTTGCCTCCTACTTCTTCCTCTTCTTGAGATGAAAGGTCGGCAATGGAATCCAAAACTGCTTTGTAGTAGTCATGTTGGTCATTGTGATCAGAAGCAGGGATTTCCGCCTTGTCCATGTGAACAATGTAGGTCTTCGTTTCCATCAGAGCAGTTCCAGTTGTAGCCATGAAAGCCAAGAACAACAAGAATGCTCTAATCATCATCATGCTACCTGTGAAATAGAGAAATTAATATAGCAAGAAATGATAAGGAAGATCAAGAAAACAACAGCGAAAAGTGTCGACAATGTATGAGACAGAATCAAAGAGTTTTTTATGGCATCTTACCTCCACAAGAAAGAGAATGAAATAGTATATTTGGGATGAAAACTACCAGCTTACAGACCTTGTTTATATAGGGAAGAAAAGAAGAATATATTGTACAGGAAATGAAGCACCCTAGGATGACTTGAAGTTGACAGTTTGATCTGTTCTGCTTATATAAGCGTGACAGTCGAAAGCGCACGCCTTCAGTTGGATCAAATCTACAAGGATTCTGAGCAAATTGCTTTTAGGAGAAGCCAGGTACAGTAGAGAAAGCACCCAAAAATAGAAACATTGGCACTAATTAAAATGCAGGGAGTATGTAGAGCTTTGAATACTATTATGGTCCCCTGAAGCAAAGAGATGCTTGTTGGTGGGTGAAAAAGTGAGCTTTGCATTCTCAAGTTTCAATCATAGCGTTCCATGCCCATTTTATGGCTTTCTTCTCAATATGATTTGAAATCCAACTTTGGGGAAGATTGATCAATAGAGTGTAGAGACCACAAGACATGAGCAATTGATAGTTCTTTTTGGTAGTTAGCACATGGATTATCATCACCAAAGTCTTCCTTGGAGTCCAATTCAAGGTATGGCAAATATCAAAGCCAGCAAGAAGGCAGTACTGATTGCTTCATTGGAATGAAAGCAATCGAATGCACTTACATACACTCGTCTTAAAATTGACACACGGGTCACATTTACTGATTACATATCTCATGCGAAAGTAGTTCTTCCAGTAAGATGGAAACCCATGCTAGTTGCATAGGACTCCACCGAAAGAGAATATGTACCACTACTTATTAGGCCAATATACTCGGCACAACTCGCAAAGGTGAGACCTAGCGACATGTATGTAGGTCTCGCCTCTGAAAAATGTGACCACCGAGTATATATCATATAGACTCACTGAAGGCAATGACTCCACTAACTGAATATTTTTTAAACGACCCAACTGAATTCAGATCAGTAATTTTGAGATCAAGCTCAGGTTAAACTAATATGATGGTTGCTTTAAGTCGAAGTAATTAGTTCTTATGGCAAAGTAATATTTAGGAGCATATTATTAGTACAGGCCAAGTTATACTCCCTTATTTTACTTTGCTAGAAGCAGATAGTTTACATTGAAACAACTATACCCAAAGATGGAACTAATTATGTACAGGTTCTCACAATTTCAAAGCATGAGTAACCTACATCCTCTTAAATTCCACAGATGAACTTAACTCAGATGATGAGAAACTGCTTAATTTCCTGGACTGTATACCACAATGGAACTTCTCACAGTGTACCTAGAGCTTTTCCATCCAAGTGAGCCAGACACCATTGTCATACTGTCCATCGGTTTCGCCTTCACCTCAACTTGGAAGCTCCTCTTTTGCAAAGCATGAGAGAAAGTCAGGCTCATGGGTTTGACAGTGATTTCCACTCCCTTTGGTGCTCTGATAGTGGCATTGTATGTGGAACTAGCAGGACCAACATTAGTGACAGTTCTTCTGAAAACAGCTACTGTTGGTTGCTTGCTGCTTTTCAAGCTGAGCTGCATTGTGGGATAGTTGATAGCATCGTAGCCGAGTCCAGGAATCAATGAGGAGCAGTTTATGGACTTTGAGCCAACTAATGGGGCTAATGAGGAATCACTATAGCCTTCATGGCATAGGAACTGAATATATGACATTTCATCCATGTCATAGACTAAGCCTGGATTCACAGCTTTTCTCGGGTTCACTTGACCAACACCATAGGCGAACTCTCCTTCTGCGTTCACTCTTCGGCTCATCGGTGTTGCTGATAAAGAGTTAATGATTCTAATGAGATTGTAAGCCATGATGAATTTGAGCATTATGAACTAACTATGAGTAAAAATTCGAAGTTTTAAAATATACTTCAAGATTCAACAAAAAGTGTTTTCTTTTTCTCAGTGTTTTCTTGCATACAAATAGGTAAATGTGCTTTTGGAGTTGCAGAAGCACTTGGGAGCTCTTACTGGAGTACGTAAGAAACACTCGAGTGTTTAATAAGCTTTGCTTCTATTAAAAGCTCTACTAACAAAGTGCTAATTAGTATTACTTTGTACAGAAGCTATCATTTTAGAAATATTTCTGCTTGCAGCACTTTTGTTAGAAGCACAATAGAAAATTAGAAACCAAATTTCTTTTTAGACTTCTTTTGTAACCCTCATCAAACAATGTTAATTTGCTCATTACCGCCACATACATTGTAATAAACATTTTTAATTATCTGAAAGAGATTTTGACAGTTTCAAAAGCAAACTGCATGTGTCCAGTATGCCCCAGAAGAATTGTAAATTACATACGTACTCCATATATACCTGTAGTCATGATGGCAGATCTTATTGCAGCTTGAGACCAATTAGGGTGAAATGACTTAACATATGCTGCTACACCAGCAACATGTGGACATGCCATTGAAGTTCCAGACATGAGTGTGAATTCCGAGTATTGTGTGTCACCATCCAACCCAGTAAGTGACTTCAATAGAGTGTAAGATGCCAAAATATCAATACCAGGTGCTGCAATGTCAGGCTGCATCAAAATAGCTTCAGTTTCGAGCTGAACTTACTAGACGATAATGTAGAAAAAATAATTAACACTAAACCTTGAGAAGGTGTTCTGATCCCGGATTTGGACCCCGGGATGAAAATGAAGCAATATACGGAGCGCGTCTTTTTGCTTCTTGTGTCTTGAATATAAATGCTGATGGTGATCTACATGAGAATAAATAATAAATAATAAATAAATAAAAGGTACTTTTTTACTTGGTGAAAATATCAAACATTTGATGAAATAAGCCCTAAGTTATTGTTCAGTTCCTACTTTGCTGAATGTATATATGCATCAATGCTTTCTCCAACTGTAGAGTTAACCATGGTTCCTGGTGCCATAAATATTTGAGCAGCATCGAGAAATTGATCATTTTCAACAATGATACCAACTCCTCCATTTCCTTTGATAACAGAATCTGTACCCCAAGATCCAAATTGGCAGAAAACAATCTTTCCCTTTACTCTTTTAGGGTCTAATGAGCCTCCAAGACAGAACCTGATATACAGACAGTTGGAAACTCTAATAGTATCTTTGTTTCTTGAGATTAGTTTTGCTTGTTATTCTTGATAGTTGAGGAACAGAATGATCAAACCTTGCACTTTCTTTGGTTTTTGAGCTTTGTGCTACATCAACCCCGCTAACAAGAGGGTACAACGTCTTCTTAGGATTGAATGTGCTCACTCCAACCCCCTGCATATACCATAAACATCAAATGTATCTTCACAATGAAGTATAAATATAAACATAAATGGGTAAAATCCATGGAATATTGAAAGATAGTGAACATTTGTACCCTTTGAAAGTCCATCCGTTTCTTTCTTACACCTTTAATTTCTAACCAAATTTGGAGGTCTTACATACATAAGGAGAATTCAACTATTCCAGCAGTTCTTAAAAGGGTTATATGAAATAAAAATGGACCAGTTCTGGAAATCTTGAAAAGTATATATGGGTTTTAGCAACCAAACTTCAAAACTGCTGGATAAATATAACTTATGCACAATACGAAAGGTACACCTTTGTTTGTCCAATCCAAATTTTCGCTAAATTTACAGTTCAAGACATTAGCAGTACTTCTAGTAACATACATTGATACTTGTAGTTCAATCCATGAACAATTTCAGAGTTTCAGTGAAAAATTAGTTTCTTATTAGTATGTTCAGTTCAACATGTTGAATAGTACCTGTACTTTAATCTCTCAGTACTTGGTAGAAATTTAAGAAGAAAAAGAATTGGCTATTAGTTGAGAAGAACATAACGATGGGCCTCATGATATAATGGATAATGTAGATCATTTAAGAAAAAAAAATACTTACTAATATATCCTTTCCATTGCCCAAATGAACTTTGTTAATGAACTGCCTATCAATGCCACTAGCTGCCACAGTTACCAACCATGGTGCATGGTTAACAATACTCCCCAAACTTGGTCCACTATTTCCAGCTGAGGCCACTGTAATGATACCCTTCTTCATGGCATGAAATGCACCAACTGCTATACTATCTGAACCATAACTAGATCCCCCTCCACCAATGGAAATCGATATGACATCCACACCATCATGTATGGCAGCTTCATACGCGGCAAGAATGTCCATGTCAGAGCAGCCGAAACTAGCCCAACAAACTTTGTACATGGACACCCTAGCTGAAGGCACTGCCCCTCGTGCAGTGCCCTTAGCGAGGCCATAGAGGCTGGCATTCGGGACTAGGTTTCCAGCTAAGGTTGACGAGGTGTGAGTTCCATGTCCGTCTACGTCCACTGGAGATAAGATGTCAGCTGGGTCTGGGGTGCCATCAAGCTTGAAATATCTAGCTCCTATGATTTTACTACAAATAACATAGCATTAATATAGCATTAACACATAGTAGAATTTCCTTAGTTAACATATGTTAGTATAACAGCATTGCCATCCACAATAGTGGATGAGGTTTTAAGTTCAAGTTTCATTCACTCTGATAATGCTGATTTTTGACAGCATGTTTCACATCAAAAACAACAAGAAATATTTAAGAAAAAAACAAGGTGCTTTTATTTGTTGAACGTAATACTCAAGAGAGAGAGAGAAACCAAATTGCTGATAATTGATAACAGATGTTCTCATTTTCCATTTTCTTTTGCTGTAAAAGAAAATTCTGAAGGAATTCATGTTTTGGTGTAACTTGGAATGAAGGTTTTCATCTTTACCAAAACTAAAGTAGATTATGAATTAATCTTTTTCTTCAAATGACAGAAATGTTTGTGAAAGTTTACTTGTTGCATCCAGAGAAATTAGCAAACTGGCCACAAGTTCCTTTCCATTTTGCTGGTGGAGGACCAAATCCATCATCCTTAAAGCTTTGGGACTCAGGAGTAATTCCTGATACAAGATTATATAACAACACAGAAGCTTACATAAGTTCTACTAATATCTAAAAAGTAAAAAGTTTTAAGTAAAAAACCAAGCAGGAATTAAATGTCAGTTTTTCAGTTACCTGTATCAAAGAGTCCAACAACAATATCACTTTCACTTTTTAGATTTCTTCTAGCTTTTAATGGTAGCCCAATGAAGTTCCATGACCTTGTTGTGTGCAGCTTGTGATACCTATTTGGAGTAACAGAGAGAACTTGATCCATTCCTGTACATTCACAAACACACAAGACTCGAGTTAATAACAGAAATATTCTCTTGCCAGACCATCTGTAATATTACCTTAACAACTTAAATGCAACACACTGTGCATCAAACTGACAGATGATACTTTACTTGATAGCTTTTCGGCTTCGTCACTAGAAAGCTTAGCAGCAAATGCATTGAAGCTCTTGGTGTAACTATAAACCATGGACTCTGCAGCATCAGAAAAGCTGCAAAGGACATCAATATATTATTCAACTTTGTAAAACTTGTACATGTAGTGCCTTTATCTAATAAGGAAATAAAAAGTGTAAATCACTAACCTTCCTGTTACAGATGAGAGGACATTCATATGTGTTTGGGCTGTAGAGTGGTCATGATTCACAGGATGATCTCCCAAGTATACAATGTAGAACTTCTGTGAAACATTTTCATAACCATGATTAAAATGTCAAACAAGTTTAACACTAATCATAACATTAGATATTGTGTACCTTTCGGTCTTCCTCATCTCCTTTGACACAAACAAGGCATATTAGGATCAAATGGAAAAGAAGAAGGGTAGTGAAACTGAGTCTCTTGCTCCCCATACTTGAAAATAAAAGTGAATTTGGAGTAGCTCTATACTTGATCTCACCAATGAGTTATTATATATATGTATATGTATTCATAACACTCATAAGGAACAAAGTAGGATATAAATAATAAGATTAAGGAGAAGCTTGAACTTAGCTTGGTTTTGGGGAACCTTAAAGTTAAAAGAACAGAAATTCTGGCTGTCTATATTCATATTCTGCCAAGTCAATGTCATGTGTAGGCTAGGCAGGATTGCTTCTTTTGGAGAAACTTAAATGATGAAAATAGCAGTTTGCTATGTGCTTCTTACACATTCTAAACAAGGTTATCACAATTTAGACTAGTCAATTTTGAAGAATGACATACCTGATAAAATGAAAGGCTAAACTTCTTTCATAGACTAGCTACAGTTGTATACTAAGTTCGAGTTCAAATCGAGCCGTGTACCAATGAGTAAAGCAATGATATACATTCATGTATTACAGACGAACCCTGAAAATTATTATTCATATGGTTAGAAAAACTTGAGCAGTAAGAACAATATTCAAGGTAAAATAAAATCTAGTTGTGCCAACACAGTAATCTGCAAGATTGGGCATGTCTGCCACTATTTCTTAAATGCCTGAGCCATTTAATAATGAATTGATAACCAATTTAATTAGATTATGATGTAGAAAATCAATTTTGTCACAGCTGGTATGATTTGCAAGAACTAATGACAAAGCTAATGAAATTTATCATTGTGAAAACCAAAGGGTTGAATTTTTAATTAATGATGAAAGAATCACTTTCAAATTCATCAGAACAGTGTCTTGGAAACAAAGAGGCTAGATATTATAACCTTTCAATTACTTGAATTTCAATTCAAGCAAAAAAGACCCTTGTTGTTCTCTCTGGTACAAATAAGGACAACTTAATTAGAGTTTATGAACAAGGATGGTTTAACTTACCAACTTATCAAGCTTATCTTAGTTGTGCTTTTCACCTCATTTTTGGGACGATTGTAGTGTAAACTTTGCAGCTACAAGCATGTTTGTCTATTAAAGTCTCTACTCGAATTAGTAATACATAGAAAGAACATCTTTAAAAAATTGAAATCTTCACTCTTAATTTTACAATCCACACCCCTTGTGCTAAAAAGTTTAACATAAGAGACTCGTCTTAAAAACTTTGACATGAGGTTAATGTCACTGATAGTGATCGCAACTAAGATGATCGGAAAGTGGTTACTGACACTCCTCTAAAGAAAAGACCAATATTACGAAACCGAAATTTAGGAAGCCATAGTGAATTTCATATTTTTCTATTTTTTAGAAAACTAAAAATAAAGACAATAAAGAAATAGGAAGAGATTATTTTGGTATACATAAAGTTTAGGTGAGAGCTTGGTTACGCTACACAACCATCGTCAAGGCAAACCCGCAATCTTAACCCTGAAGGACTTACAGTGGACACGTACCTGTTGGTAGCGGGGATTAAACTCGGATAGGGTGTCCACCACAAGCCCGCCCTTGCCAACTGAGCCAAAACCTCGTTGGGAATAGGAAAAGATTATTTGGTGTTTACTATATGATGCTCTGCTAAATTCGAAAAACCCCATCTGAAGCCTAAAACCCTCTCTCCCCTAATGTTTCTCACCAAGCTCTCCCGCCAAAACCCAAACCCACTCGCCCTCATTTCCACGCGCCACCTCTCCACCCTCCACGACCGCTACTCCTTCAAACCCCCGCCCTCCCTTTCCCCAAACCCCGACCCCAACCCTAATTTCAAGAAGAAGCAAAAGCCACGCTACCGTCCCCCGTCTTCTCTCGATCGCGAGGGTCAGGAGCCGATCCATTCCGATCTGCCGTTCGATTTCCGGTACAGCTACACCGAGAGCAGCCTGGAGGCGCGGCCAATTGGGCTGCGGGAGCCCAAGTACTCGCCTTTTGGGCCCGGGCGGTTGGACCGGCCCTGGATCGGGGTCTGTGCCCCGGCGGTGGACCCGAAGGTGAGGTCCGTTGAGGGGGCGGAGGAGGAGCAGCCGCGATTGGAGGAGGAGAGGCGGAGGAGGAGAGAAGCTGTTCAGGGAGAGCCGCTCAGTTCGGCTGAGAGGAAAATTCTGGTGGAGAAATGTCAGAGGGGGAAAACCAAGAAGCAAATCAATTTAGGTAATTTCGTATTTGATGAGACGTAGAGTTTGTTTGATGATTTGGGCAGTGCTGATTTTGTATAATGTGGTAACTTGGTATTTGATTGTTGTTGAAATTGATATTTGGATTGTTTTCATTTTGCTCAACTGTTGTGGATGTGAGCTTTAAGGTATTGGTTTGAGGTTTTTGACTACTTTAATGAGAAATTTGGTAGTTTGGATTCTAGTTGGTGCATTTGCTTTGTGGGGTTTTACTCCCTTTGTTGATTGATCAAACTTGGTTATGCAAAGTTTCATATTTTTTGTGATGTTTGAAGTTTTCTATTCTCATTCAGCAAACAAGAACAGGCGGTGTATGTCCTCTGATAGTTCAGTCTACTTCCTATTTTTCTTTTTCTCTGCCTGGCATCTTATTGAATGGTTTGATTTCTTGTAGGGAGGGATGGGTTGACTCACAATATGCTGAATGATATTCATAACCATTGGAAACATGAAGAAGCAGTGAGGATAAAATGTCAAGGAGTTCCGACTGTTGACATGAGAAATGTTTGGACCCAGCTCGAGGTGTGTTATACTCAAATCATACTATATTTCTCTTTGCTTGCTTATCTGCCTATACTTTGGTATGCATAATCTTCTAGCTCTTATTGATCAATACTTGTCCATCCTGCTTCATATATAGTTATGTAGTTTTATGAAGCGTCACAATTATTTCCTCATGCATCCTATCATCAACCCTGCTTCCAAGGTTTTGTAGGTCAGTTTGTATATTGAATTTCATAACTCTGTTGGAAGAGAAGTTGTCCGAGTTGGCAAGAGGGGACCTTTTAGAATCGTATCTGGGACTGTATTGCAGAAAGGGTCAAGATAACCACACTTATGTTATAGATTATGACACATAAAATACTGAAGAGGTGGTTTTGTAGAACAATGAATAAACGCATGCAATGTATAATTTTTCAGTTTTCATTCTGAATTGAAAATACATGCGAAATGGTCAAACCATGCACTTGTATTTCTTGGAACTTAAAAGATATTGATTGCAAGTGTAAATGTGCTGTTGCAGGACAAAACCTTTGGAAAGATCATCTATAGACATGGTAGTCTAATCATATTGTTCAGAGGCAGGAACTATAATCCTAAGAAGAGGCCTGTGATTCCATTGATGTTATGGAAGCCACATGAGCCGAAATATCCGAAACTGATCAAAACTACAGTTGACGGGCTAAGCATTGAGGAAACAAAAGAAATGAGGAAGAGAGGATTATCTGTCCCCGTTTTAACAAAACTTGGTACATACTTTTTGATGCTAGGATTATCTGTCCTATTCTGCATTACTGGGTTATGGTCTTTAAGACTAGATTGTGTTTCTGTGATCCTGTACTTACAATCTAGTTGAAATTGCAGCCAGGAATGGTTACTATGGTAATCTGGTACCCATGGTTAGAGATGCTTTTCTCGCCTCTGAGCTAGTCCGGATAGACTGCCAGGGTCTGGAGAAGAGCGATTACAAGAAAATAGGCTGCAAACTTCGGGTAAGTATTCATTTTTCAAGCCTTTTTTCTCTCTGCTTGAGCTTAATTATGTATACAGTTGTACCCTTCCATTTCTTCTTGTACACAGAGATGCATGAACTTGAAATCCAACAGTCTATTCATTGGCAGCATGTCTTTTCTTTCTGTGCCAACATGTCTAGCGAGTAGAACAGTAGCCTTAAAATCTTGGCTTTGTTTATGCAGACTTTCTACGTCATCTGGATCAATCTCTGCATGTGTGATTGCTTCTTTGCATCAAATTGTTTAAATTATATGTGTCTGTTGATACAGGAGCTCGTGCCTTGTATACTGGTGACATTTGATAAGGAACAGATTGTGGTTTGGAAGGGCAAGGACTATAAGCCTGTAGAGGATGCCTACTTCCTTCCAGAAAGAGAGGTTTTTGATAGTCCAGAAGGTGATGTGGTTTCTGGTGCCAAGCATTGTGATAGCTCAGATGACAACAGTAGCCAAACTGAATACTACTCTGGTGACGATGAGTAGTCTCTTCCTTCTCCAAATTACATACATGGTTGGTTGGAGACATGGATCACCTTGTCGCTTGCTTCATCTGTGGATTGCTTTGGTGTGAGGTAATATATTTTGGTAATTAAATTGAGGATGTAATGTGTTTCCTGTATACAGCAGGAGATAAGAGATTTGAAATTAGAGAACAGAGCCAGGGTAAGAAATGTATAGTTTGTTTACAGTGAACTCAGATATCTTGGTTCTCATCGAAGAAGAAAAAAAACATCAGATATCTTGGTTCGAAATGTCACAGTGGAATGACTTATTTTCTTTCCATCTGCTTTTTCAAAATCCAAAAAAAAAATTTCGTTGTGTGTGCGCTTAGTCAACTTGACACATTCAATTGGTCAGGCGCTGAATGCAGATGGGATGATACCTCTGAGATTGTTTTCTTTATTCCTCTCTGTCATATTTATAGCTCAGAAGTTAGCTATAGATGCTTTGGGTTCAGGCCCTCAAGTATCTTGGTGTGACGAAGTCTCTCTCAAGAACTTATCACTTTCTTTTGTAACGGTTAAATTTTGATATTACATATATCGTCTTTCCAAAAAAATTGACATTTAAACGTAATTAAAAAATGTTGGAGCTGCTAAAAATGTGGAAGATAAGTCAGATTGTTTGAATCCTTTACTTAGTCATATTCTGTTAGAATAAATCCCTATTGTCAGGGTAATGCTTCTGTTGTTGAATTGTTCCTGGTAACTAACCCCATGATATCAGCTAGTCATGGTTGTTATTTGTTTAGCTTCTTGTAAAGGCTTATAAAAGCCACCAGTTTGTTCTGAATTCAATAAGAAAGCAGTTCCCAAATACTGTGTGTGCAAGTTCATAGTTGTTGGTTCTAACATTTTTGGTATCAGAGCCCTCCTTGAGGGCCTGATTATAGAGAAGAGAGTAAAGCCAAGAAACAGCAGTTTTCTTGGAACAGAGAAACACGAGTGGAAAGAAAGGAGAGAGCAATGGCAACCGAAAGGGATAGCCTGTTGAGCATTCCAAAGTTCGATGGAGATTACGAACACTGGGCAATGCTTATGGAAAACTTGTTGCGCTCAAAGGAATGGTGGCATCTCGTGGAGACGGGATTCACAGAGCCAGCAAGAGGAGAGATTCTGAATGGGCCACAGAGAGCATAGCTAGCTGACTTAAGACTCAAAGATCTAAAAGTGAAGAACTACTTGTTTGCTTCCATCGAGAAGACAATTCTCAAACAAATTCTATAGAAGAACAGTGCAAAGGAGCTGTGAGATTCTATGAGGGCAAAGTTTCATGGCAATGAGCGAGTTCAAAGCGCGCAATTGCAACGTATGCCCTTTGAGGTCCTTGAAATGAAAGGAGGTGAGTCCATTATGGATTACTTTGCAAGAGTTATGCTTATTGCCAATGATATGAGAAATTTAGGTGAAGATATGCCCGATTCCAAGGTTGTGGAGAAAATTTTAAGAACCTTGTCAGAGAAGTTCACCTATATAGTATGTGCAATTGAAGAAGCAAAAGACATTAAATGTCTTTCGATAGATGAGCTCCAAAGCTCCCTCTTGGTGCATGAACAGAAGTTCAAGAAGAAAGATAGTGAGGATCACGTTTTGAAGGTTGCAGAGGAGAAAGTAACAAGCAGAGGTGGTCAACGAAATGAAAACAGAGGAAGAGGAGCCTACCAAGGAAGCTTTAGAGGCAGAGGCAGAGGACAAGGCAGAGGGCAGTTCAACAAGACACTGATCGAGTGTTACAAGTGTCACAAATTAGGGCACTTTCAATATGAGTGCCCTGATTGGGAGAAGAAAGCTAACTATGCCGAGTTTGATGAAACAGAGGAGATGGTTTTGATGGCACATGTTGAGATGAACGATGCAAAGCGTGAACAAGTGTGGTTCCTTGATTCTGGTTGCAGCAACCACATGAGTGGAGACAAGCAATGGTTCAGCGACTTGGATGAGCAATACAGACACTTTGTGAAACTCGACAACCATTGCAGAATGGCAGTAATGGGAAGAGGCAATGTCAGATTTCAGGTCAATGGTGTTACACATGTGATGACTAATGTGTATTTTATTCCGGAATTGAAGAACAATTTGCTTAGCCTTGGTCAACTACAGGAGAGAGGAGTAGCAATCTTGATTCAAGATGGAGCTTGTCGTGTGTATCATCCTCAAAAGGGTTTGATCATCCAAACTTCTATGTCTGCCAATAGAATGTTTGTGCTTATTGCAAATATGCTGCCTAGAGTCTCCACATGTTTTAACACAGCTACAGAAGATACCACAAACTTATGGCACTGTCGATATGGTCATCTTAACTACAAAGGGTTGAGAACTTTGAGGTTTAGAAATATGGTGAAGGGGCTGCCGGAACTTAAGACACCAAGCAAGCTTTGCCGAGATTGTATAACTGGGAAGCAGCACAGAGAGTCTATGCCAAAGAAGAGTACGTGGAGAGCATCACAAAGACTTCAGCTAATTCACTCAGACCTCTGCGGACCTATCACACCAGAATCAAGCAGTCAAAAAAGGTACATCATCACATTCATAGATGACTTTACAAGGAAGTGTTGGATTTATTTCTTGACTGAAAAATCTCAAGCATTTGCTACATTCAAGAACTTCAAAGCTTTAGTAGAAAGAGAGACTGGTTTATTTATTCAGTGCCTTAGAACTGACAGAGGTGGTGAGTATAACTCACAAGAGTTCAAAGATTTTTGTGATGCGCATGGAATTCGCAGGCAACTAACAGCAGCTTACACCCCACAACAAAATGGGGTGGCGGAGAGAAAGAATCGGACCATTCTAAATATGGTACGGAGCATGCTAGTAGGAAAAGGAGTGCCAAAAGAATATTGGCCTGAAGCAGCAAACTGGACAGTTCACATCCTCAATCGAAGTCCAACATTAGCAGTAAAGGATGTTACTCCTGAAGAGGCTTGGAGCGGAATGAAGCCTGCAGTTCATCACTTTAAAGTCTTTGGCTGCATTGCACATGCACACGTACCAAAAGCAAAACGAAAGAAGCTCGATGACAAAAGTCTCAAATGTGTAATGTTTGGGATAAGTGATGAATCCAAAGCTTATCGGTTGTATGATCCGGTAAGAGATCGTGTTATCATCAGCCGAGATGTAATCTTTGAGGAAGATGATGGCTGGAATTGGGGACGAGAGTTAGAGGCAGTGGGAGAAACCAGTGTGCTAAGATGGAATGGTGATGATGAAGAAATAAATGACCAAGAGCAAGGAGTAGAAGAAGAAGCAGAGGAGGATGCACAAGCTGGAAATGATTCATCACCAAAGGAACCAAACTCTGAAACCAATACAGAGACTGCTAGAGCTAGAAGAATTCTGGGGTGGATGAAAGATTGTGTGAGTGGAGAGGGCCTATCCGAGGAGGAAGAAGAGTTGAACAACCTAGCTATGTTCACCTCAGTTGTTGATCCAGCCAACATTGATGAAGCAAACAAAGAGCACAAATGGAGGGCTGCTATGGATCAAGAAATTGAGCCAATTGAAAAGAACGAAACTTGGGAACTATGTAGTCTGCCAGATGGAGCAAAAACCATAGGAGTCAAATGGGTGTTCAAAACTAAGCTGAATAAGAATGGAGAGATAGACAAGTGTAAAGCACGGCTTGTTGCAAAAGGATACGCTCAAGAGTATGGAATTGACTACACTGAAGTGTTCGCACCAGTAGCAAGATGGGACACCATTAGAGTGATCTTGGCTCTAGCTGCGCAAAAGGAGTTGAAAGTCTTTCAACTTGATGTGAAGAGTGCCTTCTTATATGGGGAGCTCAATGAAACTGTGTACGTGGATCAACCTCAGGGCTATGTGAAGATGGGTGATGAGAAGAAAGTTTACAAGCTAAGAAAGGCCCTATATGGCCTTAAGCAGGCCCCTCGTGCATGGTACAGCCGCATCGAAGCATATTTCATCAAAACTGGATTTAAGAAGTGTCCACATGAACACACTTTGTTTGTGAAGACTGATGAAGGAGGTAACTTACTTGTTGTTAATATATATGTTGATGATTTGATAGTTACTGGAAGTAATATATTAGTATGGTAGAGGAGTTTAAAAAATCTATGAAAGCTGAGTTCGATATGTCTGATTTGGGGGAGATGCGCTACTTTCTTGGAGTAGAGATAATTCAAAATAGGGAAGGAATTTTTATGTGTCAGAGAAAGTATGCAAGAGAGATTTTGGAACGGTTCAAAATGGAGCAATGCAACTCTGTTCGAAATCCAATAGTCCCTGGAGTAAAGCTAGTGAAAGAAGATTCAAGTGGGAAGGTAGATGTAAACTTGTATAAGCAAATGGTGGGTTGCTTGATGCATATGGCAGCTACACGTCCAGACCTTATGTATGTGATAAGTTTGATAAGCAGATTCATGGGAGGGCCTTCAGAACAACATATGCAAGCAGTGAAGAGAGTTTTTCGATACATCAAAGGAACCATGGATTTCGGTGTATGGTACAAAAGGAATGGAAGTGAGAAACTTGTTGCCTTCTCGGACAGTGATTATGCAAGGGATTTGGATAGTCGTCAAAGCACTTCAGGGTATGTTTTCTTCCTGAGTGATGGAGCTGTTTCATGGTCTTCCAAAAGACAACCAGTGGTCACCTTATCTACAACAGAAGCTGAGTTTGTTTCAGCTGCAGCTTGTGCCTGTCAAGTGGTGTGGTTGCGAAGAATTCTAGAAAACCTTGGTCTTGTACAAGATGAAGGAACTAAGATATACTGTGCTAACATGTCAACAATCAAGCTATCGAGGAATCCCGTGCTACATAAAAGGAGCAAACACATTGATATAAGGTTTCATTTCCTTCGAGACCTTGCAAATGAAGGAGTAGTGGAACTGATTCATTGTAATACACAAGTTCAAGTTGCAGACATTATGACCAAGCCCTTAAAACTTGACACTTTTGAGAAGCTGCGTGGAATGCTGGGGATGTGTTCAATGCCTGTAATAAACTGAAAGCAAGGTGCATTCAGTTTAGGAGAGGCTGTGTTGGAGCTGTTAAAAATGTGGAAGATAAGTCAGATTGTTTGAATCCTTTACTTAGTCATATTCTGTTAGAATAAATCCCTATTGTCAGGGTAATGCTTCTGTTGTTGAATTGTTCCTGGTAACTAACCCCATGATATAAGCTAGTCATGGTTGTTATCTGTTTAGCTTCTTGTAAAGGCTTATAAAAGCCACCAGTTTGTTCTGAATTCAATAAGAAAGCAGTTTCCAAATACTGTGTGTGCAAGTTCATAGTTGTTGGTTCTAACAAAAAAAGAGGATAAATAACTTTTGTTTGAAACAACTTTTATTTTTTTATGTAATCTTATGGTAAGGAAAACGAAACTTGTTGTACAAGGATTTTGTCGAAAAACAAAACTTATTGTACAAGGAAAATATCTTTTTTGGACTTGTATTTGTCTATATACAGAGGTCAAAATTGATCAATGAAATACACATCGTATTTGATTGAGACCATAAAAACTCTCCCATAGGGTTTCTTCTCCGCACCGAATACAGTACAGTTAGGGTTTCAGAAGCAACATGTCGCCAAACGACAGGAAAGAGGTCCGCCGGAACAGTTACAAGGTGGCGGTGGACGCCGAGGAGGGCAGTCGCCGGAGAGAGGACACCACGGTCCAGATTCGTGGGAGGAGAGTTTGTTAAAGAAACGCCGCGAAGGTCATGAATCCCAGCAACTCCTGGCTAATTACCTCGAGAGTCTACAGTCGATATTGGCTAGGGTTTGGTCCACCGAAACTACGCAGCTCCGGAAACTACTTTGTGTAGAAGAAGCTACAATTGAGCAAGTGATTCAAGCCGGAGTTGTTCCGCGGTTGGTTGAGTTCCTAGCCAGGGAGGATCATCCACAGCTTCAGTGTGAGGCTGCATGGGCTCTTACAAACATTGTATCAGGAACATCAGACAACACCAAGGTGCTGATCGATCATGGTGCAATTCCAGTACTGGTGAAGCTGCTTGTTTGTTCTCCGAGCGAAGATCTTAGAGAGCAGGCTGTTTGGGGATTGGGAAACATTTCCGGTGACTCTCCTGGATGTCGTGACCTAGTCCTCGGCAAAGCAGCCCTAATGCCGTTGCTGGCTCAGTTGAATGAGCATGAAAAGCTTTCCATGCTGAGGATTGTCACCTGGACATTGTCAAACTTTTGCAGGGGCAAGCCACGGCCTCACCTTGATCTGGTCAAGCCAGCTCTTCCAGCTCTTGAGCATTTAATTCATTCTAATGATGATGAAGTCTTGGCAGATGCCTGCTTGGCACTCGAATATCTCACTGAAGGGACAAATGACAGAATTCAAGCTGTGATAGAGGCCGGTGTCTGCCCGCGGCTCGTGCAGCTTCTCTTACATCCATCGCCTGTGGTTACAAAGCATGCACTTCGCGCTGTTGGTAATATTGTGACCGGAGATGATTTTCAGACTCAGTGTGTGATCGCTAATGGCGCACTTCCATGCCTTCTAAGGCTTCTGACACACGAAAAGATCATTATTAAGAAAGAAGCTTGCTGGACTATCTCAAACATTATGGCTGGAAACAAGGAACAGATACAGTCTGTGATTGAAGCTGGTTTGATTGGCCCTATTGTGAATTTGCTCCATACTGCTGAGTTTGGGATCAAGAAAGAGGCTGCTTGGGCAATTTCGAATGCAGTTTCTGGTGGCACTCATGAGCAAATCAAGGTCTTGGTGACTGCAGGCTGTATAAGACCATTGAGTGATCTTCTTGTATGCCCTGAACCAAGGATGATCATTGTTTGCTTAAAGGGGTTGGAGAACATTTTGAAGGTGGGCGAAGCTGAAAAGAATTTGAGTAACAGTGGAACCAACCTGTATGCACAGTTGATTGATGAGGCTGGTGGTCTGGAAAAGATTGAAAATCTGCAGACTCACGACAACATCGACATTTATGAGCTGGTTGTTAAAATTTATGATACTTATTGGCTGGAGGACGAAGATGAGATGCTTTGAAGGATTGAGGAGTAGAAGTTTCCTGATATATGCATAGGTTCAAGTTCTTGATTTGGACACCCGTGGTACAACTCTTGATGATGTTAGTTCTTATCAACGCCTTGTAGGCAAACTGGTTTACCTCACCATCACAAGACCTGATCTTACCTTTGCAGTAAGCTTAGTTAGCCAATTTATGCATGCTTCAAACTCTTTTCATCTCAATATTGTTAAGAGAATCTTACACTATCTCAAAGGTACTGCGAGTAGAGGTATTGCAATGTAGAAGCATGATCATTTTTAAATTATTGGCTACTCAGACTCAGATTGGACAGGAAATGCATTGGATAGAAAATCTACAACAGGTGATTGCACATTTGTTGGAGGTAATCTGGTTACTTGGAAGAGCAAAAAACAGTCAATTATGGCTAGGAGCAGTGCAGAAGTTGAATATAGGGCTATGACATCTATAACTTGTGAACTTATTTGGTTGAAGGCATTGCTGTTTGATCTTGGTATTTCTCATTCTTCCCCTATCATGTCATATTGTGACAATCAGGCTGCTATGCATATTGCAGCTAACCTTGTGTTTCATGAACGAACCAAACACATCGAAGTTGATCGTCATTTTATACGAAATCAAGTTCAAGCAAAAATCATTGAAACAGTGTACACCAGATCATGTGATCAACTTGCAGATCACTTCACCAAGGTTCTTTCTGCAGCACAGTTTGAGCTTCTGTTGTCCAAGCTTGGATCCAGATTTTCTCTCAATCCAGCTTGAGAGAGAGTATTGAGATATTGTTATTGTTTAGGCAGTTAGCTCTCATCATCCTCTCCTTTTTTTCTCCATGCCTTATGGTGACATAGTTGGTAGGACTTGTGGTGATCCATATTTTAAGTTTTTTAGTTGTTGAGGGTGGTTAGATCTCTCTCTCTCTTTTATGTATATATCTTGGCTGGTAGCTGTGTAAAACTCTCTTCTCATAATAATACATTCTTGGCTTCAAATTATCTCAACATAAATTTCTTTAATTGTAATTGTCCTTGCGTGATTGTTAAGTTTAACCAGCTTTAGTGGTGTGAATAATTGGCCCCTTTTGAATGCTGGAGACTTGGAGAGCAACGAATATGATACTTGTAGATCATGATAAGATTAACAAAGACTACGACATCATCTTTGGTCAGAAACACACTGTTTAGTGGACTTGTTATTTGATCAATAGACAGGGTTAGCGAGACAAGCTGCTGGTCCACCTTATCATAATCATTCATGTAAAAGTTCTGATAATTCTAGTTGATGGCATATCCTAGCCTCCGCTCCTGAAACATTCGAAACTCAAGAGACCAGTTGCCAGAAAAGAAAGATAAATAAGTGAAAAATTCTGATTTCGACTTGCATAACGATATGTCAATGATGTCTCGCAAAAGATAGTTTATAAATCAATGGGAATTAGAATTTGAATCTCTCAAGCACCTCTATGAGCTGAAGAAAGAACATGCATGTCGAAGAACTGGTTGTAACTTGTAAGGATCTAATAATGATCAAGATTGACGAGTAAGAACATATGCCAGAAGTTCAATGCTAGCCATTCCAGTTTGAGAAGATAGCATTTGACAACTTGTTACGGAGAGAGGGCATCCACTATTATAGGAGATGCTCCAAGTTTCCTTGGAAGCCTTTCTGAGTCCTTATGCAACTTCTATTATATGCATTGTTTGATCCACCCCGTTTTTGAGGTTATATGATGCAGCCTTTCGTAGATTCTTATTCTGAATGCTATAATATAACAAATGATGCGATTTGGGAGGTATTTTAGTACCTCTTTTTTATGTCTGCGCGCATTCATGGAATATAGCCGATGATATACTCTCCATTTATTAGTTTGCACCTTGTCGATCTGCAAGTCTCAGCAAAATGTGAAAACAATTGGAGAACAAATTGATTAAGGAATCAGAGCAATAGAAAATAGAAAGAAACGAATTCTAACTAACTTGTTTTCTACATACTTCCAATATTCTCTTTCCCTTGTTAATTAGTTCAGCATCCATGTAACTTGTCTGTTAGGTTATCTTGAACAAGTTCCCTTATATAAAGGACCCCAGTTTCCTTATTTTTTTCACAACTCTCTCTCTCTCAGATGAAGGTTAAAAGAGAAGAAGATACGCACTTCTGCTTGCAACAAAGGACTCTGAGTATATGAAAAAATGTGTACGGTGGTTACTTCAATGTGTTTGTTGCAATTTTTGAGGAAGGAGAGAGATAGGACTTGTTCACGATAGTTGACGGTGAGTTTCCGGAAACGAGTAGGGGTGAGCGTTTTGCATCAAAAATACAGTTACCTACCTGAACCACACTGAAAAACACGATTTAGTAACCGCACCAAATTAAAACAGTGTCGTTTTATGGTCACATTGTACCAAACTGCATAAAAGCGGTTCGGTTGCCGTTTGAGGTTATAATCCGAACCGCACCGAATTATATTTTTCTTATTTTTTTTTAAATTTTTTATTGATTGAATTTGATTTGTAATATATATAAAAATATTTATCTTTAAGTTTGTAATTTGTAAGTTGTTGTGTTTGCATGATAGTTGATATATGTTGATTTATTAAGTTATCAAATATGGTGTTTTTGTTAGTTAATTAATATTCTGACCACATTTGTAGATTTGTATGAACTCTAAATGGATTCAAAATTTGTTCATGTCTTATAGAAATTGTTAGGAAAAAAATTTGGATATCCCTTATTTGTTGAAATAAATAAATAAATCGGTTCACACCGAAACCGACCTACACCGCACAGAAAAATTGTGTAACCAAATTATTTCAAAACTGAAAAAAACCGTTTGGTTACTGTTTAAAATATTGTAAAACCGAAAAAACGGTTCGATTACAGTTTGAGCCCCAAACCTATCCGAACCAAACCGCGTCCACTCCTAGAAATGGGTGAGCTTCAAGAGTATGGGTTTGTGGTCAGTGGAAGCCCTTATCATGCTTATTGCAATGACCACTGGATTATGAAACTGTGCTGTCTCTTGCAAACTCTGGATGCCATGGAGAAGAAAGTCCTCTGAATTTGCTTTGGTCATCAGGTAAACATTTATAACACATAAAAAATCATCTTCTCCATCCTGAATTAATCGGCTAACATTAAAGTTACCACTGATAAATAATCTGAATCAAATGGTTTCATTCTTGACGACAGTCCGACATCTTTGAGTCATTGCTAATGTTTTCCAGTGGTTCTAAAACAAGATCGCACAGCCCGTCTAGGCGGCGCTAACGAGTTTATGAACCCTGCCTATATATATGTAATGTTCAAAACACGGCAATTCAGCCCGCCTAGGCAGCTTCTAGGCACTCCAAACCTGCGCCTAACAAGTTTCCAAACCTTAATATATGGTTTCTAACCCATATTATTATTCCATGAATATTGATTAGGTGTTGTGCAAAGCACTAGGAGGAAGAGTTGTACTGGGTGGGATATTGGACTGAGAAACGTGAAGATAGTGAAGGACCTGAGGCAATTTAGCTTCCTTGATGGCTTGGATGAAATCCCAGCTGCCCTTTCGATCATCGAGTGTCACCACGATGAGATTTGGGAAGTTCCTTTGGGTGCTCAAGTTATCGCCTTTTCGGACAAAACTGGAGTGGAGATGTTCACCATTGCAGGTCATGTTGTGGGCATCCAAGGCCATCCAGAGTATACTAATGACATCCTTTCCAATCTGATAGATCGCCTTCTCAATAACAACTCCATTGAGGTATTTAAAAATTTAAATATGTATACATGCATGCAGTGTATAATTACCATTATAGTAGAACTGTAGAAGGGCTCCAACTAGACGGTATATGTGTTCTTTATTTTCAATATATGTAAATTATTGAAAATATTGATAACTTAGCCCATTTCAATGTTTTTTACTTTTCGTCTGGGTTTTGATATTACAGATAGGTTTTGCTGAAAATGCAAGGTTTGGACTGCAAAAAGCGGAGCCAGATAGGAAGTGTTGGGAGAAAATCTGCAGGAATTTTCTTAAAGGACGATAACTAGATTCAATCGCCACCAAGTGAATATTATGGAGGCCGGACACTTGGTTTTTAACTTCTTTACTGGTTATATTTGGATGAGAAAATGCCTATTTAGTACAGATTTAACTCCTTAGCCCATTTCAATGTTTTTGAAAAAAATGTGGGCGTCATGAGTTGTGTCCAAATGAATAAATTTTTATTAAAACTCTAATGAAACTATATTATTTTAGTACCATTTTACTCTCACCCCTTAAACATGTTTAGAGAGAAAAAATATAAGAGAGAGAAGACTTGGCCAGAACCACACCGGCTCTGGTCACCAGAATCTCGAACGTCGGAATCTTTGAAACATCACTGGAATATCTTTAGACCTTGCTGGAACCATTTTTGTACCTTTGGATGTTTTATTGGGGCACTAATATTGAAAAATAATTTACTAAAGGTAATAAACTTTATGAAGATACTTTGCTAAAGGTAGCAAACTTTTTATATGAAAAACTTTACTAGAGGCAATAATGATAAAAAATGTCTATTTAGGGGTAGTAGACTTTATAAGAAAATTTTAATGAAGGCAGTAAACTTTATACATAATTTATTAAGGGTAGTAAACTTTATGGAGAAACTTTACTGAAGATAGTAAACATTAATTTTACCAAAAATAAACCAAAACATAATTTATTACTCCTAATAAACACTACCAGAAAAAAGACTATAGCCGACGAAATATCTAAAAACAGGCCGACGAAATTTTTTTCGTCGGCTATAGTTAAATTTTAGCCGACAAAAAAAATTTTTGTCGGCTAAAGTGCTTTTGTCGTCGGCTATAGTATGTGAACTTTAGCCGACGAAATTTGAAAAGTTTAGCCGACGAAATTAGGGTATTTCGTCGGCTAAAGTAACTTTTAGTTATAAAATTGTACTACGGATATTTCGGTGTCCAATTGACTATTGTGATACCAATCTGGAAGCAGAACGGCCGTAGGAGTAAAACTCATAGCTTTGCTATGAAATATAGGCTTTTTGGCCATTCGAGTTCATTTAAGGCTTCAAAATAAAGTTTTTCTAAACGCTTAATACACGAAAATGTCCATATCTACACCTATATGAGGTATTTTGGCCGAACCTTCAACACAACAAACACTCACCATAATGAGACGCAACTGTCCATCTAAAAATTTTGAGACATTTACCCCTCCATGATAGGCCTCCCCATATAGATAAATAATGGTAAATAGTAGGCATGTTGTGATTCCGGTCATCAAAATTCACAAACAAAAATACGATCGTCAGATATCATCAATATGTTGAAATATATCTCTGGTAAAAAATTCAACTTTATCTGATAAATTTAAGGACTTCATCTAGACGGTCAATCTCGTAAGTCAAACCTCTATATTGTATTGACTGCAACTATCGGCACCGAGACTTTACCGGAATTACGTGATTTTTCAACCGTAGGCGTATTTCACCATTCCGGTCATATCTTATTTCACGACTTTTTTGCGTTTGAAGTTTCTACGTACAGTTTGTTTTAGAAACGAAACATTTACTTAAAGCTTAGTAAACAAGTTATACAACATTAGTACGCATGTTGTGATTCCGATGATCAAAGTTGAGAAACAAAATTCCGACCGTCAGATATGATCATTATGTTGAAATATGTATATACGAAAAAATTTAACTTAATCTGACAACGTTAAGGGCTCGATCCTTACGGTCAATCACGTAAGTCAAACCCCTTAATGCACGGAAACGGTCATTTGACCGTCTAAATTACGTATTTTGCCCGGACCTTCACCTGAAAATAGTTTCAAATCGATGAGACGCAACCAGTGGTATAAAAATTTTATGAAAAATAACTACCGGAGATAGGGCTACCTCTAGGGAGAAAGAATGGAAAATTGAGTTAACCGCAATTATCGGTACCGAGACTTTACCGGAATTACGTGATTTTTCAACTTTAAACGTATTTCACCATTCCGGTCATATCTTATTTCACGACTTTTTTTCGTTTGAAGCTTCTACGTATAGGGTTTAGGGTTTAGGGTTTTAGCCGACGAAATTAGGGTAATTCGTCGGCTAAGGTTAAATTAATAAATAAATAAAATAAATAACTATAGCCGACGAAATTAGGGTAATTCGTCGGCTAAGGTTAAATTAATAAATAAATAAAATAAATAACTATAGCCGACGAAATTTATTAAAATTCGTCGGCTAAAGTTAATTAAAAATTCAAATTTTTTGGCGGGGATTTTTAAAATTTTAAAATTTTTCGACTAAAATTTTAAACTTTAGTCGACGAAATTCGTCGGCTAAAGTTCAAAATTTTCTATATCTTTCATTTTTCTCCTCCTCCTCTTCATCTTCCCTCCTCCTCCTCTTCATCTTCCCTCCTCCTCCGCCTCCTCCTCCTCTTCATCTTTCCTCCTCCTCTTCATCCTCCCTCTCCTAACCTTCTCCTCCTCCTTCAAATCCCTCCTCCTCCTCCTCCTACTTCTCTAAATTCTTCTCCTCCTCCTCTCCCTCTCCTAACCTTCTCCTCCTTCTCTTCTCCTCCTCCTTACTCCTTTTTCGGTGTAAAAACGAAAAAGAAGTAAAAATTTTAATCAAAAATACAATAAATTAAAAAAGAAAAAAAATTAAAAAAAAAAGAAAAAAAACTATAGCCGACGAAATACCCTAAAATTCGTCGGCTAAAGTTTAAAAAAATAATAATTACATAAAAAAAATAATAACTTTAGCCGACGAATTTTAATAAAATTCGTCGGCTAAAATTAAAAATAAAAACTATAGCCGACGAATTACCCTAAAATTCGTCGGCTAAAGTTTTTAAAAAAAATAATAATTACATAAAAAAAAAAATAACTTTAGCCGACAAAATACCCTAAAATTCGTCGGCTAAAGTTAAATAAATAAATAAAAATAATAGCTATAGCCGACGAATTTTAATAAATTTCGTCGGCTAAAGTCCAGAAATTAAGCGACGAAAAATTTATTCGTCGGCTAAATAAATGACTTTAGCCGACGATGAACAGTAATTTCGTCGGCTATAGTGTTGGTCGACGGATTTTGCCCGACGACTTCCACGTCGTCGGCTAAGACTTTAGCCGACGAAAAAATTTCGTCGGCTAAAGTGGTTGTTCTGGTAGTGAAACTTGTTATTGACCTTCAAACTAAATTTACTAGAGGTAATAAAATTTAAGAAATAATTTACTACATCTAATAAACTGCAAATCTGCTGTAACAAAAAAATAATTGCAAATCTGAATCTTGACGACGTCGTTGACTTTGAGCTGCGACTTGCCGTTGACGTCTCTGGCCTCGCCTCCCCTTGTCTTTGGTATGTCTCGGTCCAATACCAGTTGTGGATGTTGACTCGTCGAGGAGCGATGTTGTCGAGAACTGCAATAGTGAGATGCGATATTCCTCACCGCTCGCTGAATCTAGGGTTTGATTGGGCGGCGGTGGTGGCCTTGACGAAGATGGTGATAAACTCGACATCCTCGAGTTGAGGAGATGGTTGGTGTCAACTAGGTAGGAGATGTTAGAGAGAGAGAGAGTTGATCTTAACGACGACGACGACATTGGGCGAGCGGCGACGACGACAGAGAGCAGTGACGGCGGCTTCGATCTGATTTCGAGAGAGAGAGAGAGTTGCTGATCTGAAGGACGACTACGGCGTTGGGCGGGCGGTAACGACGACGACGAGCAATGACAACGGCTTGGATCTGATGTCGAGAGAGAGAGAGTGACGGAAAAAGAGAGAGCATTAGGGGTTAGTATGATTTTAAGAGTACTGTAGACATTTTAATCAAAATCATTAAGATGAGTTATGACAATATTTTTTTATTAGAATGAGCTATTAAAATCTTACTTTTGACTAAATGGGTATTTTTCCTATTTTGATTTGCTATGTTATTACCACAAAATAGTTACGTGATTAATAACTGAAAGTCAACATAAATAGTTGCAAGAGAGTGAAGAGACAATACAGCCTAATCCTAAAGATAGAAAGAGAATAGTTTGATGGATCATGATAATGTTATCAAAGATTATACGACATCATCTTGGATCAGAAACACACCTTGTTAGTGGACTTGTAGAAAAGCTGAGCCAATCTGTCATAATCATTCATGTAAAACTGTAAAAGAAAGGACACGTTATTACTATCTCGCCTATGTTGCAAAGATAGTTTATAAATCAATGAGAATCAGAATTTGAATTTGAATATAATCTTTCAAGCCCTGAAGGAAGATTGGCATGTTGAAATAGAGTTGTAAGGATCATAATCATCAAGATTCAGGTTCATTGATATAACAAATGAACACGTGGATGGCAGAGGGCCACCTTGCACAAAAGTGTGCGTCACAGGGTATGTGTCGTCCAATGTCCCCCATCAAAAAGGAAAGGCAAGACGAGTAAGAACATACCACGCATGAAACCGGGTCTCAAAACTAAACACAATTATCATTTCTTAACCTCATTTTTTTATTGAATTACTAAACCTCATTTTTTTATTGAATTACTAAACCTCATTATAAATCATGTCTTACAAGGTAATTAATATGTCGATACATTAAATTATTATGAATTATATAGGATATGAATCAATCATGGTATATTAGAGTTCTATTTTAGGTCAGGAGAAGCTGTAGCACAAGTGTGATATTCGAATTTTGAACAGGCTTGATAAAAAACCCACCGAAAAGGAATAGATGTTCTATTTTCCCACCCCTCCATTTTTCACACCAAAAAAGTCACCGGCCTTTTCTACTTGTCAGTCGCGCCCTTAACAAAGCTTCAATCTTTACCGACCTATTCTATATGCCTTCCACCCATTTTTACAACACCCAACCCACTCTCACCACCACCGCCGCAATGGGCGAAGCCGGCCTCACCTCACCTCTCCTCTCTTCTCATCCCTCCGATCAACCACACTTGATCGTCACCGTCCACGACGACACCTCCACTCAATTCCGCAACCCGTTCGCGTTTCTCGGGTCGGGCGGGTTCACGGTGCCGGTTTCGACGACGGCGGATCCGTTCAAGAACGCGACTTGCGAGGTGGACGGGGTTTACGAGTGGCTGAAGATCGGGGCGTGCTTGCCGATCGCGATTGTGAGGCTCGTGATTTTCGGGGTTTCGTTGCTGGTGGGGTTTATCGCGACGAAGCTGGCCCTGTTGTGGTGGAAGGATCGGCAGAGCCCTATGCCGAAATGGCGGTGTAGGATTATGTGGATCACTAGGGTTTGCACGCGCTGTATTCTCTTCGCGTTTGGGTGAGCAGAGGGATGTACACAAGTCTAGTCTGTTGTTGTAGTTGATTTCATCTTAACAGTGTGCGTGTCTGTCTAATGGAGTTTGTTTTTGATTCTAATGGTTTGTCTGTCTTTGTTTCAGTTACCATTGGATAAGGCGGAAGGGAAAACCTGCTCCGAGAGCTACCGCCCCGATTGTTGTATCTAATCATGTGTCTTTTATAGAACCTATATTCTATTTTTACGAACTATTCCCGACGATTGTTGCATCTGAGTCCCATGATTCCCTACCTTTTGTTGGAACCATCATCAGAGCAATGCAGGTATTATTATGTCCCTGCACAGTAGTTGTTTACTTAAATGCACACATGGTTACATGTGTTAACGAGACTGTACAATTACATTGCGTGGTAGTATATATACACATTCTATTGTCATGGTTTTTCTCATTTTTTTTGTTCTCAGGTGATATATGTTAATAGGTTTGCACCGTCGTCAAGGAGACAAGCTGTTAGTGAAATAAAGGTAGGAAATTTCTATTAGTTTTTGGTTATCATTGCTTGATTAGTAAGTGATAAACAAGTTAGATGTATGTTCCGTATAGTTTGTAAGGAAGTGCCTTCATAATTTCTGCAATTTATTTATATTAGTTGATCTCCACATACGACCAGCAGCAGATAAGGTCAGGAATAGCCAAAACAAATGATAAATCAGATAAGAGGAAGAATCACTAAAACCATAAATCTAGTAAATAGGTAATGAATCCAAATCAGTTAATCTAATGAGGTTATAAAGCCCACCATTCTTTTGGTATATTATCAATTATATAATATGCCATGCTAGCTAAACCATGAAATTATTCTTTGGGTATTACAAATTATTATTTGTAAGGTTGTCCTAATTCTTCGTTATATTGTCTTGAATACTGCAACTATACGAATTTCGCTTGCAGTGCCATATTATGTCACACATAATTATGTGTTCTGTAAACTGTAAAAGATACTCTTTCCAACTGCAGCTGGAATGCGATGTTAAACCTTTTTTGGTATATATCCCTACATGTACTTAGCTGCACAGTGGATGGAACTGTTTGAACATATGGTTACTCTAGTAAATAATGTGTTAAGTGTTTTGTATCAATTTTGTAAGCTATTTGATACAGATTTATGCTTTCAAGGATCTGAATACAGAGAAAAGCTGTGTGCGATAGATTTCCTCGAGTGCTCATATTTCCAGAGGGAACTACTACCAACGGAAGATATCTCATTTCATTTGAACTTGGTGCATTCATCCCTGGTTACCCAATCCAATCAGTAATCGTACGCTATCCTCATGTGCACTTTGATCAGTCCTGGTAAGACATTTATCTAATATGATCATTTCACTTGGTGTTGTTTGAATTGTTATCTTAGTAGTGCTTCATGTGGAGTGCTTATTAGGGGGCACATTTCTTTGCCAAGGCTCATGTTTAGGATGTTCACACAATTTCACAATTTTATGGAGGTAAATCCCTTTCCCTTATGTTCTTTTGATTTCTGATTGCATTGTGGTATAGCATGTTGCATCACTTGGACATTGAATATTGAATTAGGTTATGTCATCTGAATTGAGCAGGTAGAGTACCTTCCTGTTGTCTTTCCACTTGATAACAAGAAAGAAAGTGCTTTCCACTTTGCTCAGAGGGTAAGAATCTGCCCATAGTTAATTTGATTTGTCTATTATTTATGTAGGTTGGTGGATGAGTTTGGTTTTGTGTCGTTGTATTTCTGGTATCCTCTTGCTTCCTAGATTTTGAAAGGTTTGGCACATATTTTTATATGCAGACTAGTCATGCTATGGCCGCTGCACTCAATGTTGTACAGACATCTCATTCTTTTGGAGATTTAATGCTACTCATGAAAGCAGCTGATTTGAAATCAAAACAGGTATTTTTCTTGCTGATGCTTAAAAATTTGCACAATTTTTGTTGTTTTGCAATCAAGCAACGAAGCTGAGAACACCCTTGCCGCAGCCCAATGCACTTGTGATGTAACCAGAATGCCAAAAGATTCATAGTATGAGCTTCATTCAATTGAGTCTTAAGAGCTACTTCACAAAGTTTTATGTTCTAAATTCTTTTATCATAACTTCCACAGGTGCGGCCGTCAGCTTACATGGTTGAAATGGCGAGTGTAAAATCTGTAAGTTCTTACATATATCAGCCCTTTACTGATATAAATATTAGAAACTGGAACTGGTTTTTAAAATAGTGCATCGTTGTATGTAGACTATCAGTTATATCGAGTACTTCAAATTTATAAACTATAATCAAGTTCCCTTAAATCTTTATGGCATGTGTGTATGCATCTTTTAAGGCATGAATTATGTAGACTAGTTGATCCATAGGGTTAGAATGTTCTACTCGAGGACGTTGTACCTGGAGACATAAAAGTTTCATGGTTCCATTCACCTGACCGGGGAACATTTGGCCAGCTACCATTAGATCAAGACAATTTGTATCCAACAGTTCAGATTTAACATGACTAATTGAAATAAATTTCTCATCTCTTATATTCTCTTATTCACTTTATCATCTACTCATACCCAGATGTCTTCTCCCAATCTTTCTTCTGTTGTCACAAAAATTTATAAAATTTGATGGAAACCCAGTCCTTTTATCTCAAATTCAGAAAATTTGCTCAAAAGCGAGCCTTGTTTCGCCGGAGACGACGAAGACCCAACTTCGATAACTCCACAATTCTCCTCTCAACCTGATATTAAGATTGTAACTTTGACCATCTTATTCTGTTTTAGTGGTTAGATCTGGGTCTGTCGTATGAGTCTGGGTTGCTAGGCTCTTTGCTCTTTCTGAAGGTTTTCAATGTGGGTGTAGTGGTTTGAGGGGTCGGAATGGTGAGGAGGTAAATATTTTAACAGAAGAAGAGGAAGAGAGCAACATTGGCATGATGAATTTTGTGTCTTCAATTTTGAGATGGACAAAAAGTCTAGGAAGCCATGAGGATCGGAGTTTGCATGCAAGCATGAGATGGAGATAGGCCGTTTGTTTTTCTGGGTTTCAATAAAATCTTGGCTCTCTTCTCATTGATTTTCAATTGATTTAATTGTAATTAAAAGTGATTAAACACAACATTTAATTTAATTAACATTATTATCTTTCAGCCCTCAGATTTAAATGAGCTGATCTAACAGTTTATTATTGACCAAATATTCCATGGTCAGTATCTGACCAGGTGAACAGGACCATATAGTTTCAATAGTATACAATACTGTATGGGTGCCAGTTGCGAAGGCAAAATTATATAGCTCATCAATTTAACCTATTGACATGTCCTAATTTTTAGTTTATAGTCCGATGCATCCACTTTTCTACGTAATATGCCAGATATGTCTTGCTTTTTCTAACACCCTTGTCTGGAGTTTTAATAATACGCAAGACCTGATAGATAACTGATCTTTATCTTGCTTTTTTCAGTTACTCAATATAAGCAGCATGGAAGCTGTGGATCTTTTGGATAGATTTCTTTCTATGAATCCAGACCCCAGGTATGGATGGAACTATTATCAGTTTGAAGTTGTAGTTGTGTCATGCTGTTAGTTACTGATGTTCATCAATTTTATGTTTTTGTATTATGCATGCTGCCTTGCACTATTAAAATTCCTAGCTCACTTGGTAAAGCTTGGTTGATGCATGACCTATCAATTCGATAGATACTGTCTTTAATTAAATACCATTGCGTTCGAAATGCTCGACTCTGTTGTATGTCTGTGCAACACACGTATGTATATTTACTGTCTAATATCTATGCAATACATGTAACTTATTAAACTGATTTTATGTAATACTTACTGTCTAAATATAATTATATGATTCTTACTTTTATCTCATTGGCAGTGGTCATGTTACCTATCATGATTTCCTGACGGTTCTAAGACTCAAGCCCTGTACCTTTTCTGAAGAGGTCAGTTACCACATCCTTGGCTTACTCCTTTTTCTCTCTTCGTCTTCTACCTTCTTGAACTTAAAATTTTAACTGTAGAGTTTAGACAGGTCACAAATATCTCTTTTCTTTTCCTCGTGTATGTAGCCTAGAAGACGTCAGAATTGTATGTGAATTTAGTCATTTCCATTATGAATTGGTGGTACACACACCATGGATTTAAATCACCAACAAAAGCTTCTGTTTTCTAATCTTGTCAGAGTGCAAAATTAGTTTCATGATATTTGGACCAGTTTATTAATCACCTATTCCAAGTCACCTTTTTATCCCTGCATAGTTGTTTTTTTTCTGTGTTTGTCCTCTCCTTGTGTACTTCTTACTTAGCCTTTTTGCTTTATGCTTGTGTTACCAAGCTACTAAGTGGACATAGTCTGTACCCAAATTAAAGATATGAAGCAGGTCTCTTTTTGTTGCAGATTATAGGGGAATAATAGGGGGTACTGGATAGTTTATCCTCTTATAATCTATCACAGATTTCTTGTTTTCTGTTTTCTTGCTGACATTATATAGTATTTAAGTACTGACAGTTATTGCCTGTCAGATGTTTCTTTCCTTCGCACTTTCCTGTCACTCATAACGTGGATATCTTTTGGGTCACAGATATTTGCATTCATCGATGTTGTCAAAAATCGAGCCATCACATTTAAGCAGGTACAACAACTCTCCAATCCTTCTATGTCAACACGCGCGCGTGTTTAAGCATTTTGTCATGGGTGTGTTTTTTGAGCGTTTTGTCGAGGCTCGTTTTATTTCATAGAACGAGATGAAAAATGGAATGAGATGAACTCCAATTTTTTGATGTCCGCGCGCGTGCATGTGTGAGCATTTTGTAATGGGTGTGTTCTTGAGCCTTTATCGTTTTACGCATTACTAAGTAGTTGAGGTGAAAAAAGGTTTGAGATGCATTGTTAAAAATATTTAGAACTTCAGAGGGTTCGATACAGTTAAAGACACCCAAAGTAGTGGACTGGGTTGGAGAGCTTTTCTTGCAAATGAAATTGCTTTTGATTACTACTGTTAGATTTGAAATCCACAGCAAAACTGTAGAGATTGTAATCGTAATGACAAGCATATCTAACTGTCATACTTGGTTTCTATATTTCGCATTGTTACACCAAATGGAAATTGATTTATCACTGAAATCACATTTTTTCTCTTGCATATATACTAAATAGATGCTACTGTAGAATTTTAGCTTTATGATGTAATTTTTTTATTTGCCTCCAGTTCTTATTTGGATCAGCGCATGTCTTGAAGCTACGATTATTCCGGCAATCCTGTGCATTAGCTTTTTCTGAATGTGTTTCTGGGGATAACAGCTATGTTTTAAAACAACAAGTATGCTTCTTGCACTCATCTATCCTTATTCTTGGCCCCACCCCATAGATTTGTCACAACTAATTCACTTGCAATTACTTGGTTTTTACTTACTTCTGGATCAGTTTGGAGATGTTATCAGGCCTGCAATCCCGGATTTGAACGAGGATGAGGTGATAGACATACCCTTTTATCCCCACAACATCTTTCAGTTGTGCCTTTCTTGGCAACTAATATCAGTTGGTGCTTGCAGATCAATGAGCTGTTCAATTTATTTGATGCTGATTGTGATGGGAGAATCAGCCAGGACGAATTTCTCACTTGTCTAAGACGAAACCCATTACTAATTGCGCTTTTCTCACCTTGCTTGCTTAACAAAGACTTTTCAGAAGACGGTAATTGGTTGTTGGAAGAGATTGTGTAGTGGGACAGATTTTCTTTTGGATGTGTGAAGATTTTGATCTTAACTGAAAAGAGTTGGGTATGGGTTTTGTTCGTGTGATAGAGAGCGAGAAAGGAGCTTCGGTTCGGGTTTTGCTAAGGTATAGGGCGGGTGGGGGCTTAATATTTTTATCTTGCTCCCTTGAGTTGCCCATAGTTCGATTTTCGATTACTTATTTTCTGGCCTGTAACTTGACATATTGTTCTTTACAAAGTAATATTTACGTGTTGGTTTGGCAATCAACTAAGAGGAAGTCTGCATCCGATTTTAAGTGCTACCATATTTAAGCATTCCTTTGGGATCAAATATCAGGTCTAGTTTCAACTTTCAAGTGGTATCATTTTCATTATCGCACATACTTGCATAGAAAGTCTGCCAGAGGGAATAATGCGCCATCTTTGGATTTCGTCATGGTTTAGTAATGATGCCAGAAAGAAACCTAGCCTACCAAATCCACTTATGGCGAAAGCTACGTTTTACCTGCCCAATATCCATGAATCTCATGGCTCGGATAGTACGACTTGAAATTCTGTTTATTTCTCCAGTCAACCTTCTATAAATGGAAGCCTCAGTAACAACTAACAAGATCCCTCATTACCCAAAAAAAACTAACAAGATCCCCAGGCTTCCAACTCTTGTAGCGCTGCATGATCTCGTAGTTTGACTAGTGAGCTGACACTACTCGTAGTCGAAACTTTTGTCCAAAGACATGCATTCTTGTTTGAGATCAGCATTTTATGTGATTTTCGTGCTAAAGTTGAAGATCGAGTTTGTATGTCTAGTAAGTTAAAGATAGATATCAAGAACTGAATAATGAATTGTCTGAGATATTAATGTTATTTATCAGAGATTACAAATAATACAATTTTGGACATTGAAGTGACCTTTTTCTTAGAAGCACGCCATGTGACATTTTTTTGTGCAAGACACCATCTTGTCTCAAATCTCAGATACTGGGACACCAACAAGTTTGTTTATTACTCCAAAAACCATCATTATTGAAATATCATGGTAAACTATCAGATTTGTGAACATTTTTTCTTTGTTTTACGATTATGGATTAATCATTATTTTCGTAAAACCATCCGTATTGAAATATCATGGTAAAATATCAGATTTTCTTTGTTTTCCGGTTATGGATTAATCATTATTTTCGATGTGCCAAGTCAGATGAGATAACCTAAAGATTTTTACGCATCGGCCTTACAAAATGGTAGCCTCCTCCTGGAGGTTAAGTCCTCCGCCTCCGAACCCTAATAGTGGTGATTTAGGCAAAACCCAAAATGACTAGTCTTATCACTCGTATGGAGAGAGCTAGCCGTCACAACATGAAACCACAAACATAAAAAAGACACTGTTCGCCTAAGCCAAGTCATCATTAACACTCGTTTGTGATATGGTCGGGCCAGCCGGTAAGCCATGTATCATGTATGCACCACCAAGATCTCTGGTAGGACTTCCAGAAAAAAGACTTTAACCGACGAAAAAAATTCGTCGGCCTTTTAAACTTTTTCGTCGGTTTAAGTATCGTCGAGAAAAAGTCGTCGGCTATACTTTAGCCGACGAAAATATTGACAGTCGTCGGCTAAAGTCCACACTTTAGCCGACGAAGAAATTTTTCGTCTCCTAAAGTTTGGACTTAAGCCGACAAAATAATATACTTTCATAGCCTAAAGTTTAAATTTCGTCGGCTAAAGTTTAAAAAATGTTTATTTTGAAATTTTTTTTATTTCGATTGCTTTTTTTTCCTTCTTCTTTTTCGTTTTTCCGCCTAAAGTTTAAATTTTGTCCGCGGTGTTTGGTGGTGTTTGGAGGAGGAGGTGCCGCGGTGGAGGAGGAGCCGCGATGGAGGAGGAGGAGGAGAAGGAGGAGGAGAAGGAAGGAGAAGTAGAAGGAGAAGGAGAAGGAGGAGGAGGGGAAGGAGAAGGAGAAGGAGGAGGATAAGGAAGGAGGAGGAGGAAGAGGAGAATGAGGAGGAGGTAGAGAGATGAAGAAGAAGATGATGGAGAAAGAGAAAGATATAGAAAAAATTTAAAATTTTTGACGAAAATTTTGAGGGTACTTTAGCCGACGAATTTTAATTTTGTCGTCGGCTAAAGTTAAATAAATAACTTTTGCTGACGAAATAATATACTTTCGTCGGCTAAAGTACCCTCAAATTTTCAAAATTCCCGGAAAATTTTTTGACAATAGCCGACGAAAATATATGATTTCGTCGGCTAAAGTCCTTTGAAATTGAAATTTTAATTAACTTTAGCTGACGAATTTTAATAAATTTCGTCGGTTATAGTTATTTATTTATTTAATTTATTTAACTTTAGCCAACGAAATTAAGATAATTCGTCAGCTATAGGTATTTATTTTATTTATTTATTTAACTTTAGCCGACGAATTACCCTAATTTCGTCGGCTAAAACCCTAAACCGTAAACCCTATACGTAGAAGCTTCAAACGAAAAAAAGTCGTGAAATAAGATATGACTGGAATGGTGAAATACGTCTACATTTGAAAAATCATATAATTCCGGTAAAGTCTCGGTGCCGATAGTTGCGGTCTATACAATTTAGGAGTTTGACTTACGGGATTGACCGTCACGATGAAGCCCTTAAATTTATTGGATCAAGTTGAATTTTTTTTACCATAGACATATTTCAACATATTGATGATATCTAACGGTCGTATTTTTGTTTGTGAATTTTGATGACTGGAATAACAACATGCCTACTATTTACTATTATTTATCTATATGGGGAGCCCTATCATCGAGGGGTAAATATCTCAAAATTTTTAGATGGATAGTTGCGTATCATTATGGTGAGTGTTTGTTGTGTTGAAGGTTTGACCAAAATACCTCACATAGGTGTAAATATGTGCATTTTCATGTGTTAAGTGTTTAGAAAAACTTCATTTTGAAGCCTTAAACGAACTCGGATGACCAAAAAAACCCATATCTCATGGCATCAGCCATGAGTTTGACTCGTAGGCCCGTTTTGCTTTCATATTGGTATCACAATAGTCAATCGGACATCGAAATATCCGTTGTGCAATTTTGTAACTAAAATGTACTTTAGCCGACGAAATACCCTAATTTCGTCGACTAAAGTTCACAGACTATAGCCGACGAAAAAATTACTTTAGCCAAAAAAATATTTCGTCGGCTAAAATTTCACTATAGCCGACGAAAAAATTAGTTTAGCCGACAAAAAAAATTCTACTTTAGCCGACGAAAATTTAACTTAGCCGACGAAATTTCTTTTAGTCTGCTAAAGTTCACTTTAGCCGACGAAAAAAAATTGTCTCCCTGTTTTTGGATATTTCGTCGGCTAAATTCTTTTTTCTGGTAGTGTAGGTCCAAGTAAATTGCAGGGAAAGAGTATGTAATGATCACTATAAATTGAGAATTAATGAAAAAAGCTTATATATGACAAAATTCTATAAAACCAGAAAACTAATCGGATAGTTGTTGAAGGAAAAACACATTTATGAGTGTCTTTATCAAAGATATAACTGACGAGAGTAAACCATGTACTTAGTGATCAATTAGTGTAATTTCTTAATCAGTTATTAATTAGATTTTATTATCATTATGTATGTCATAGTAACTGTTGTAATATCACCCTACATAAATAAGAGTTTCAATGAGAATGAGTAGACTCATTCCAATTCATATTTTCTTATAACAAGTTATCAACATTTTCTTTACTCTGAGTTGATAGATAGTGAGTTTGAAAACGTTAGAAACAAACCCAGAAATATTTCAAGGCCTCTGCCTATACTAATGACTTTCTTGTAGGATTTCTATCAATACGGGAGTGAGGAGTGATAGATCATCAAAGATATGTCTTTCTTTGTCTCTCACAAATTGATCAAATTATTAGATGTTTTTTTTATATATATTTTGATTATTCTATATGAAACGATTGTTAATATGTGGATATGTTTCAAGGAGGATTAAGCTCAGCCGCTCGTTTTAGGACACACCTTGGATTTCCTCACTAAAACTAGGAGTGAATTCTGCGAGGTTAACCTCAAAGAAATTTTACCAAAAATTTTGGCAAAACCTTCCATGAAAATGGATAACCCTAACCTGACAACCACCAACAAAACAAGCACTGCTATGATCACCACAATGCAGAGGACACGTGAGAACTCACGTCCTTGGCAGGGAGTCTATTCTCAGCCCCTATCAAAGCAAGCACCCCATTCAGTTCCTCTTTTCTCTGGCACGAGGTGTCGGAATCCATACTAGATATCTCAATCACATTATTGCTAGACACTCGCGCTAGATCGGACATCTACACCTAAAATAAAGTCACACTCTCGTCACCCCAAAACCTACCCCTACAAGCAGAGAGCTCACCACTTGTCCAGATTCATCCCACAAACTAAAAAACAACCCAGAAACATGTAGTATTGCCCAGACCCATTACAAATTCATACTCAATCAAACAAACAAGAATGAATCTAAAAAAGGGGGTCAAAAATCATACCTTTAGGATTACGGCTAATGTTGAGAGCAGATGATGCTGGTTGCAAGCAGCTAAGCCTCCACACTACGCAGATTCCAAGGGTGATCTGATGATTCCCAGATTCAACTTAGTTTGGTCTGATTCACTTCACCTGGGTTTAGCCCCAATGCTCTTCAAACAATCTCTGTTTCTCTCTTTCTCTTCGAAATTTTCAAAAGCACAAACTAATCACTTCCCACCTCTTTCTTTGTACCCCCTATTTATAATAGGGTAAATTCATATCTACCATTGAATCCTAACCGACTCAACGGTCGGATTTCTGCCACATCAACCCCACTTAATGCACACGCTAAACCACGTCGTGCGTGGGGACACTCCCATTAAATGTGCATTGTAAATGCGCTCTTTCAGTGCGTAGTGGACCGTTACACGTGCCACGTGTCCCATAAATGATCATGTGACCCTCAAATGCTGGTCACCCATGAAGACACGAGAGATATGGACTAGTGCCGGTATCGAGATCCCGTTACATATAACGTGGCGCCCTATGACGAGCATCCAAGCCCCAAAGCGGCACATTGCCACTTTACTCTTGCTGCCTCTTTCACAGGATACCCACCTTAACAAAAATAGGTAACAAGGATGAACCCTAACTTAGATAGGCTGAAATAGCTCAGTGAGAATGAAACTAAATAGAAGGCCAATAACGCGCCATGACATACAAAAATGTCGACACTCGCAAACCACGCGACACTAGCTACTCAAGCAATATTCTTGGTACCCATGCGATACTCGTTAGTCATGCGACATGCCCCCAAACCACTTGGAATCGGCACTCTTCAACTCCCGCCTTCCATAACAGCACCCCAATTGTCCTACGAGCTCACTCATGGAGACTTGGGGACTCACGACCATGTCTTACTCCCGGACAGACCATACTTCCAGCACATAAACTTGATGAATTCCCCACCCGAGACTCCTCATTGACTGGAGACTTGGAGACTTGTTAACATAGGGAGTAAATCCTCCTCTTGTATCGGAAAAGCAGTCTAATGCCCAATCACCAGTGGCCGTAACGTCCTACCTACTGCCCCAGCGACAACCCAGGTGGGTGGACAAACAAGTTTAGAGCCAAACATACCATGCCAATCCTCCCCAAGACACCTTCTAACCCCTCAAACTGAGGTGCTGGAAGGACAGCTCTGACAGTCCCATATCGGGGAGGGACGATACAGTTCCCAAAGCACACCTATATAAGCAGGCCAAAGGGCTATGAAAAATGTAAGGTTTTTCTAGCCCAAACTCTTCCAAGTCACTTACCCACAACGACACTAACTTAGGTATTAGAGAGTCAAAGACTAGGCCCACCCCAGTCTCGGCTCCTGACGGAGACTTAGGGACTTGTTAACATAGGGAGGAAATCCTCCTCTTGTACCGGAAAAGCAGTCCAATGCCCAATCACCAGTGGTCGTAGCATCCTACCTACCGCCCCAGCAACAACCCAGGTGGGTGGACAAACAAGTTTAGAGCCAAACATACCAAGCCAATCCTCCCCAAGACATCTTCTAACCCCTCAAACCGAGGTGCTGGAAGGACCGCTCTGACAGTCCCATATTGGGGAGGGATGACACAGTTCCCAAAGCGCACCTATATAAGCAGGCCAAAGAGCTATGAAAAAGGTAAGGTTTTTCTAGCCTAAACTCTTCGAAGTCACTTACTCACAGCAACACTAACTTAGGTATTGGAGAGTCAAAGACTAGGCCCACCCCAGTCTCGGCTCCTGACTGCGCTATTACTTGTGCAAGGTCCCAGATAGCAAGACAAGTGGTATTCTTTTGTCCCAAGTTCTCAAAACAAGAGTAACAACTGGAACTTCCTCATAAGTCAAATCTTTTTGCAAACTAATCGGTTCCTCTTGCAACACATGAGAGAGATCAGTAATATACTTGTGAAACATGTACACATGAAAGATATTATGTATAGTTGATAACTCATATGGTATATCCAACCAATATGCAAGCGATCCAACCCTCTAAATAATCTCATAAGGACCTATGTATCTCGGGCTAAGCTTTCTCCGCTTGCCAAAACATACTATACCTTTCCAAGGGGATAGTTTCAAGAACAACCAGTCACCTACTTGAAATTCAAGATCCCTCATTCGATTATCTGCATAACTCTTCTGTCAGCTTTGAGCCGTCTTAAGCCTATCCCTAACCACATTGATCTTCTCATTTGTAACATGAATTAAATCAGGGACACAACTCTTTTTCTCCCACTTCATTCCAACATAAAGGCGTACCACACTGTCGCCCGTAAAGTGCCTGAAACGGAGACATATGAATGCTAGAATGACAACTATTGTTGTAGGAAAACTCCATCAATGTTAAGTTTTTATCCCAACTCCCCCCGTCAGTTTGAGGATGAAAACCAGTGTTGAAATGTAATCGAGTGCCTAAAGTTATCTGTAAAGCTTCCCAAAACTGGAGGCAAATCTAGGATCTTGATCTGACATTATAGTCTTAGACATACCATATAGTTTCACAATCTCATTCACATATAGTTCTGCCAACCTATCCAATGCATACTTCTTGTTCACTCACAGAAAAGTGTGAGGATTTGGTTAATCAATCAACAATCATCCAAATACCATAGTGCCCATTACAGGCACGTGGTAAGCTGAACACAAAGTCCATGATGATGTCATACCACTTCCACACGGGAATAGGCAAAGGCTCAAGCAAACCAGCAGACTTCTGTCTCTCAGTCTTCACTTGTTGGCAAACCAAACATCTACTTATAAAGTCTGCAATTTCTCTCTTCATGTTCGGCCACCAATAATGATCCTTCAAGATCCTGTACATTTTAGTACTACCAAGATGTGCGGCATATGCAGAACTATGAGTTTCGTTCATTATCTCTTGCTTTAGCTTCTCATTTCTTTTTGGATCAAAAAGTCTATTATTGAACAAGAATGTCTCATCTCCTCTAACCGAGAAGTCGACCGTTGTCCCATCAAGTGTCCTCTGTATCAACCGCCCTATGGATGGATCATTATACTGCGCTTCCCATACTATCAATCAAAAAAGGCCTCACATGAAAACTAGCTACTAAGGCCTCAACTTCATCCTCCCATAACTCAACACCAGTAGCTCGTAACTCATAGAAGAGTGAAACTCGAACCGCTCTCAAATGCGTCTAATAAATGGAAGGATTAAGACTAAGAGCATTGGCTACAACATTGGCCCTTTTCGAATGATACTTAATAGTAATATCGTAATATGTAATCAACTTCATCCACCTCCTCTACCTTAGATTTAAGTCCCTTTGAGTGAACATATTTCGAAGACTTCTGTGATTGATGTGCTCATATTATTATATATTTATATGTCTCTTAACCTTCAGATTTGTGTTTAGTTCTCTTATTTGTGATTGAATTATGTTATTTTAGTGTTTTATAGGTTTTTGTCATAGAAAGAACAAAAAGAGTTAAAATGAGCTAACAATGATTGAAAGACGATTGCAGTCACAAGTGTCAGAATCTTCTAGAGCAAAAACATTCGACTTCACCTAATTATTGGGAACAACTTATGTTAAATCAGACAATGAGCCTTACATTATTAGAAAGATACAAATGTCTACTTAATATAGGATTTTACGGATCTCAATTTCGATACTTATGGAGTGAGTTATGATCATTTGAATGAAGAAATGTCATATCAGAAAGTCTGCTCGGATTTGCATAAATCAGTGGAGAACTTAAGTTCTGTGGCACAAGACCGTCAACCCTAAAGCTTCAAGCACAATGATGCAGATGAGGATTCAAGGAATACATGTATTCCTAGTTCTATGAAAGATATCTCAATATTTTCTCATTTCATATCAAGAAAAGAGTTTGAATCCAAGTTTTACAAAAAAATATGAAGCCAAAGATGAACAAGAACTTCTTTATTTAAAGGAGCACGAATTTCCCATTGAGTGAGGTCTCAAAGCACATTGAAGACATCTAAAGGAGCAAAGACCATCCATCCATCTTCCATTTCCATCTTTTCTATATTTTCTTTAGTCATGTTTTGCTAAACCTTTTCTAGGGCTAGGATGAAGTTCTAGCATGTTTATTTATGTCTTTGATGTTTGATAAAATGAAATTCTTGTTTTTTAGATGAATGCTTGATCATTGTTTGATTATATGTTTCATGTCTAAGTTCTTTGATTCATCACATTATGGCTGTGCATAGAGTATAGTATAGACTTAAAGTAGAGATGCAATATAGTTTATTTAGCTTATTATGATCAAGTATGGTGAATTACATTGTTGCTTGAGAGAGAATAATGATTTGCTTGATTCCCTTATTTTCTAGTACGTAATGAGTCATACATTTTATATTTATACCTGAGAATGATAAGGTGCATAACTAGGATATATGATCTTGACTCGAGAGGGAGAACATCATACAAGTGAGGAAAATTATGGTCTACAATACTTAAGAAGGACTTAGATACGAGAATTATCATGTAGAGAAACGATATAATCCATTAGTTTCATCAAGGTGTGGATAGCATTGCATGTGGTTGATTCTGACACCCTAGGTTATTTCAACTTTGTTTGTCAACTTATTTTCGTGTTTGTTTGTTTGTGTCTTTGTTTACAAATTCCAAAAAAAATCATATCTTTGAATCTTGATTGTTTTTATGTTCTTAGTTTAATTAATTGAGTTAGGACTATAGTTGGTTATCAATCTCTAGTTGAAACGACAAACTTTTTCTTCCATTCACTATACTACATCCACCATGTATACTTGTAGGAACATATCAGTGATCAGTAAAAATTTGACACTTAGCTCTATAGATATAGTGTCTTCACATCTTAAGTACGAAAACTATCGCTGCAAGCTCTACATCATGGGTGAGTTAATTTTCTTCATGTGGCTTCAATTGACTAGAGGCATAAGCGATAACTTTTCCATGTTGCATCAACACACCACCCAAACCTTGTCTAGAAGCATCACTGTAGACCACATACTCTCCACTATCATTAGATAATGCCAAAACTAGAGCACTAACCAAACGACTCTTAAGCTCTTGAAACTCTGCTCACAACTTTCACATCACTCAAACTTAACACCCTTCCTTGTCAATTTAGTAAGAGGAGTAGCAATTTTTGGAAACCTTTCATAAAACGGTGATAGTATCTTGTTAAACCCAAGAAACTACAAATCTCCTTTACACTAGTGGGTCTTCTCAACTCATCACCGCTTCTACCTTTTAGGAATCCACACTAACACCTTCGACCAACACAATATGACCCAAGAACCCCACTTTATCTAACCAAAACTCACACTTAATGAGCTTTGCATATAACTGAGTTTTCTTCAATATCCGTAAAACCAACCTCAAGTGTTTTGCAAGCTGCTTCAAATTCTTAGAGTACACCAATATATCATCTATATACAATCATGAACGGTCAAGATATGGATCAAACACCCTATTCATGAGATCCATAAAAGGGACGGGTGCATTAGTAAGCCCAAAGGCTATCACTACAAACTCATAATGACAATAACGTGACCAAAAAACAGTCTTGGCTACGTCATTCTGTCGAATCTGGAGCTGATGATATCCCGATCTCAAGTCAAGCTTTGAAAAGACTGTAGCACCTCTCAAATAATCAAACAATCATCAATGTGAGGCCAAAGATATTTGTTCTTCACAATAACGTAATTTAGCTTCTTATAATCCACACAAAGTCTCAAAGTACCAAACTTGAAATATTCCAAAATCTAACCAAAACTCCTCTGAAAATTACAAACTTCACACCATTGCATTCCTCTTATTTTATACAATTTTTTACATGAAAAATTGCCTAAAAGTTGCAGCTCCGCCGCTTGATAGAAGCATAAAAAGTGACGTTATGATGGTTATTTCACCTCTTTAGTTTGTTAGATTATTATATTTATCTATTTGATTTAGTTTTTTATGTTCATTAGGTATTCTGAAGCAAAGAAGGGAATTATGAAGCAATATTGGAGAAATCTTGAAGGAAAAAGATTTCATGTCTTCTAAGGAAATGATTATAAAGATCTGCCAGTAATTATCATCTAACTTCGATAGAATATTGTGATCAGCACACAATGATCCAGAAGATGAACTTTATATCAACGAAAATCATGAAGAGATTACTTTCCAGAACCTTTTGTATGAGTGCAATGGAGGCCTACTTAGTATGCATGCTAGGGTTCTAATGTTTTAATGATTTGATGTCTACGTCAATATCAGATCTCTCAAATTATCTAGAGAAGTAATCAGTAGTTTTCACTAGCGAGTAGATAAGCCCTAGGTTTAGCAAGGTGCTATGTTTATTGCGACGCCTAGTGATTTCTCAAACTAATTTCATGCTCATTGATCTCTAATTGTTTGACCTAATAAACATATATTTAGGTTAAATTATTTGAGAATAATTTAGGTGTAGAGCACTTCCTGCCTAACGTACAAAGTAAGAAACAGTAATAAATTGTGTTCAAGAGTACCGATCCATTCTGAGCATCTTCAATTGAGTTATTTGGTTACAAATTGGACAAAGTTGTTGTGTGTGATTGTGGGGTGGATACATCTTCCCTAGCTAGTTTCATCAGCTTGATTCTCAACCGATTTGAAATCAGTTTTTTCAGTTTTCTCATCTTCATTCTGTCATCTTCCTATATTTTATTTCCCTACTAAATCAACTTTTAATCATCTCAAATTTTGTTTGCTAGACTCTCTGTGTGTCTAGCATACCTCTGTAAATTTTAGTATTTTTATGAGTAACTTAGGTTAGATTTTTATTTTATTTTTTGATTATTGTTCAGTCAGAGCTGCAGTCACCTTTTGTGACATTTGTTGAAGTGTTTAGTTTAATTTAATCCTCTACAGGAGACCCTTGTTTCTCTATATTATAATCGACATATTTGCAAGAGAATAAGAAAATTAAATAGCTTTTGATTTAGCTATCAATTGTATGGCGTCGTGTCGCCGGGGATTACTTTTACTCTAATAGCTTCTTTTGTTTTATGTTTCATTTTCGTTTTGATTTTTTTTAATTAGTGTTATTTGTTTCTCTTTTCAGGTGAATGCACACTCGAAATAATGCACAAGGAGAACTCGCCCTTTGAATCCGGATATAGAACGTACTTGCAAGTTGAATAGGAAGCAATCGAAGGAATCTCGTTTCCCAACTGACAACATAACAACGAGTTCTAATTCTTGGGGAACACAAGAAAATACCATCATCAGCTACACATTCATTGCAAGGGGAAGAGGAAGAAAAAAGTAAAGGAACTGACAAAAGCTAAGATGGTACTGAAGGATTCCTCTGTCCCAACTACCACAGACTCCTCGTGGTGCATAAATTACACACCACTGGACGGTGAATTTCTTGTGTGTGTGCTTTGGAGGCCTACTTAGTATGCTTGCTAGGGTTCTAATTTTTTAATGATTTGATGTCTACGTCAATATCGGATCTCTCAAATTATCTAGAAAAGTAATCAGTAGTTTTCACTAGCGAGTATATAAGCCCTAGGTTTAGCAAGGTGCTATGTTTATTGCGACGCCTAGTGATTTCTCAAACTATTTTCATGCTCATTGATCTCTAATTGTTTGACCTAATAAACATATATTTAGGTTAAATTATTTGAGAATAATTTAGGTGTAGAGCACTTCCTGCCTAACGTACAAAGTAAGAAAGAGTAATAAATTGTGTTCAAGAGTACCGATCCATTCTGAGCATCTTCAATTGAGTTATTTGGTTACAAATTGGACAAAGTTGTTGTGTGTGATTGTGGGGTGGATACATCTTCCCTAGCTAGTTTCATCAGCTTGATTCTCAACCGATTTGAAATCAGTTTTTTTCAGTTTTCTCATCTTCATTCTGTCATCTTCCTATATTTTATTTCCCTAATAAATCAACTTTTAATCATCTCAAATTTTGTTTGCTAGACTCTCTGTTTGTCTAGTATACCTCTGTAAATTTTAGTATTTTTATGAGTAACTTAGGTTAGATTTTTATTTTATTTTTTGATTATTGTTCAGTCAGAGCTGCAGTCACCTTTTGTGACATTTGTTGAAGTGTTTAGTTTAATTTAATCCTTTACAGGAGACCCTTGTTTCTCTATATTACAATCGACATATTTGCAAGAGAATAAGAAAATTAAATAGCTTTTGATTTAGCTATCAATTTTATGGCGTCGTGTCGCCGGTGATTACTTTTACTCTAATAGCTTCTTTTGTTTTATGTTTCATTTTCGTTTTGATTTTTTTTAATTAGTGTTATTTGTTTCTCTTTTCAGGTGAATGCACACTCGAAATAATGCACAAGGAGAACTCGCCCTTTGGATCCGGATATAGAACGTACTTGCAAGTTGAATAGGAAGCAATCGAAGGAATCTCGTTTCCCAACTGACAACATAACAACGAGTTCTAATTCTTGGGGAACACAAGAAAATACCATCATCAGCTACACATTCATTGCAAGGGGAAGAGGAAGAAAAAAGTAACGGAACTGACAAAAGCTAAGATGGTACTGAAGGATTCCTCTGTCCCAACTACCACAGACTCCTCGTGGTGCATAAATTACACACCACTGGACGGTGAATTTCTTGTGTGTGTGCTTTGGAGGCCTACTTAGTATGCTTGCTAGGGTTCTAATGTTTTAATGATTTGATGTCTACGTCAATATCGGATCTCTCAAATTATCTAGAGAAGTAATCAGTAGTTTTCACTAGCGAGTATATAAGCCCTAGGTTTAGCAAGGTGCTATGTTTATTGCGACGCCTAGTGATTTCTCAAACTATTTTCATGCTCATTGATCTCTAATTGTTTGACCTAATAAACATATATTTAGGTTAAATTATTTGAGAATAGTTTAGATGTAGAGCACTTCCTGCCTAACGTACAAAGTAAGAAAGAGTAATAAATTGTGTTCAAGAGTACCGATCCATTCTGAGCATATTCAATTGAGTTATTTGGTTACAAATTGGACAAAGTTGTTGTGTGTGATTGTGGGGTGGATACATCTTCCCTAGCTAGTTTCATCAGCTTGATTCTCAACCGATTTGAAATCAGTTTTTTCAGTTTTATCATCTTCATTCTGTCATCTTCCTATATTTTATTTCTCTATCAAATCAACTTTGAATCATCTAAAAATTTGTGAGCTTGACTCTCTGTGTGTCTAGTATACCTCTTTAAATTTTAGTATTTTTATGAGCATCTTTGATTAGATTTTTATTTTATTTTTTGATTGTTGTTCAGTCGGAGTTGCAGTCACCTTTTGTTACATTTGTTGAAGCTTTTAGTTTCATTTAATCCTCTACGAGAGACCCTTATTTCTCTATATTACAATCGACATATTTACAGGATAATAAAAAAATAAATAGCTTTTGATTTAGCTATGAATTTTATGGCTTCGTGTTACCGGGGATTACTTTTACTCTAATAGCTTCTTTTGTTTTATGTTTCATTTTCTTTTTGTGTTTTTGTTTTAATTAGTGTTATTTGTTTCTCTTTTCAGGTGAATGCACACTTGAAATAATGCACAAGGAGATCTCGCCCCTTTGGATCTAGATATAGAATGTACTTGCAAGTTGAAAGGAAGCAATCGAAGGAATCTCGGTTCTCAACTGAAAACATAACAATGAGTTCTAATTCTTCACAAGTGGGGGAACACAAGAAAATATCATCATTAGTTACACATTCATTGCAAGAGGACAAGGATGAAAAGTAAAGGAACCACCAAAAGATAAGATGGTACTGAAGGATCCCTCTGTCCCAACTGCCACAGACTCCCCGTGGTGCATAAATTACACACCACCGAACGATCACTCTTTTTTCATACCAGTGCAGTTACTTGGGTAATTACCCAAGTATACGGGTTCACCATCTGAGGACCCTAATGTTCACATTAGGAAGTTTTTAGACATATGCCAACTACAAACTATAGCACATCTTCCTCCTGAAGGTCTCAAATTACTTTTGTTTCCCTTTTCTTGAAAAGATGATGCTAAACGTTGGCTTTAATATTTGCCTGCAAGCATCATCACAACATGGGACGAGATGGTCAAGAAGTTCTTAAAACAATTCTTTTCAGCCCAAGTCACAAAGAAACTAAGGAGAGGGATTCAGAATTTCACTCAAAAAATGGTGACACCTTGTATGAGGCATGGGAGGAAGTGCCCCCATCATGGTTATGACTTGGATGACTTGGTTCAATTTGTCTATGATGGATTGGACATGATTAATAGAGGCATGGTGGACTCAGTTTGTGGTTGCACATTCATGAACAAGACTGGTCAAGAAGCATATGACCTTATTGATGACTTGGCTGACAATAACAAGCAATTTAGCACAAGAGACAGACGAACTAAAGGCCGTGGAGTGTCTAAGGTTTCATCGTCATAGAATCAGATGGCGAAAATAGAGAGAAAGCTTGACATGTTGGTTAATACCATAGACAATGGCTCTAAGACATCTCTTCAGGTATGCTCTATTTGTTCTTATTCTGACCATACTACTGATAGATGTCCTATGTGGTCTTTGTCTGAGGAGAAGGTTCATTATATGGGACAACAAAGGCCTATATATGATCCTTACTCAAACACGTACAATCCTAGATTAAGAGATCACCTAAACTTTTGTTGGAGTAACAATGACAACGTGTTTCGACCTCTTCAAGGCACATACAATGGACCACCTGGCTTCCAACAAAGAGTAGGACAACAAACTTTACCACGACAATCTTCCATTAAGTCTTTGGAAGAATTAGTCAAAGAGATGGTCATCAACACCACGACATTCTAGAATTCCACCACGACATTCCAGAATGACACCAAGGCTCAATTTAAGGAGCAGTGACAAGCTATCAAAAACTTGGAGAGGCAAGTTAAGCAACTTTTAAACGTGTTACAAACGAGACCTCATGGTGTTCTCCCCATCACAACTATTCAAGATCCTAAGGATGGGAACATGGCTGAACTAAATGCAGTCACTTTGAGAAGTGGCAAACAGTTAGAGGAGCCTACTAGACCCCAAGAGATGCCCATAAAGTGTCATGATGCAAAGAAGTGATGAAAGATACAAACCAGGATGGAAATAGCGAACCTGGGCATACTCAAAAATTTCAAATTCTTCCCCTTCAAAGGTTGGTGATTCTTTCCCTTCAAATTGGTTACTTAATGCATTCCTTTTCCATGCAGGTTTGTGAGCTCTAAGAAAGAACAAGAGAAGGACATCTTGTAAACTTTCTGGAAAGTCCAAGTTAACATCCCTCTCTTAGAGGAGATAAAACAAGTATTGATATATGCCAAATTTATCAAAGAGCTATGCACCAACTAAATTGCTCCCCGCAGATTTCTTTGTGCTTGACATGGAACTCGAACCTATTCCATATGATCTTCCTCGCATTCTAGGTCATCCATTCTTGAGAAGAGCACACACTAAAATTGATGTTTTTGAAGGAACCTTGACAATGGAATTCGATAGAGAAATTATAAGATTCAATATCTTTGAATCGATGAGGTACCCTTCTGATGTTCATTCTTGTTTTTCTATTGATGCCTTCGATACCATGGTGCATGATACCTTTGATACAAGTGTAGGGGAAGACTCTCTCAAGAAGATCTTGTACATTCTTTACCATGTTCCACATCTGTGAGGGAGGTGCGCTCTTTCCTTGGACATGTAGTTTTCTATCAGAGATTTATCAAAGACCATTCCAAGATCACAAGACCATTATGTCAACTACTTCAGAAAGATGTACCTTTTGTGTTTGATGAGGAATGCAAGGAGGCATTTGAAAAGCTCAAGAAGATGTTGACCGAAGCCCCTGTTATCAAGCCACCATACTAGAGGCTTCCCTTTGACCTTATGTGTGACGCATCTGACTATGTTGTTGGATCTGTTTTGGGACAAAGAGTTGACAAGATCCCTCATGTTATCAATTACGTGTCAAGGAAGCTCAATGATGCTCAACTCAACTACTCCACCACAGAAAAAGAATTATTAGCTGTTGTTTTTGCTTTGAAAAAATATCGTTCATATCTTATAAGTACTAAAGTTGTTATCTATTCTGATCATGCAGCCTTTAGGTACCTACTTACAAAGAAGGAAGCAAAGCCTCGGTTAATTAGGTGGATCCTCCTCCTTCAAGAGTTCGATTTGGAGATCAACGACAAGAAGGGATGTGAGAATGTAGTAGTTGATCACTTGAGTAAACTTGTGTTGTCAAATTTTAATTAACTCTCCAACGAACGGTTCATTTGTAGTATAACTTAAATGCGAGGTCATTCCAACTCTGGATTGATAACTAACTTAAAACTCTAACTAATTGACCGATTACACTAATTGATAAACAAGAAAAGAAGATATTTTGATGATTTTGTGAACAAATGAGAAGAGTAAAACAAACATATTGGAGGAGAATATGTTTGAACAGGTTTTGAAAACAAATATGAATGAATGTTAGGGCTTCCAACTTCACCTGTCACAATCCTATTGGAGTTCCTAGTCTTCTGATTAAAAATCACTAACTGATGATTAAAAATCACTAACTGATGTCAAAGAATCTGTCATGTAAGTCTTATGGCAGAGTACTTATACGCATAAGTTCTCCAAAACATTAATACTTATGGCAGAATATAGTATCTAACTATTCCTCATAAGTATGACATCTACTCTCTAAAGATCAATGAAATACAATGAAAACAATATGACTCACACAAACCAATAAAACATGATATCTGTTTTTATCAATATATGGTTTTAAATCACAAGAAGCATTCAAGATTCAGCATGGGCATCTACCTACTCTTACATCAGATAGCTTAAAACAAAACCCTAAAGGTCGTGAATCTCTAGTATTTTGAAATAAGCAACAATTATCAAAGAGATTAAAAACTGAACACCAAATTAATAATCAAGTAATCATCCAAATAAAAACAACGAATAGTCATGCTAAGGGTCCATTATGGGCCCTAACAAAGATTTAGCTACTAAGAGTCATAACAAAAATGATGATCACAATGAAAAACATAAAGAGACTAAAAAGGGAAAATGATGGAAGATTGGTGATGATGGTTGCCTCCAAGTGTGTCACGTCCTAGAAGCCCGTAACATGATATAGTATATGAAATTTGAGCTCCTTATATAGGGGAGATTTCTAGGTCATCTTTGGCTTCATGTTTTCTTGTACAGCTTGGAATTAGACTCGTTTCTTGATATGGAATAGCAAAACTTTGAAGTTTCTCTTATAGAGCTAGGAAACATGTATTCCTTGAATCTTCAATTGAGTTAACATCCTGTTAGAAAATATGTCAAATATTATAAATATATAATAATATAAATTCATTATAATTAAATAAATAATTATAACTAAAAACTCATAATACAAACATGATGATGAACACCAATGTTACCAACTCGGATTCAAGGATAAGAGAATGTTAAAGGAAGTCGAGTCGTGTGTCTCACATACTTTTCTGAAGAAAAATTATGCCTCCTCTTCGGTGAAAAGGTTTGATGGCACTTGTCTCCCAAGATACAACGACTGCTTGTCCCTTGAAGCTGTACTGCTACTAAGGACACTGAACGAACTTGAAGTACCTTCGTCTATCACCAGAACACAACTTAGAGAGGGAGAGAGAGAACTCAAGTAAGGACAGATGCTTTGAATTGGTGTGTTTAGAATGAGAGATGGAGTCACCTATTTATATTGGTGGCATTGGAGGAAAACTTGAATGTCATGAATAAGGTTACAACCTTTCATTAGCCCACTACCATGTCATTGATTCATGTTGTTACAAAAACCAAAAGACAAGGAAGTTGAAAGATCAGACATTACTTTGGTGACTATTTTCATTCACCTTTAACTATCAAAATGATTACAAAAAATCTTTTATTTCTATCATTTTTTCAATAAATCCCCACATGAATGAAATAGGCGACCAAAGACTCATAGACTTGGTGATAGATATCTACGGTTGAAACCTGCTTAGGATAGGTAGGTTTTACCCTTTGAACCTTCCCTTGTGAAAGTATGCTGACTTTACTAACTAGACAGTAGACGCAGTGTCTTTGAACTGTTCGTCATTTGTGTAAATAATAACATACTTCACACAGAAATCTTCCTGGTACTTACAGTTCTAACTTTTTTGTCCATTTTGGCCCTAGACACTCGCCTAGTTCTGTAAGAGTTTGATAAGAATTGAGCCCTTAAACAATTCCCTTAGAAGCGACCCCACTTCTCTCTTACATAGGTGATTTCTTAAGAGTGACCCGCATTACTCCGCTCGGATCTTCGACGCATAAGAATCATTAAAAGCTTTCGCTTAACCTCATTCCCTACGGGCATCACTGTTTTCATCATAGGAATGTACATGAGGAAAATCCCCACAGTGATCCAACATGGTCTCTACAGTTTGGTTGTCCATTTTGAACCTAGATCTTGGGAACTCAAGTCAGCTAGGTTGGGTATCCATTGCAAAGATTTTTAATTCATGGGCTTTAGTCTCATCCCCTCGATGATTTATCAATTAGCTCTTTGTTTAACCCTTTGGTTAGCGGATCCGCAATATTATCCTTTAACCTCACATAGTCAATAGAGATAACTCTAGTAGAAAGTAGTTGTTTAATGGTATTATGTCTTCGACGAATATGTCTTGACTTACCATTGTACATCGTGCTCTGTGCCCTACCAATTGCAGATTGACTATCACAATATATGCATATTGCAGGCACATGTTTTGTCCATCTTGGAATATCCTCTATGAATTGACGTAGTCATTCTGCCTCTTCCCCACATTTGTCTAATGCAACAAATTCAGACTCCATCGTGGATCTGGTTATAATTGTCTGTTTAGAGGATTTCCAGAACACTGCTGCACCTCCCAATGTGAACACATACCCACTAGAGGGTTTTGAGTCTTTCATGTCAGAAATCCAATTTGCATCACTGTATTCTTCTAGGACAGCTAGATAATTGGTATAATGCAGCCCATCGTCTCTCTTATACCTTAAGTACTTTAGTACCCTCACAATTACTTATCAATGCATAGCTCCAAGATTACTCGTATACCTGCTCAGCTTGTTCACAGCATAAACTATGTCAGGTCTTGTACAACTTGTTAGGTACATCAGACTTCCAATGACTCTAGAGTACTCTAACTGAGAGACGCTCTCTTCTTTATTCTTTGAGAGATGTAGAGTCATATCCACCGGAGTTCTGGCAACTCCAGAATTATCCTTATCGAATTTTCCAAGGATATTGTCCACATAATGAGATTGACTCAATACAAGCCCATTCGATGTTCGTTTGACATCAGCATGACTCATATCTTTCATATCAAATCTGGAATTTAACATATCCTTAGTGGAGTTGATCATATTTTTATTGCTTCCAATGATAAGCATGTCATCAACATATAGACACAGAATGACATATCCATTTTTTGTATCTTTGATATAAACACATTTATCACATTCATTGATCTTGAAACCATTGGTGATCATAGCGTTGTCAAATTTCTCATGCCACTTCTTTGGGGCTTGTTTTAAGTTTTACAATGACTTCACCAATTTGCACACTTTCCTTTCTTTACCAGGAGCAGAGAAACCCTCAGGATGCTCCATATAAATTTCCTCTTCGACATCTCCATTAAGGAAAGCGGTCCTTACATCCATTTGATGAACTTCAAGATTTCGCAATGCGGCAATTGCAATTATCATTCTGATAAATGTTATTCTCGTCACAGGAGAATATGTGTCGAAATAATCAAGACCTTCCTTTTGCTTATAGCCTTTAATTACAAGTCTTGCCTTATACTTGTCTATTGACCCATCTGCTTTCAATTTCCTTTTGAAAATCCATTTGGAACTTAAAGGTTTACAATCTGGAGGAAGATCCACCAGTTCCCAAGTGTGATTTTACAAAATAGAGTCAATTTCACTCTTGATAGCTTCTTTCCACAAATGACTATCAGTGGAGTTTACCGCCTCTTTAAATGTACGAGGTTCACCTTCAAGCATATATGTTAAAAAATCTGACCCAAAGGATTTTATTATCCTTGCTCTCTTACTTTGTCTAGGTTCAACCTCAGACTCAGTGTCTTGATGTTAACTGCTTTCATTAGTAGCTTGGCTAGTTCCAGTACCAACCTCACATGTCTGTTTTGAAGAACTCGATTCCCCTCTAGACTTACATGGAAATATATTTTCAAAGAATGATGCATTTCTCGATTCTATTATCGTGCCCTCATGTATATTAGAAATTTCTGATTTGTGCATAAGGAAGCAATAAGCCATACTATTATGTGCATATCCAATGAAAATGCAATCAACTGTTCTAGGTCCATTTTTCACTTTTTTAGGTTTAGGAACTACCACCTTAGCTAAACATCCCCACACTCACAAGTAATCATAGGATGACTTTCTTCCTTTTCATAGTTCATATGGTGTTTTCTCTTGTTTCTTTTTAGGAACCTTATTTAAAAAGTAGTTAGCCGACAAAATGGCGTCTCCTCACATGTTGGGTGGTAAACCAGAATTTTGTAGCATAGCATTCATCATTTCAATCAATGTACGGTTCTTTCGTTCAGCAACACCGTTTGATTGTGGAGAGTAAGGTGCGGTTCTTTCATGAATAATCCCATGTTGAGCACAAAATTCAGCAAATTACGATTCATATTCACCTCCTCGATCACTTCTCAATACTTTTATTTTCTTATCAAGTTGATTTTCCAGCTCACTCTTATAGAGAACAAACTTCTCTATTGCCTCATCTTTGCTCTTCAGCAAATACACATAGCAGTATTTTCGTGCTATCATCGATAAAGGTAATGAAATATTGTTTATCATCTCTTGACTGTGTTGGTTTTAAAGTACATACATCGTTATGGATTAAATCAAGAGGTTCAATGTTTCTTTCAACACTTTTGAAAGATGATCTCGTTAGTTTTACCTGTACACAAGTTTCACACTTATGTTTCGTATCAACTTAGAATTTTGGTAAGTGTTCCATGTTAATTAGCCTTTGCAAAGTACCATAATTAACATGCCCTAGTCTACCATGCCACAAATTGGAAGACTCAAACATATAAGTGGAAGTACTAGCTTCATTCATATTTTTGACAATAGTCATTACAATCAATTTGAACATTCCACCACTCATATAACCCTTACCTACATATATTCCACCCTTAGACAAAACAACTTTGTCAGACTCGATCACAATGCGAAAACCATGAGTGTTCAGCAGTGCACCAGAGATAAGGTTCTTGCGGATATCAGGAACATACACAACATTGTTCAAAGTTAGCTCATTTCCAGAGGTCATCTTTAGAACCACCTTGTCCTTGCCCTTGCCCTCAATGACAGATGTGGTCAAGTTCCCCATGTACATTATCTCCTTATCAGTGCTGGGTTCAAATTTGGAAAACATCTTCTTATAAGCACATACATGGCAAGTTGTTCCAGTGTCGTGTCACCATTCCTTTAGGTTTGAGCCCACTATGTTCACCTCAGACACCACAACATAGAGGTTCATGTCAGAGACATCCCTTATGACTTTCTCAATCATGTTGGCTTCCTTATTATTCTTCTTCTTTTGGCTTGTTGCAGTCAACAGGTCTGTTACCAGTCTTATCACAATTAAAGCACTTGCCTTCAAATCTAGGCTTCTTAGAAATGCACCCTCTTGGTCCGAGCTTGGACCATTGATTTTTGAACTTCTTGGTCTTGGAGCTTTGACCATGTTCCACAACATTTTCCTTAGTAGAGTAGCCACTAACCCATGTCTTCTTTTCAGATCCTCGGTTGTCTTCTTCAATGCAAAGCCTGACCTCCAGATCTTCCAAGCTCATTTCCTTTCGCTTGTGCTTCAAATAATTCTTGAAGTCTTTCCAAGCTGGTGGAAATTTCTCAATAACACATGCCACTTGAAAGCTTTCTCCAAGTTTCATCCCTTCAGCGTGAATCTCATGCAGGATCAACTGGATTTCTGAGAATTGACTCATCACAGTTTTAGAATCTACCATCTTATAAGAAAGGAAGCGTCCCACAATAAATTTCTTGACACTGGCATCCTCAGTGTTATATTTCTTCTCAAGGGATTCCCACAGCTCCTTAGTTGTTCCCATGCTAATGTACACATTGTATAAAGCGTCGGCCAAATAATTCATGATATAGTTTCTGCACAGATAGTCACGACTATTCCATGCATTCACGGCTGCAATTTTTACTTCATCATCTTGCTCATCTTCTTTGAGCTTGGGAGCTTTCTCAGTCATGAACCTTGCCAGATTCTGAGTGGTCAAATAAAACATTATGTTTTGTTGCCACCTCTTGACGTGCAGCCCATTGAACTTCTCAGGTTTCTCACCATGAGAAACCGACACAGGTACATGAGCAACAACAACAGCAAGAATGATCGGCACTTGGGTTGAAGAGCTACTCCCATCAACAGACTTCTCAGAATTAAATTCCATTTTCTGAAAATGTTAACAATACAAGTTAATATTGATTCATATCAACAATATTTGCAATTGGTAACACAAAATAAAGGCAACATCAATATTAATTTGGCAACTCCTCAATCCGTTGGGTAATTCCAGTCAGACACGACCAAGTAAGAAGATGAAGCTTTAGTGGAGCGTGGCTCTCTTAAGAACATTGCATCAATAGTTCTAGCCTAGACATCATGTCAAACTGAGTACGCCTAGTTGGAAAGATTCATAAACCAAAGCAATATTAATTTGTCTTAAGATTGTTAGAAAATATGTCAAATATTATAAATATATAATAACATAAAATCATTATAATTAAATAAATAATTATAACTAAAACTCATCATACAAACATGATGATGAACACCAATGTTACCAACTCAGATTCAAGGATAGGAGGATGTTGAAGGAAGTCGAGTCGTGTATCTCACACACTTTCCTTAAGACAAATTATGACTCCTCTTCGGTGCAAAGGTTTGATGACATTTGTCTCCCAGGATACAACGACTGCTTATCCCTTGAAGCTGCACAGCTACTAAGGACACTTAACGAACTTGAAGTACCTTCGTCTATCACCAGAACACAACTTAAAGAGGGAGAGAGAGAGAACTCAAGTAAGGAGAGATACTTTGAGTTGGTATGTTTAGAATGAGGAATGTAGTCACCTATTTATATTGGTGGCATTGGAGGAAAACTTGAATGTCATGAATAAGGTTACAACCTTTCATTAGCCCACTACCATGTCATTGATTCATATTGTTATAAAAACCAAAAGACAAAGAAGTTGAAAGATCGACCATTCCAGGCATTACTTTGATGATTGTTTTCATTCACCTTTAACTATCAAAAATGATTACAAAAAATCTTTTATTTCTATCATTTTTCCAACGCATCCTTGAAGCATAAGGATTGAATATCATGTACCATAAAACTTGAGTTGTACATGAATGTGTGCAGACCCGAGAAGATTTCTTCATATGACCTATCTCCATTTAAATGATCATAACTCAGTGTAGAAGTATTGAAATCAAGATCCATCAAATTTAACGAAAAGTAGACACTTAGGGATTTTTTAGAATATAAAGCTCGTTCTCTAGTTTGATCTGAACTTCTCTCAGTGATTCGACAAAGTTGGTTTATCTGCTTAGGTAGATTCTGACACTATGGGATTGCATTTATCTTTCAATCCTTGTTTGCTCATTTTACCTATCTTTTATTCTCTTTATGGCACAAGCCTACAATAACACTAAAATAACGTAAATACGTCATAAACAAGCGATAACTAAACAAAAATATCAAGCATAAGAGGCTTAGAAATATAAGATAATATGAGCACATCATGCATAGTTCAAAAGAGGAAGAAGATGCCTTACCTCTGATGGAAGCCTTTCCTAGACGCGCAACTGTTTGCAGTACAAAGATTAGGATCGTATCTTTCTTCTCCTTTCTTTGAGCCATGTTTTGCATACATTGTCAACCATAAGGCCACCAAACTAATTCCAAATAATTGCACTCAAGCTTAAAAGGACAAGTTGATCAAAACCGCAAGACAATATGTTTGGGATGAACCATACTTATGGAAGTTTTCTGCAGATCAATTGGTAAAAAGATGTGGGCCTGAACATGAATTTCAATCTATACTAACCGTTTGTCATTCTTATGTTTGTAGTGGACACTTTGGATCCAAACGTACTGCCATGAAGGTCCTTGAGTGTGGGTTTCTATTGGCCTACTCTCTTTAAGGATGCAAATATATTTTGCAAGACATGTGATAGGTGCCAACATACAGGTAACTTGGGTCTAGGGGATCAAATGTCTCAAACTCCAATTGTAAGTGTTGAAATATTTGATATGTGGGGCATTGATTTCATGGGTTCATTCCCTTCTTCATAGGGTTTTCTTTACATTCTACTTGTCGTTGATTATGTGTCTAAGTGGGAGGAGGCAAAAGCCACCCAGACTAATGATTCTAAAGTGGTTTCAGATTTTCTCAAAGCTAACATCTTCTCTAGATTTGAAACCCTAAGAGCCATAATCAGCAATTGAGGGTCACATTTTTGCAATAGAACTTTTGAAGCTCTTCTTTGAAAGTAACATATCACCCATAAAGTGTCTACATCGTATCACTCTCAAACTAGGGTTTCAGATTCCATGGCGTCTAGCTTGGTTAGAGCTGGGAAAAGGGGCTTGCATCTAAAACGGGAAAAGGTTTGGATGAGCCAGCAGTGGTGATAACGGAGGATGATTTGGGCTCCAAGGGAGCATCATAGTAGGTTCTTTGTTGGGTTTGAAAAGATTCGTTCCGGGTTTAGCAGTCTTCTATATCAATGAAAGGTACACCGTTGGGTCTTAGACCTGATTTGTGAACAGATTAGGAGTTCATAGGGTCCTGATTTGTGAACAGATTAGGAGTTCATAAGGCTCGGAAGGTTATTTTGCTTTCTAGGTTAGGTAAGAATAAATTCCCCTTGTGGACAACCTTTTTTAGTTTAGCTTTCTTTGTAGTGTAAGATTTGTTTTGTATTGGAGCTTGCTCCCGGTTAACCAGCCGTTAGACTTGTTTTGAAGTTTTACTCCTGTTTGTCCCATTGTGCCGCGATTAGCCAGATAGTATATATACATTATTTCAATATATATATATATATATATATATATATATATATAATTATGCTGGACATCATGGATGCTGAGATCAAACAACATAAATTAAAGTTTGAGGCTACAACAACGGGTTCAATGTCGATCAGTTTTTGGTGGTTTAGGTTTTCAATACTTTTGTTAAATTTAGTTTGTATGAACATATTTAATTATTAATGGATAATTTTTGTATTACTTTTTTCGATAAATAATATCTCTATTGCATCTGATTGTGTACTTATTAGTATAATTTGTATATATAATAAAATAAACAAATATGAGAATGTATCGATGGTAACAATTATTAATGAAATGTATTTTATTAACATGTAAACTTTAGCTACAAACATGTAAACTTCGTCGGCTAAGGATGACTCAAAAACCGTCGGTTAACATCGTAGCTGACTAAATTGGTTCTCTGTAAAGATCTTAGTCGACAGAAACTTTAGTCTGTTAGGTAAGATATGGTGCTTCACCTAGGTTATTTCTTAGCTGACGACATATTTTCGTCTGTAAAGATCTTTGTCGACGGACCAAGATTCGTCTTTTATGATATGTCTTAGTCGACGGAATAAAAAAATTTTGTCGACTAATATCCAAGCAAACGGTACCTAGCCAGTGGACCTTAATCGACAGACTTTCCGTCGACTAAGATCGTAGAAGACGGAAAATCTTTCTTAGCCGACGATTTATTTCCATCAGCTAAGAGCAAAATTCCAATAGTGATTTAAGCCGTTGTAATAACGCACCTATATTTTTGTAAATTGGCTCAACACCACTTATGAATGCAACAAGGTATTATCTAAGCTATTGTTCTTGGGCAATGTTTTAACTTGGTTAAATGTGCTTAAACACTAAGAACAAAATAATACCCTCAAATAATTTCATTCAACAAGCAAAAATATAGGTCAATTGATAAGAAAAGCCAAGAGGCGCCAAACATTATTTTTGATATTTTACCAAAAATAGCACAAGTCAATGTCTTAGCATCGCAACACTCATAGAGGCGGTTTACAAAAATAATAGGCTTTTACATCGCTATTTATATACGTAGACCGTAAAGCCATCTGACCACCCCCTTGAGCCTTCTTAGCTAACTAACTGAGTAACTTCTTGTCCCTCTTTGTCTTTCTCTACCACTGCCGACGACGTTATTTGATCTCTTCCTCTGGAATAGGAGAAGAAGTTTCAGAGTTAGAATAAAACTATCGCTATCATTAGATAAACCAGTAGAAGGGAAGACATAAATACCATGGTTACCCTCATGACGAGGAGATGAGGGGGCAGAGGGAGATTGAGAACAGCTATCTGAGGAGAGATGATTGTCGTGCTGCTCTATTAATTCGCCCTTAGACTTCAACCATGCCTCATAAACATCAAATTTAATACATTCGATCTCTATGAGAGCGTTCAAGTTAGATGCAACAACGTCATTTGTTGCCTTATGCAACTTCGTCTCCATTTCAGCCTTCACTTCCCCCACCACTTTCTCCTCAACAGAAAGAGCGTGTCGCAGAGACTTAACCTCATGGTTCTGAAAAGCTTAGAAGTGGGTCAGACGCTTAACCTCAGATTGCATGGAAGCCACCTTGTAGTCATCATCTAGAGACTTTGTAGCGGTGTTCTTCAACTTCGCCTCCTGATCCACAAGATCGGCAACCGCCTTGTCATAGCCAATTTGCAGCACCACCAATGCCTTCTATGTCAGGACTCATCCTGGGTTAAACCCCTTTAACATGAAATGAATCTTACGGGGACCACTTCAAGGAAACTTCTTACTGAAACCCCTTTGAAATAGACAACCCTTCCTACAAACCAACTCAGCACTAATATGAATAATTTAAGTCAACACCCATCCCCTAGAGTCATCCTGCTCCCCAAATCACAGCTACGCTTCATCAATCTAAATAACTATCTAAGTTGGGGTAATCAGAGCAATATACATGGAAGTAATACCTAAATAAACTTACGGCGACAAAGGATTAATTGACTATGCCTTGACTTCTGTGCGTATGACCCTCCTCTTAAGAACCATGCAACACTAGGCATTTGAAAACGAATGACCCAAGGAAAAAACATTTAAAAACATTAGCATGCGTGAACAAAAATCGAACATGAAAAGGTAAATTTCTTTTAATGCACTCCATTTGATTTTCTGAAAATTCTTATGCACGCAACCATAGAAAATGATTAAATACAATAAAATATTACCAATCCCCTTGGCTCAAATCTAAAATTTAAAAGTGGGGTATAGTGTCACCATGACCACGAGAAAACAACTGCCCAGCTCTAATCCACGAGAGGGTCTATTGACCAGCTCTATCGAAGAGGGTCCCTTGACATGCTTTATTCTGGAGGGTCCTTCTGACCAGCTACCACCGAAGAGGGTCCTGACCAGCTATATCCGGGAGGGTTCTTCTGACCAGCTACCACCGAAGAGGGTCTGACTAACTACAACCCGGAGAGGGTACCATCTCCATCCGGATAGGGTCCATGCTAGCTAGCAATACATATATATATTTATACACACACACACACACTTGAAATTCCTTAAAATCCTCATGATGAATAAATCAAAATTCAAGTCAAAACACCAATGACTTTTTCCCAAATACATTAGATTTAAAACTTTCTCAGGCATCCGAAACCGGTTCCCTGACTTTACTTTAAAACATTAAAATTCAAGAGCCAAGTTCACCATTTTAAAATATAATTCCCCTCCATTACCTAAAATGGTGATAACAACTTAAAATCATATTCCGGGAAAATCATTTAAAACTCACGGGAAAGACATGAACCTCTTTCTCGGCTCACTTACTTTTGGAAAATAAAAAATCTCCAATTTTTCCATAATCACCATAAAAATCTACATGGAGGAAATTTTCATAATTAAAAGAGAAACTCAATAAAAACCTGCTGCATGCATTATATTTAAAAATAAAAGTTCACTCACAGTACTTAATGTGACCTCCTCAATGCTCGGAATACTCCTCAAGCGCCATCTCGAAATATCCACATTGTCGAGTCCAATCTCACGTTCAACCATTGTCTGTAAAATTAATCTAACAAATTAGTCCTTAATACCATTGACTTGATCTTTTTTCTAGTTTGACTAGGAAATGCCAAATTGACCAGGAGTTGACTAGCTCATTCTGTTTTAACAACTTTTTAACCAATACCCTTATTTTCTATTACGCTTTTACACAACAACTTTCCTTACTAATTCATTTGACATTAGGTAACACATAGTAATTTGTGAAATTACTATAGACACTCAATCAACCGCTTAACAAATTTACTAATTGTGAGTCGATAAATCGATGATGAAATTATCCAAATTATTTAGAACGATCAACTCGATTTTTGACTAAGATTCTTGAGTTGACCAGATTCTCATTAAAAATCTGATTGGCTTAATTGAACCGGTTAACTAAGATTGACTTTTCATTTTACCGGTCAACTTTTCAAACATAGAAACTTTCCTAAAAGGAAAAGTTTTCCAAAATAGAAACTTCCTATTTACGGTAAGTTTTCTGTAATTATTCGGTTTACGATTTAACAGAAACCTTACAACTTAAAGCTTAACAAGGGAATCGATTTCTTTCTCTTTAGCTCTCAGCCATAAATTTTGTTACTTCGCCAAATTCTAGCAAGTTGTCAGAATATTCTACTGGATTCCGGCAACCTTGCCAGAAAATGACCATGGCTTCGCCGTAGCTCCATTTTATCAAGTTCTCGACAAACATGCATCAAAACACATAAATTAGGACTTAAAACACAACCACAACAACACAGTGAAACACAAAAGCCTAAAACTAAAACTTCACCTTAATTATCGAATTCAGTGGCTCATTCACTGGATTTCCTTCATAGGCAAAGCCTTTGCCTCGGCCTGCCCAACACTAGGTGCTCTTAACAATTCCTTTCGGTCACCCAGTAGCCCCACCTTGCTACAACCGAACCACTGCCCTCTCACTTCAGACAACCTCACAGTGGGTTCTGCTGCAAAGCTCTCGACTGTCCTGCCGCCTCACCAGAGCTCCACGAGCTCGCCAGAGGACTAAGAATCAAGCTCACCGGAGCTAGAGCTCAAAAACCCAGAAAATACCGAAAAACCAAAAAGAGAGATTTTCGATTATGACCTTGAATAAGAGGTTTAAGGGCATGGATATGAAGAAGAAGAAGAAGAAGAAGAGAAGAGGAGCAAGAAAATCATCTCCATATGTCGAATCGCCGCTTGGTTCGCCGGATTCCCGCCTAGGACTGTCGCACCCCAACTCGATCGATCTCCCGTATCCTTGTTTCTCTGAGTGAATAGTGATATGGCTTTTGAAGAGGAGAAGGAGAGAAAGAGACCGGTGGTGGTGTGCCAGTGTGGGGTGGCCGGACGGTGGAGTTTTGCTGGAGAGGCGACTGAGCTCGGGAGGAGCGAGTTGACCCGAACTGGGGTCTTTGACTTCGGTTAAAGGCCTGTAGCCTTTTTATAGACAATTGGACAGCCCAGATCGAACCCCCATAGATTTGACGGACCAGATTTAAAGAATGTAAAAAATAAATGGTTAAATAGTAAAACTTATTTACTGAAATAGTAATTAAAATTACCAGAAATTTCAGAAATTCGTAGAAAATAGATGAACGCTCCGAAAAATATTCCAAAAATACTGGTAGACCTGTGTCGACACAAACTACAATATCGAGTCATTAAATGAGGAATTTGGAGAATTTAAAAAAAAAACTCAAAATAAACTCGAACAATAACTTTATAATTCACCGGTCGCAGTTAACAGCTCTCGATAACTCGTAAACCATTGTGAAAATGTAACTTCTAGGGTACAAGGTGTTACATTCTAACTGGCAACCTAGTCCTGCTCAGCTTCTCTCAAGCGACGGGCTTGAGCAGAGTGCGCTCCACAAGTTGAATGAACAACCTTGAAGGAATTAGCCAAGACTTCCATCAAGCCCTCTTTCTTGGAAACCATCACCTTCAAGTCTCGCTGCTCGGGACGTTCCAAAACCGCCACTCCAGCAAATTGTAGAAAAATTGGACCGATAACAGTTTAAAAGGTGGGGCCTGAGAAAGAGCTTCCTGCACAGGGAAATGCAAGCCTTATGCAAGCAACCCCATAACTTGGAGATTAGGGAGATCTGGAGAGGCCGCATCAACAGAATCTACAGCATCATAGACAACAGACTTTGTCGACTTGAGGCAAGAAGAAGACACTGTGATCTTGTTTAAAGTGCCCTTCCGTTGACGCTTCCTCTTACCCCCCATTACAACGAACTCCTTAGCCCTCTTTTTCTTCTTCCCATCAACGTCAAGCTCATCGTCAGGGGTGTCAACCCCAACTTCGTGAAAGAAGGGAAGATGAGAAGGAAGGGGCTGACTCTCCACACTCTTCTCGTGGGTATGTGTGGGAGGAGTGGGAACTTCAACCTCAGTTTCTGACCTTTTTCATTTTTTCTGCTGTTAGAGACGCTCATCTTTGACAAATGAAGGCGCTCTTTCAAGATACGTTGAGCGGTGACGTTCATGGTCTCTCCAAAATGGAAGTTTCTCAATGAAGGGTGGGGTAGAAGCAGCAAGAAAATCATGGAAAACTTTAAGCAATGTTGTTTTAGAAGTATGTGCAAATTGGTAACCACTAGCAGAAAATATGCAGGGAAAGCCTTAGAAAAAAAGAAACTCAAAAAGCGGCAAGTAACACTAAAGAAGGGACAAATATCATACCTGGAGCCCGGTTAACTTACAGGCAATAAGACAAGGCCAGGAGGCAACGATGCGCTTGTTAGTATTCCGCCTTTCAATCCAAAGGGTTTTCACCCTACGAATGCGCTCATTTTCGACGTTAAGAAGCAGAAACCGAAAGCCCTTTACAGACATAGAAAGTACATTAGAATGGACGGAAAACAACCAAAAAAACCACCCTAGATTGGTTGAAAAACAGATTTTATCCTATAACTGAATACAAACAATGCCACCAGAGCGGCAAAACTCCCGACCTTCAGTGGTGACACAGGCGTTCGTGCCACTCATTCTCTAATTCTAGTAACCCTTCAATGCAGTGATTAGGATTCTTTTTTCTATTATCTTAACAAAGAATGAGGGTCACGATACGTCGCTTTCCCTTACAAGAGGAATACTTCAAGTCATAAAAAAGAGTAATCTCTGCTACTGTGAGACGCTCACAACCACACATTTCTTAGATTACTTCCATAGACATAAGGATCTTGAACATTTTCAAACTCATCTAGCTAAGGGAAATTCCAAACTCCACTAGCACGTAGTGAAGCAAATGATCGAGAAAAGGGATTTCCCGAGGATCTAAAACCCCAATCCCTTTTGGGGGCCAAATACCTCTGATCTCTACTGTAGGTGCCAAGTAGCAGCCTTAATCCATGCAGAAGAAGAATGTCATAGAGCAGTGCTTCGCCCTCTGCAAGATGGGAACCCAACTTGCCCTCTCTCAGCTCGCATAGGTTATCCGATTCGGAAATCCTATAAGTAGAGTGTCTGCTTTGAATCTTCATTAACGGTAAGCGGACCACGGGTTTGTCAACTGCTGTGCCATCATCCAACCTTCCAGGACACAAGGATGGCCTCCTCACTCTCCGCACACTCCTCTGTAGTGACACGACCAGATGGGCTAGCGACTCCACTACCAAGAAAGCGTTTGGTAGCTTCATCTTCTCTTTGCTGCTTGCGACGCTCATGAACATCCGCGAGGAAAGATAATCCTCCATTAGACCAATAGTGGCTAATGGAACGGGCTACTCAAATACTACACCACGTTTCACCAACCCCACGAACAAAAAGCTCTAATCCTTCTTGAAAGTTACGTGTAGCGGGAGATCGCTCGAAGTTGGCAATGAATCTCATACCAAGTTGGATGGGGCTACTTACTCAGACAACGCGGGTTCGTCAACTACGATAACATCATTTAACATTTTTAGGTTAGTGTGTTTGAACCACGTTGCACTCTTTAAATATCAGCCACAAACACACTAACCTAAAAATGTTAGCAGTCAGTTAGATCTAACCTACCATTAGCCTTCATCCCCAACAAGAACATCAAGAACACCCAAACACAAACCTGGAAACTCAACAGAACAGATGAAAGCCCTAAAACCCAATTTTCAACCAAATCAACTCCAAAAACGCAGATATAGACCAAATATGCAAATTTCCTCTTTCCTAACCCAGTAATGACAAAAAGATGAACAAAAAAACCAAACTCCCCCAGATCCAAACCCTAGAACAACACAGAAAAGATATGGGAGAAAGAAATCAAACTCGGATTTCTTGATTTGAATAGATCGAAGTATGTTGAAATAATATGGAAGCATGCATGCTAGACTTGCAGAAATCTAAACTTCTGGCAGCAGAACTGGGGGACTGGAGGATGAAAGAGTTTGAGAGAGTTTGAGCATTTGAGAGGATGAAAGTGTTTGAAAAATGAAAGGGTGGGAAGAAACATAACCCTAGCACTAACCACCAACTTATATAGCGAAGCAGCGAGGAATGACAATCTTTCCATGTTTTCATCAAGCATCTTCGGATGCGTGCCATGTGTCCACCCTTTTGAAATTATTGACATAAAAACCGAGAGAACGCATTGGTTACCACAACCATAATGACACACGGATGCGTGCAACATAAACGCTGACAACCACCCAACTACCCATTGCTCGTGTCATGTGTCCACCCTTTTGAAATTATTAACACAAAAACTGAGAGAACGCATTGGTTACCACAACCATAATGACACACAAATACGTGCATCATAAACGCTGACAACCACCCAACTACCCACTGCAATCTTTCCATGTTTTCATCAAGCATCGTCGAATGCGCGCCATGTGTCCACCCTTTTGAAATTATTGACACAAAAACAGAGAGAACACATTGGTTACCACAATCATAATAACACACAGATGCGTGCATCATAAACATTGACAACCACCCAACTGCCCACTGCATGCATGACACGTGTAAAGCGGAATATCAGAAGGCCAAAGCAACAACACCACTACATTGCCTACGTTTTTTTTCGCTGTAAGAGAATGACATTGCCTTTCCGCCATAAGAGGCTTGTGATCTTTTATCTCTGCAAGAAAAAGACATCGCCATACAGCTACAAGAGACCTATGCCCTCTCTTCATTATGTTTATAGGGAAAGAAGAGGCCTAGGCACAATGAGATGCAAGAGGCAGCAGTTGCAGCGGGACTTCTTGTCAAGAGAGTTGGGGGACTTCATGTAAGGCCCATGGATGGTTTCACCGCTTATGGTCAGCGCTAAGTAGGTAACTCCCCATCATAGAAGCTCCTCCTAGGCTAGGGACTTAGGGGACTTGTAGGCACATATACGTAACTGGAGTACTTTCACAGCACAGATTGACCATAACCATCAAACCCACTACAACTAAGACAAGTAGCAGCCAGATAGCAATATTGGCTACAGACAACAGCAACCCGCTACCTAAATAGAGCTGGGACACGCCCGCACGCGAGGTCCTAATATCCCTTATTGGGGCAACAGTGGGATAGTCTGAACCACACTAATCTCATATCAAAAAGCAAGGGAGAGCACTCTCACTATCAGCCTATAAACAGTAACTATAGTTATTTTTTTATTTTTTTTATTTCTTTGTTTTATTTCTTGTATTTTTGTTTAATTTTTTTTCTTGTTTTTCGTTTTTCTACCAGTGGAGAAGAAGAAGAAGAAGAAGAAGAAGAAGAACAAAAAGAAGAAGATGAAGAAGAGGAGGAGGAGAAGGAGAAGGAGTTAGAGGATGAGGAGTTTTAATAAATTTCGTCACATATATTTATTTATTTATTTAACTTTAGCTGACAAATTACCATAATTTTGTCGGCTATAGTTATTTATTTATTTAACTTTAGACGACAAATTACCCTAATTTCGTCGGTTATAATTATTTATTTTATTTGTGTATTTAATTTTAGCCGATGAATTACCCTAATTTCGTCGGCTAAAACCATAAACCCTATACATAGAAGCTTTAAACGAAAAAAAAAGTCGTGAAATAAAATATGACCGGAATGGTGAAATACGTCTATGGATGAAAATCACGTAATTCTGGTAAAGTCTCGTTGACGATAGTTGCGGTCAACACAATTTTCCATTCTTTCTCTCTAAAGGTAACCCTATCTCCGGTGGTTATTTTTCATAAAAATTTTGTACCACTGGTTGCGTCTCATCGATTTGAAACTATTTTTCAGTTGAAGGTCCGAGCAAAATTGTCACGCCCCGGCTAGAGTTTACCCTCCTAAACCCGGGTTGGGACATGCGGGACCCATCTCGAGAGAGATTACCCTCGTAATCCCCCTTGAGAATGGATGACCCTTACCTAAACAATTTTCAATAGTCCAAACGATACCGGAACAGACCTCATAACCGGAGGTTATCCCGATTTCCGTATTTGGATTTCTTACTAAATACTTTAGAGGACCTAGTGTCTAATTATTATTTGTGACTGCACATGTATCCCGGACAGGCTGCTTACGTACCCTCTACGCAGGGATCAAGCCACACATAGTTCTTATTTTAAATAACGTCCTAACCGGTAAATCCCGCTTTTCTATTTATCGGTCGCTACAATAAAAAGGATAGCATACACCTATCGTATTCCCGGGTTTAACCTCTCCGCTGAGGTATCCACAAACCAGCTATCTATCGGAATATCCCGAGCATATCATCAAACTTATATAAAACAACCATAAATATACAAACAGAATATAAAGGCAACCATATAATTATAATCAACATTCACACATAAATCTATAATATAGTAGCATCCACATAAATAATAAATCCATTGAGGATATAAAAATCAATCTATTTCCAAATGGCACTCATGTAATTAACCAAAACTGTCAGGGGCAGCATGGTCATTCTAGCCTTAATGACAGTTCATAATTAATCTGAACTACCAGGGGCATTTTAGGAATTTAACCTTAGTGGCAGCCCCTGTAAATAGACAAAACAGCTAGGGGTATTTATGAGTTTTCAGTCTTGATGGCATCCTTGTAAATATATAAAACAGACAGGGGCAGTATTGTCTTTATGGTATCAGTGGCAATCTTGTAAATATGCAAAACTACCAAGGGTATTTTCGGAATTTCAGCCTTAATGGTATCCCTGTAATTATTTTGAACGATCAGGGTTATTTCTGTCATTTTACCCCGCCCCTCACAGTAAATTGGTAAAAGAGGTAAAACCGACGCGGTAAAACTCTGGTTTTTACCACGTCTCCTCCAATCACTTGTTCGTCGGAAAACAAGTTTTTTCCAGCCAAACCGAGCTTCTGCACCTGCCTAACTAGCTTCTACACATCCTGGGCAGCTCAACAACACTTCATACACAAGAAAAAGTCAAGATTTCCATACCTCAAAGTCAAACACAACAGCTCCGGCGGTTCTCCTCCAGCGGAACTCCGCTAGCCTCCTCCTCCCTTCTGGCAGCTCCTAGAAGTCCCTAGCACCTCCTCTCGACTGGATTTACTTAGGCCGAGAGAACAGTCCTCGAGCTTTCTCTCTCCTCTGCTGGGCGACGCTCACGACGGCGTTGGCACGGCTGAGGGTCAGAACGAAGTCGTTGGGGCAGGGCGAGCCTGATGGTAGCGGCGATGAGGTGAGACGCGCGCCGGCCATGGTGCAGCTGAGGAGGGCTCGAGCTGGTCGAGAGTAAAGAGAGAGAGAGTGTGTGTGTTCGGATCGAAAAGGAAAGGATAGGAGAAGAAAAAGAGGGAAGAAAAGAAAAGAGATAAGGGAGAGAGAAAATGGAAGGTTTTTTTATTAACCCTTCAACGGTCAAGATTTGTCGATCAAATCAACGGCCCAGATCAAGTCCGCAGCTCTGGACATACCGGAGGACTCGTTTTAATATAATCTACCACCTCAGGACATTAATTCTATTTTTCCCTAGAATCGAGAATATCTTAATATTAAACTCGAATATAAATTCGAGAAAATCTAAAAGTGCGGTTATAACCCTCTGTAACTCGTCTGGTCCCGGTAAAAAGGGAAATTTTGGGGCGGGGTCTTACAAAAATACGTAATTTAGACGGTCAAATGACTGTTTCCGTGCGTTAAGGGGTTTGACTTACGAGATTGACCGTAAAGATCGAGCCCTTAACGTTGTCGGATCAAGTTGAATTTTTTTCTATAGACATATTTTGACATAATGATCATATCAAACGGTCGGATTTTTGTTTCTCAAGTTTGATCATCGGAATCACAACATACCTACTAATGTTGTATAACTTGTTTACTACGTTTTAATTAAATGTTCCGTTTCAAAAAATAAACTTTACATAGAAACTTCAAACGCAAAAAAATTGTGAAATAAGATATGAACGAAATGATGAAATACGTCTACGGTTGAAAACTCACGTAATTCCGGTAAATTCTCGGTGCCGATAGTTGCGGTCATACAATTTAGGGGTTTGACTTACGGGATTGACTGTCCGGATGAAGCCCTTAAATTTATCGGACCGAGTTAAATTTTTTACCATAGACATATTTCAACTTATTGATGATATCTGACGGTCGTATTTTTGTTTGTGAATTTTGAGGACCGGAATCACAACATGCCTACTATTTACCATTATTTATCCCTATGGATAGCCTTATCATCGAGGGGTAAAATGTCTTAAAATTTTTAGATGGGCAGTTGCGTCTCATCATGGTGACAGTTTGTTGTGTTGAAGGTTTGACCCTAATACCTCATATAGATGCAGATATATATGCATTTTTGTGTGTTAAGTGGTTAGAAAAACTGCATTATGAAGCCTTTTACGAACTCGAATGGCCAAAAAACCCTTATGTCATGGCATTAGCGATGAGTTTCACTCGTACAGCTATTCCGTTTTTAGATTGGTATGACAATAGTCAATTAGACATCGAAATATCCGTAGTGCAAAATTATTTCGTCTGCTAAGTTATATTTTCGTCGCCTATAGTCTGTAAACTTTAGCTGACGAAATTAGGGTATTTCGTCGGCTAAAGTATATTTTTTGATAGTAAAAACTACCCACATCGGCCTAAAACATGGACCTTGGTCCAAATGTCGTCCAAGCTCGAGAAGGTCATGTTCGGTCACACCATGCCAAGCCCTACCGTTGCATTATCGTCAACTTTTGGCCACAGACACCATCAAGTAAGAGTAGCCCCAACCATCGCGCCACTAATTACAGCCCATAGATGCCATCAAGTTGTCCACATATAGATGACCAAGTTCTAGTGTCGTGTGACATTACCACTTAGTCTAAATCGAATTATAAATTCTAACATAAACATAATGTGAAAACATATTTAGATATGTTATTATCATCATATTTAAGACATGACGTATTATCATCATATTTATGATGCGTATAATTTAAAGTTCTCTTTTAGCTAAGTTATTGCATTCATATTCTCTAACTACCAAAACCAATACACAAATCAAGCTTTAGCATCACGCCACATCACGCACATGACCTTTCCTCGATTTTCTTACCGTCATCATCGTCCTAGCACCAATATTCCCAAATTGGGCAAATACTAAAAGAAAACAAAAGAAATTTAGAAAAACAAACAGAAAGGAGAACCCCAGACAAGTTGGTGGGCCGTGGGCTCTGCCACCCATCGTTGTTAACAGGGCCAATTTAATCATATAATACTATGCGTTTTCGACTTCTGATTGGTCGAAAGCCTCCGCAATCGTACGGACGACAGTGACCGGTTGCTTTTCCATTTTTAATCCCCTGCTCCCCTCCGTTTATTTCCTCCTCTCTTTACTTTTGTTCCAATTTTGTGATAGTGAAGAATAATAAAAAAAGGACAACAACTTATGGTAAAAAATCCCACCCTCTTTCCTCTTTCTCCTATGAGAGAACCTTCAAGTGCCCAGTTTTGGCCAGCTTCCTTTTCTGTTTGCTCATTTTTCTAATTTGGGTTTGTGGGTTTTACCTAAACAAGCAAAGGATATAGGTTTTTTTTGTTTCCCTTCCTTATTTGAGTCTTATATAAATATAGTAATTTTTTCTTGTTTTCCTTCCAAGGTGGGGTTTCACTCTGGGACAGAGTGATAAGGACCATTAATATCTTTTCTGATTAAATTAAAAAAATACATAATTATACTCATATATATGTGTGTGTGTGTGTGTTAAGAATGGGAAGGTAGTTGTGTGTCTGCTCTTGTGCTATAGCTTGGAGGTGTGAACTCAACTCTCAAGTAAGGTCAATTCTGGGTTTATTTTCCTTTCTGGGTTGTGTAAAATCCTCAGATTTTCATTGCTTGTCGAAGCTCTCTCTCATCATCTTTTAGATTCTTCTTCTTCCTCCCTCCCCATATTTGGGATAGAGCTTTTTCTGGGTTCTTTGCTTATTTGGTAAAACTTGCTCAGGCTTTGCTTTGCTTTCACTCTTTTTGCCATTTTAGCTTGTTTGAGAGATTTTTTTTGGTTTTTGAATCAATCAAAATCACTCAAACCCACCGAATATGCATGTTTATATAATTTGCCTAGTCTTTGAGGTCTTCGTTTTCTTTCCATTTTTGTCTAGAAGGCCAATTTCTTAAGACTCACTTATACCCTTTTTGACTCTTCTCTCTTTCTCTCCCATTGCTTGTTTTTCTCGACTGTTTTTACTCTGACTTGATAGTCTCGTATGTTCCTCAATTGAACATGTATAGATTATACCTTACACAGATTGCTTCAGTACCCGCTTGAATTTTAAGTCATCTTCTACCTCATCTCTCTCTATAGAACTTGCTGGGTTCATTTTCCCAATTTGGGTAAGTTTGACTCGGCAATTTTTTTTAAGTTTGACTGCAATTTTTTTTAAAAGTTTGACGCAATTTTTTTTTGAACACATGAGGCTTCATTATTGGCTAAGCACATGCATCGTTCCCACATACTGGTGAGATTTGAGCTAAGCTATTGCTTCTTTTCGTGATTAAACAGAAAAAATGGTGAGAGGCAAAACCCAGATGAGGCGGATAGAGAACGCCACGAGCCGTCAAGTCACCTTCTCAAAGCGACGAAGCGGTCTTCTGAAGAAGGCTTTTGAGCTCTCTATTCTCTGCGATGCCGAGGTTGGGCTCATAATTTTCTCTCCCAGAGGAAAGCTCTACGAATTCGCAAGTTCCAGGTATATATCGTCCCCAAATTATAAGATCTTTCAATCACGCACTCCCTCCATCCTATATGACTTAATGTGTCTGTCCATGGCTGCATATCCATTTTTAGTAGATGTAATTTCTGTGTTCAGTGAAGAACTTTCATGCATATGTGTAATAGTACTATTCAGCTCGCTTAGGGTTTTGTTTGCATACATATTAAATCTCTACCCCGACCCTCCATTTTAAGAATCTAGTTGTCTGATCTCAGATTGTTTTCTTCAACATCCTCCAGAAAAAAAAATGTTGGGAGAGCTGGAACACAAACTTTCCTAAAATGGAAACTCAAATAGGACAATATTACCCATTTAAAAAAAACTATTTGGTTCAGGTTTTTTTTTCTTTTTTGCCACTTTAGTTCCTTTTCTGGACAGTAAGTGCCCAAAGTTTTTGAAGAAAGAGTTTATAAAATTTATATTTCATTGCTAGCTAGAAACCTACAGTGGAAGCAACAAAAATGCATGTTTTACCGTAAAGAGCAAATGTTTCTCCCATTTTTTCTTGAACTTTGAACTAACATAACTTCTTTTCACAGTAGCATCATTGTCCAAAGGATATTTTTTTTTTTGATTGAGTTGTCCAAAGGATATTTAGATCTTTTTTTTGAAAAAGGATATTTAGATCCTAGTAAAGTTTTCTCAAGAGCTACCTGTAAACACTTGAAATTTTACCTTTCACACTTGCAAAACGTACAATACACATTAAGTTTTGAAAATTTAAAGAAATGTTTGTTTGATTATTTATTTATTTATTTTTAATTTATCAATTTAGATTATTTTTTTGAAAGTGAAATTAATTTTTTTAAGAAAATAAAAGTTCAGAAAGCCGATATTGAAATGACAAATTACATCAAACTGTTAAAATTATTTATTCTCTATATCGTTCCAATTTTATCGGATTAATTGCCCCTCCCCCTAAAGACAAAGTTAAAGTTATTTACTATGTTAAAAAGTCCATATTCTTATGACCATGTTTTTTTAGAGCAATAACAAGAATTTCATTAATCGGGAATATAAAATTACAACCATAAAGAAAATTGGTGGTGGAAAAAAATTGTCCACTATCCTTCTTACCTATCCGGAAAACCAGTGATTACAGTGGACAATAATCAATATGGGTTCAACCGTAACGTAACCTAATACAAAAGCATCAATACATCCTTAAAGTCAACCTCGAGAAGAAACAACCTTTTCAAACAATACATGTCAAAGTTACAAGCATATATGCACATGTAAGCTTCCTCATTACATTGACAATAAGAACTAAAAGACATTAGAATAGTCCTTGGAAACGACACCATAACCATTACTCACCCCACAACACGACCACCGACACCAACAAACAATAACCTCTCTCAAAGTGGGACACGCAAAATACTAAATAAAAAATAAAAACCAAAGACCTAGACCCAAACCAACCCCAGTGGATCTCAATGGCAGACCCACTAAGGCCCCACCCAAGGACAACAATGGCACCCTAGAAACAGAGCCGCCTCTGCCTCGTCGTTAACATCACACCGTCGTCCAGAAGTTGACACCACCAGCGACCCTCTAGGGAGAGGCACCACCCATCTTTCTATGTCTGCACCGGAACAGAACAAAGATGTCGAACCCAAATCGGAACACAAACCGGATAGGTCATCGCTGCTTCGCCCTCCCCATCTCAACACTCATGCCGCTCCATCTACCTCACCGTAAGCAGGCCCTAGATCCGTCACTCATAGTCGACGTTGAGACTTCACCGTTGAGACAGCACCGCAACCTAATACCAGATTTAACAAAACCAACCCGGTCCTCCCCCAATAAAGCCGCCCTCTCAATCCACCCCGCTGTCGGGGTGGAACACCACCCGGCCCCTTTCAAAGCCCGTCCGGCAGCAAGTCCAACCACACAAGCAAGGTTAGAAGCCAATGTTGGCGGGTGGAGGCGCCACCGGACAAACCACACACCTAGAACCCTAAACAATGTGCTCTTGGTTTTCAGGACACAACGGACGAAGTCAGTTTGCAAAAGAAAATCTCAAAGGCAATACACGATATATGAATCTAATCCAACTTGTAGAGAAAAACCACTAAATGTATGTATATTAGATGTACTTCTAGAGGTTATTATTTGCGTTTGCTTGTGACAATTTTGTGGTGGCTTTAGGGTTTAAAACCTTACCTTGCCATGGAAGTCTTATGGCTCTATCCTCATCTGTTCCAGCATCCCATTTGCTCCAAGTCTAGGGTCCTGGTGCTTTCCGGGTGTTCTCTAGTCAACATGGGTGGTTTATGTATTTTTCTTTTGATTTTGTAAAATTTCCTTTACCATCCTTGCAACATATTTTGTATCTTATACTAGCATGAAACCTGACGTGGTTGGACTAATCAGTGTTGTCATAGGCTATTAGGGTTCCTTAGCTATTGGAATAAGAAATCAATGCTATCGATTTGTTAGAGGTTGTTAATACATCGTCCATTTGTATCTTCATATATCACCTCCTTTTTGAGTTATGTCATAGGCTCTTCGGTTGGTGGAATCTGCAACCCATTCTACCAATCTGCTTTCTCATAGGGAGGGTGGCTTGTGTCTTCATCCAAGGCTTCAATGTCTCGTTGCAAGTTAGGCAATGAGGTACAAATTATGTACTAATCCTACCAATCCGCTCCGCTCATAGTAACCTCTTGTATGCCAGGGTAATCCACTGAGTAGAAAAAGAAACTGTCCGTACTTAATAGGAGCAACCATATTTATAAAGGTGCTTGGATAAGAGGGTAGAAGTACGTAAAAGTGTGCGAGCAAGCACATAATTCCTACAATGTGAGAGAGATAGGCACATCTTTCTCTTCCTATAATCCATTTATATTGTTGGGGTGAGTCTTCATAAATTAATGAATGGAGATGGAGCAGTTATGCAAGGAGATGGAGCTAAGCTAAGCATCTTCTATTGCTAGTTTAGGTCTGGAACTGGCTGCAGTTTGCTGCAGGAGAGGGACTATTACTCTGCATGAAGTCAATCAATGAATTGATGCAGTATCCAAACTTATCGTGTAGTGAAAGTGGCTAGTTCAGGGAAAGTGGCTTTTGCGGAAGCAAAAAAGAGAGATTAGGAATCCAAAGGGTATGTAGCGTTCTTTGGTTATTGGAACATTTCGGTTTTTAAGCTTAATGTTTGAGATTTATAATCCATCTTTGTATTCATGGTGAAATCACAACTCTGTCACAAATTGTACATATGGATAATTGCATCTCTCTCTCTCTTGGATGACAGCAGAAACGTTATGGTTGCTGAATAGTTGTATACATGATCATGTATATTTTTTTTCTAACAAGCAAGTTATGTTGACTACACTAATATTTGTTTCAAAATTCAGCATGCAGGAAACTATAGAACGTTACGAGAAACATGCAAGGGACAACCAAGCGAATAACAAAATTGCTGTCAGTGAACAAAATATGCAGGTTATGCCTCTTTTTTTTGTAAGATAGTCCAAAGCCATAAAGTGATCGAAATTATAAGCGAGGAACAATTGGAGACAAATTGTATTATAAAAAAAATATGGCATTTCATGTAATTTGTATCTATATATATGTTACCACCCATTACCTTTCTCCAATACATGTTATACACAATTGATGCCATTCTTGTCTCAGTTTGTTGATGAGTTAACATTTGAAAATGGCAGCAGCTCAAGAATGAAGCAACTAGCATGATGAAGCAGATAGAGCATCTTGAAGTTTTGAAACGGTTTGCTACCTTGTCTGAGACTTTTCTAATCTTATAAAATGGTCCTTCTCTAGCTTTTCTTTGGATCACAAAAGCATTTTTGAACTTGCAATTGCAAATTGCTCAGGAAACTATTGGGAGAGAGTCTAGGACTATGCACCATTGAAGAACTGCAAGAAGTAGAGCAACAGTTGGAGAGAAGTGTGAACAGCGTTCGAGCAAGGAAGGTTCATATCACTGAAAAAAAAACACATTAATTTGTAGCATTTGTCAACTAGTTTATCTGAAAAAGTATGAACTTTTAACTGTCAGAGCTGATATTTGTTGTCTCTGGGGTAACCATCTAATAAAATTAAGCAACAATAGGTACTGACAGTAACAGTTCCTCATCTTCATCAAATGAATAAGTAACAAGCTCTATTTTCTTATTATCAATACTCCAGGCACAGGTTTACAAGGAACAGATTGAGCAACTGAAAGAAAAGGTAAACTTCTAGACTAATACATTTATTTACAGGCTGCTAGCCCAATCTCTGTGTCTGTCTGTAGGCGCTCGAGTGTATTTAGGCTCTCTAGAATGTGTTTATTATATGTGATAACAGCTTGTTAGAATATATGATGTTTATGAGTAAAAGAAATTGCCACATCAACTGCTGAACACGAAGTTAAGGAACAAAATTGATTAGTATAACAATACTACTAACCAGAAAATTCCAGGAACTAGAAGGAATGAAAACTAGACAGCAGAAATGGGTACTGCTCCACTTGTTATATTTGATTAACCTTTTTTTGGCAAAGATGTTTATTAACCTTTCAAAGGTTGCAATATTTCTGAGTCGTGCTTGTTCTAGCTAAGACAACTTGTTTTCTCCTTTTTCAATGACTTCAGGAAAGAATCCTCACAGCTGAAAATGAGAGGCTGACTGAGAAGGTAAAATCCCTTTTTTTATTTTCCCTTTTCACAGCATCTTTCATCTTGTCATGTGAACGAGGGGTAAATGCCTCTCCTCATTTTATGAAAATATAATTGTTTCTAAGTTTAAGCAATTCTACATTAGCATAAACATTTCAAAAAGTGATTATTTTCTTTGTAGTGTGATACTATGCAACCGAGGCAACCAGTAAGTGAGCAGAGAGAGCTCTTGGCCTACAATGAAAGTAGTACAAGTTCAGATGTTGAGACTGAATTGTTCATTGGACAGCCAGAAAGGAGATCGAAGAACTAGCTGCGCCCCTTGTCAGAGAACTGCTCTTGTTAATACTCTATCCAAGCCAAGGCTGATCAGCAGAAGCAAAAAAAAAGAAGCTTTAATTGTTGATTAGTTGAAGACTGTTATGTGATTCTGTATTACATTCTTGCTCCACCGTCTTTTTTTTTTGAATAAATGAGACAACTTTATTAATAATATCGACAATAGTCGAACATTGAGGCATCCAGCATATGTGCCGGAGCAAATACAGGACTAGCCTATAGCTAATAAGGCGATGAGATACGCTACTAGTAGACAATCTTAACCAAGTACATGTTACGAGACTTGAAACAGTTAAACAAATTCGTCTGCGGACCTTAATTGGTGTATGATAATACTAGACAACTGTAATGAGTCAGCTACCACAACAATTGGGCAGCACATCTTAGAACCTTAGTACAATGACAATTGAGCCATGTGATACCTAGATCCGAAATCCAGAACCATAGGTCAGCAAAAAACAGATCCAATTGGACCAAAATTTGGGCAATGATGGATCCCAAAAGAACGACGGCAGAGAGACGCTACCATTGCAAGATACTATTCTTATTCAAATTAGTTGTGATTAAATATGATTTGTGATTTTGTATGACTAGAAAAATACTATCGCACTACTATTTCAGGTAGTTCTATTGAAATTTCAATGAACTCGTATACGGTTGGATTAAATGGTTATGAGTTAATTATGATCATATATTGAACAGATTGCATTTGGCTACTTCCACATGAATTACAATGAGGGATTGTCGAAAAACGAAAGCAAACACACCCACATTGTGGTTTATTAAGTTAAGAATTTCCCTTATGAGAAAGACCAGATGATTTCTTCTTCTCTTCTTCCTTGAAAATAAAAAGATGTGGTCCTTTATTTCATCATGCTGAGGAATGGCTTAGAACTTTGTGGACAGCTTCTTTTGTGGGTAGTGCAGGAATGGCTCCTTTCTTTTGCACAGTGAGAGCACCACAAGCATTAGCAAATTTGAGAGCTTCATTCAGCCGTTCCTCATTCTGTATCAATAGACAAAATTAGATTCATTTCCTTGATAAACACGACATGAACATCTGAAAACCTTTCTCTAGTCAGACTTAATCAACTAGGACACACTAGGCATATACTTAAAACAAGTGTGTACCGGAGATGGGAATCCTAGTGCATTTTTCTCAATGGCAGTTGGTAAAAGAAAGAAGTGTATACCTTGAACAACTCAGGGTCTGAAGCCAAACTGTTTAGTACAGAGCCAACAAAAGAGTCACCAGCACCAGTTGTATCAACACAGTCAGCTTTGATTCCTGCAACCTTACCCTTGAAGTCCTGCTCATGAACAGTCAAAATTGGAATCAACATATTTACTGCTGAGATAAGAAACAATGAAAAAGATAAAATCCAATTATCTATACAGATCAATGTATAAGTCAGCATCAAATGAATGTTTAACCTTTGTGTAGTATCTGCAGCCTGCTGGCCCTTCAGTCACTAACAGAAGCTTCAGATTAGAGTGAAAAAGCTTGTTCATGACCACCTCATCATCATAAGGATCGTCACCTCCAGTCAAAAATGTGATTTCCTCCTCACTTACCTGCAGGTTGCATATATCCCCCATATTTCAACTCTTATTTTGTAACGCCAAGTGGAGATTTACAACATAATGTTTTCAAGAATGGATGTGTTATGTACCTTAATAATGTCAGCTAGGTTCCAAATGCTCATAATGCCCTTCCGAGCAGCCTCTGCAGAAGGCCAGAGTGGCAATCTCAAGTTTGGGTCATAAGAGAGTATGCAACCAGCCTGCTTAGCAATGCCCATCGCGGCGAGATGAGCTGATCTACAAGGTTCCTCAATCAGACTAATCGAACCATAGTGAAATATACTTGCCTGCATGTATCAAACAGACATAAAAGTTAATGGTACTGTTTTGGGGGGTGATTTATCAAGCAGAATGAATGCCAATCTTGTACCTTCTTGATTAGGTCAACGTTTATATCATTCTCAGTGAGAAGCATATCAGCACTTGGGTTGCGATAGAACATAAATTCACGTTCTCCATCACTTCTGAGTGTAACAAAGGCCAATGCAGTCCTCGCATTTTCGTCAAAACACATGCCAGAATTGTCCACATTGTTTGCCTTCAGAATATCTGACAGCATGTATCCAAACTCATCTGCACCAACCTGAGATAGAAAATTAAAAATTTACCCCTCACTTGGTTAAGTTCAACATAACGATGAGAAGGAAAGCAGAAATTGAAATTAACAATAGGTGCAAATTAAAGCACCTTGCCCATAAAAGCTGCTGAGCCTCCTAATCTTGATATTCCAACTGCAACATTGGCAGGAGCTCCACCAGCAGCTTTTTTGAAACCTTCTGCATCAGCAAGTGAAACTCCAGCCGTCATCGGGACAAAATCAATCAACATCTCTCCAAAGCAAACGACCAATGTCTTCTCTGGGGCATCCTTTTTCTTAGGAGATGATGTTTTGGTTGAATCTACAATGGACCAATTGTCTTTGATTAATTATAGCAGTACCAAAAACAACAGCAAGATATTGACTAATACTAATATCAAATTTTCAAATTGTCATGCATGAAGCTTGTCCAAAATCATATCAAATAAACTATTTAAGCTCTCTAGAATCAAGCATTGAGTATTACTTTCTTAGCATTGGAAGGGATCAAACTTTCTACTATCATATTCGTAATGCACTTCCCAACTCTCCTCCATGCCTTGGGTTAATCAAATCTCAAGGAATATTACAGTCACATTCTCCATCTCAAGAATCAACAAACAAGTGAAAATGTACGAATGAACCACAGAATGAGCCATGCATTTTGGTTTGCACTAACTTTAGAAAACCAACCACAGATTAGAATTCCATTGTTCTTGTTATTACCTCAAAGCATGAGAAATAGATGCAAACAAACTAGTTGAAGTTTATATCTTTCATGTCAATTTGATACTAGAAGTTTACCACATCTTGTGTCTCAAGGAACAGGTAACATATCAAAGTTTGAACTAAAACTAATCAAAACTAACAGTAAAATTCTCATTTGTATCTAATCATACCTAAAGCTTATAAAACTGATTCTAACCAAGCAAGTTCCAACCAATTTATTCACATCATTTTCGTCAAGAATTAACCAAAAAGGGGGATCAGATTCAACAAATTATAGTGCAGTTGATTGTTAATACCGGTCATGGAGGGCAGCCTATTTAACTTGGTGTGATCGGCCTTTCGGGATCTCCTGGGGAAACAGCCACAACTCATCGGCATCTTTTCTTGGATTTCAAGCTTTGATGAAACTAACTGAGTGATAGTTGTGTGTTTTTGATGATGACCAAACGTTGAAACAAAAATGAAAACACAAAAAACGTTGGCTTCTCACAAAAACCACAACTCAATTAGTTTCAGGAGCCTGATAAACAAAATCAAACTACATTAATCATATGATGCCCAGAATCTTTTAAAGTTTAAAGTGCATTTTATACTCTACCTCCCTGGCCTATAATTAGAATATCTCATTGTATCCAACCACATCCTCATTGCATAGCTAAATTTGAGCTTAAACAGCAAACGTTTTTGGCTAGCCATTGGAAGTGGTTGCTTCATCTATGAAGTCATAGATTGTTTGCTATATTTTGAGACACAATCAGTTTGTTTTTTCTTCTAATAGTATTCAACTATTCATCTTGTGTATTTGGATGTTGCTTTTAAAAATAGGAGATGAATGTTTTGACAAAGTCTTTCACAGACTTGCATCCGTAGGTATCAAACTCTTGAATAGCTAATTTCTATCCATTTTTTCACAGTCCACCACCTCTTAACGTTAACTTTGTACCCTTGTGTGATCCACATTTTATTATTAGGTGACTTTAACAAAAAAATATGGGATAGCTAATGGATTATAATCCGAACTATCGATCTCATGCAACATTGATTCGAAAATAAAATTACACTCGTTCCTCCTCGATTGTTATCCAGTCACATATGCTACGTTCTACTTTTTATATAAATTTACCTGTAAGAACATATTGAACTATCAGAGGCTCACTCACATTGTTTACAAAGATCAAATCTTGAGGATTTGATTAAGATTTGATTGTGTGTGATTATGATCTTGATTGTCATCCATATTTTCAAGTATGTAAATATTCTGTACAGCAGTATGCCGTTTCCATTGCAAAACATCATATATGCTAAGCTTAGTAGCAAATCCTGATATAAAGTATTTTGTTTATTTATATTGAAGAGTACTTAACCTTAACTGAAGCTAGCTAGAGTACTCTACTGCAAGTGTGCTCAAAGCGCCCATCCCTGGATGAAGTTGGTCTCGGCCATGGCCATGGTCTTTGGAACATCTGCGGGATTCAGTAGCCACACATTAGTGATGGTACCTGCTCAAACTGCATTCCTATAGGAATTAGTACTTTTGGCTTTCACCAATTTCTTAGTTTGGAAACATCAAATACCAGCTAGCTTGCATTTTAAACTTTGTTTCTGAACTTGTAACTTCTAGATGATTAGTGTTCTATTCATTTTGTTCATGACAGGAGCAACGAAAATAATCATACAAAAGTAACACCTAGTGGTATATGTTTTCAGAGTTGGACAAAACGTTTATGAATGCCGAAACACCATCTTCCAGTTGCACACACTAGGGTCGAAATAGTTGGCTGAGAATTTTGAGAGATGGGTCAAGACGAAGCTGTTATTATATTTGTCACCAAGAACCCTTATAATTCAGGATGTGATTCCCATTATGGAATGTATCTGAAATTCTAATTCAAGTGCATGACCTACTTTTAGCCTAAAAATCAAGAGACAAACTAGTGTGTACCCGATTTGCAAGATGGATTCGGGTGTGGGATCAATGAGACCAGCTTGTGAAGAATGCAAGTTTTTATTCCCAGCAGCCGCAGTAATAGAACTCCAGAAGTCTTGAATGGCTGAGATTTTCTCCTAAGCATATGGTCTAGCATTTCAGAAGAGTACATAGATCATGGGACTTTTACAGTATTAAGGTACCAACACATTGGAGAACATGAAGATTACTTTCATCTTCTTAGTCATACCTTATCCCTAAGCTTAAGGTCTCCAAGCTGTCGCTCCTGATATATTGAATTGGCAAACCATATGGTCATTAAAAAGAGATATGAAGCATGACTAAATCACAAGAATTAGCAAGAAAGTTTTGTTCCCGTATTCTTAGTTCTCTGTCAATAAGAACGATAGTTAGCTACAATGTACCACAAGATTCTTAGCACAACTGCCATTTATATACATGATACTAAAACAAAGGTACATGAGACTAAGCTTCTGATGACTACTGGCAATGAAGGAAAGCATCACTCGGCTTGCTTTGTATATAAAGTCATAAATAATTTAAGTAACAATTTTAAAACATCCATGATCAACACTACACCATTCTTAATTATCATAACTTTGTACATAAAGCTATGATTTTTCCTAAACTGGTGAGCTCATGTCCGTGAATTATACATTTGCATATTCGTTTAGCATTCTCTAGGTTTTTCCTAGTTTTGATATCCATTACTCATATTATCTACACTATCTTGGTTCTTATTTTTAAGGCTGACTATTTGGCTAATAGAAAACTACACCCTTATACTTAAGGGAGATCTGTTGGGCTGATTGTAATAGCAGACAACATACTCATCCTCTTCGATTCCTGCATTAGCACCTTCTGTGGGCGACTTTGCAGCCTCACCATCTCACTGCTAGTAGCACATTTTCTCTCTCATTGACGTTATATCCGATTCATGAATTTCTTCATATGAATATAGCAAAGTCATTGAAACGATTGATAGCTATCAACCTAATAGCCAATTGAAAACAAAGGATAAATAAATAAGTCAAAACTTTAGTGCGTCTCACATGGCCGTTACCAATTAGTATCTGGACAACATAAATAATCAATAACGGTAGAAAGTTAACTTGAAGAGCTTATGTATATAGCCTAATAGACACTCTAAATAACTCGAGAAAATAACAGACTTAATTTCAGTTTACATTTCTGAGATTGGAGGTTGACATCATGTTAGTCCCCATAGTTTCGAATTAAACAGTAGCACAAGCAAAAATGAAATTGATATCGACCTCAAAGTCAAGGAAGTAAACTGAACTTAATCCAACAAAAAATGAATAAATGTGTAATATAGCAGCAAGCAATACTCTGTTTTCTTTCAAAACTGTACCTTTTCACATTAATTTATTTAAAGCAAATGAAAAAACAAAGGATTTTTCATTGGCATGAAATTTTTCTGAAATATGCAGTCTGTCGATTATAAAAAGATATATATATATATATATATATATATATATATATATATATATCATTACAAATGATAACAATGAAAAATTTAAGATTGAAGAGATGAAAAGAAGTAAAGAACAATTTGAAAATTTGCTTGGAGTAATGTACAGATTTCCCGAAGTGATTTCCACTAGAAGATTGCAAATGGATCATGAATAGTAACAACTAAAAATATTGTCTCCCAAAAAAAACTAAAAATTCTTTTATTTGTTTCATCAGATTAGCCCATTCCAATGTGCTAGCATGGCTCTACACCTCTACCAAATATGACAAATCAAATAAGTTTATGACAGACATACCTGTAAATTATTTCCTTATTGAGTTGGAATGGTTTTCTGGTGCGCAAGTCATAAAAAGAGACTGAAATTTGAGGGCAGTCCTTCACATACAGGTGTACCAATGGACACTCAATATCAATAGCACTTTCACAGTACAGCATTGGAAGTCTCCACAACGTTAAGTTCTTCAATTTTGGAAGAATGGCCCGCTTGTTACTTGCTTCAATAATTCTTTCCAAAAGACAGCAAAAGACTACAAATGTCTTCCAATTGAGAAAGATATTGAGCAGCATCATTGCTGAAGAGACTTCCCTGCAAATTGCACCGGTATAGGAACAAACTTTTAAGAGCTTGGAACAATGCAGGTGGAATAGGTCCATTACATAAGCTTCTTAGTTCAGATAGACGATACAACTGTAGGTCAGTCAATTTTGATGGTTCTGGCTCAAATAACCCTTCACATCCAAACACATGTAAAATTTCAGGCACATCGTAACAAAATAGTTTTCTCAGATTTGGTAATCTCTGCAACAATTTTGAATGTAAAAGTACATTCGCCCAGTTAGAACGTGCTATCTTCAGCAACTTTAGATTCAACAGAGACCCAGGTAGTAATTTAGTAACACAAAACCCGCAATCCAGATAATCCAGATGCAACTCTTCTAGGTTCTTGAACACAGGTTCTTTTGGAACCCATGATGTTGGTGTTGTGTTCATCATCTCTCGCGAACCCCTTACAGAGAGATACTTGAGTCTATGCAACCTCCCATGGTCATATTCTGAGACCATGTCAATTAACGACCCTTGGCGCCACAACAACTCTAGCTTATGTGCACCGTTCATCACCACGTTCAAAAACCAGCTCGGTAAGGTGCTCATGGTACCATCAAGGGTCAAGATAATTGAATAATGATCATACCCACCAATCATCGATCTCTTAACACTTCCGATATGTAGAATAAACTCAACCCAATTTGGAATGTGTTCTACATTTTTGGGGAGACAATCTACACTGGATATCCGAGCCTCCAAAATTCTTAAATTTGACAAGCTAGTTACCTCTTCAAAGCTAGCATTGGTTTCTTCTCCTTCACCCTCAAATCTACTCCCCCATTCCTGAAATCCATCTGAAATGTACAGTTCTTCTAATTTATTCAACTTTGATAGCACTCCTGAGGAATTGTGGACATGCGTCCGCCAACGCCAGTCAAATCCAACATCCTTAGACTGGTCAAATCTCCTATTTCTCTCAGCAACTCATTCATAGGATAACTTCTCATACTAAGAATTTCAAGCTTCTCCAGTTTTGCTACAACTGAAATATCAATTATGTGCCGACAATCGTCTAAACGGAAAACTTCGAGGTTGGTTAGCAGACTCAATGACTGGGGTAGTAATGAAATTCTAGTCCGGCTAAGATCCAAGACCCTTAATTCTTCCAAACTTTGAAAAGAAGTTTCCCGGATCTCTTCTAGGAATCTACTGTCATTTAGTAACAAAATCTGGAGTTTTGGAAATACTAACCATCCGGGTAGCTTGCTGATATAATTTTTCATTAGTGAGATTCCAGAGCAGTCCACGTAATCGAGAAAAATTCCTCAAACCATAGCCAGCTTTCACCAAAAACCCATCTTCAGATTGCGCAATCTGAATGGCTGTGTCCCAGACGACATCATGCATCCGTACAAATTTATGGTTTCCAGTATCCATAAGCAAGCTAGAATTTTTCTAGTTGACTACTGAATTTGCTGTACCTCTGGCTTCTTCGATTGTGCCGGCATATTGAAACAATCCTTTCCCTATGGCATACCTGAACAACTGTTCTATATTGATGCTACTGTCTTCTGGGAATAAGCAGCAGAGCAAGAAACATGACTTGCACTCCTCGTCTTTCAAGTAATCATAGCTTAATTTTATACGTTCGGAAGCAACTCCCTTGTCGTCTGGGTTGGCATTTTGCGACTTCTCTAGTCGTCGAGCTGCTGTTTTCCACTCCACCAGTTCTTTGTCTCCAAGTGCCCTTGCAACTGCTATCAATGCAATCGGTAGACCCATACATTCTCTAGCTACCTTCTTGGCTACATCCTCAAAATTGGTCGGTTCAAAAGATCTTCCTGCATTTTTCACAAACAAGGCCCATGAATCTTCTTCTGAGAGAACACTGAGCGTGATCTTTTCGTGGCTACCCATGACATGACAGACATTCCATATCCTTGTGGTGAATATGACTTTGGATCTGCAACTCTGAAGCATGTTGTAGCTGGGCACCCCTATGCTTGCCAGTTCTACCCTCTCCCAAATGTCGTCCACGATTATGAGGAGCTTGTTTTTTCTCATTATCTCCTTATTCAATCTAGAAGCTCTTCCATCTTCTGAATCTTCCGTCAATGTGATGCCTAGACCATCTGCCAATGTTCCTTGAACTTTTCTCAAGTCGAGGGTTTGAGTCACCACAATCTTTATCACTTGATTAAAAAGGCCTTCATTCTGAGCTTCTCGACCAGCATGTTCCACCAAAGTCATCTTCCCGACGCCGCCTATGCCATGAACCACGATGACAGTGATCTTGTCATCATTTAGCGCCTTCATAACCTTATCCATGGCCTGTCTTGTTGCTTCAAATACTTGAAAATCTCCTGTGGACGGAATTGAAGCAGGCAATACTTTACTGCAGACAAATTCCACAATGGCGTCTACAAATTCTCTCTCAGCCCTACACAAGAATCAAGGATCAAATTGGTTATTTGTCTAAAAAATAAAATAACACAAAGCACACAATTATACGGTAATTAAGATAGCCTGATGATGCGTACTTATAATTTTGTGTATGCCACCCAGATAAATTGGCCACTTTGTTCAAAGCATCTCTCCACTGCTTCACCTTCTCTGTTTTGTGTCCACCAGATTTTTCATGCCTCTTAAAAGCAATTTCAAAGCTCTTCTTCTGATATCGTAGATCAGTAGGATCGACACGATAAATAAGTGGAAGAATTCTATTGTCTTGCATGCATTGACAAATCTTTGCAAGCTCCTCCAAACACCAAGTGGAAGCAGCAAAGTTTTCCGAGAGAACAACAATAGCAAACCTTGATTGTTCGATTGCCGCCAGGAGAGTGGGAGAAATGGCACCCCCTACTTCAAGGTCTGAGTCATCCATGAATGTTTTAACTCCTCTCGTATTATTCAATCGGTCATATAATTCAAAAACAATACCCTGACGAGTGTCAGGACCCCTGAAACTCAAAACACATCATAACTCGCATGAGGAGTTGATGATGATGGAAAAGATGCAGATGCAGATGCAGCTGAAGATGATTCAGCTGCCGATGTAAGAGATACAGATTCTGCTGAGGAAGGAATAGATGCGGAGGCTGTTTGGCCCATTGAAAACCACAAACCACAAAACTGAAGAGAGCGATTGCAGGGTCAGATCACCATAAAGAGATGGAGGTTCTAGAAATTCAGGGAAATAAATTGGTAACAGATAGAGGGAGACAGAGCTTGGAGAGGAGACTTTTTTCTGTCAGACAGAGCTTGAAGATTATGGTCCTAAGATAAAATAGACAAAATACTGTCAAACACCAGAAATATAACACAAGCCAATGATCATGACAGTCAAATTAAAAAAAACACAATCCTTTCAAAAACTAGATGAGATGTTCATTTGAACTTCTGAAAGCAATAAATTCATCATCTCGCACATGAACGTTACCACAGAGGAGAAAAATTTACATAGTCATACTCATGAATCCTGACCAAATGTTAAGATGATATGATGACAGGTGCAGAAATACATGAATGTGAGTTTGATGAGTATATACAACAGTGAAAACATGGTTCAACAAACAAAAGACTGTCTAATGACACGTAAGAGATGCATAATAAGATCAAATGTAGAGAGCACAATACATACAGTATATGGATTTTACAAGTTGGCATAGGATCTGCTCATCTGCAGATTTTCAACGAATTAGCATCGTTGATTTGCTCAGCTAATAACCAATATGACTATATCTCCACTTGTATTTTGCAGTCATGCACGTTTCATCTGGAAGAGGCATTTGCTCTGTCAAATGTGAGTGAATTAAAAATCATATCAGTAAATTTTTGAATTTTCAGTCTGTTGGATTGCTGCCTGTGAACTTCAATAAAGAAACATCGTTTTCATTAACCATTTGAGAGACATTTAGGATTACAAATATTATGACACTTGCAGTTGCATTTCCACTTGATTACTAAATATGCTGCGAAGGGAGCATCAAAGGCATCACATCTTTGCACGTATAGCTTAACCAACAAATAATTGCTACAAAGTCAGATCTCTGATCATTTAGATATGCATTGCTTAACCAGCAATAATTGCTAGAATATGTTTAGGTGAAGCATCGAGAAAAAGTCATTGATTTCATTATAGGAATCGATATAACCAAGGCCGTATTGTGATTCTTATTTTTTCCAGTTTTTTATAATTAAAACAAATGCTAATAATTGTACTTAAATTTTCTATGTGGTTGTAGTGGAGAGCTCTTTTTACCTTCTTTTTGTATTGAAAATTAAATAAATCTTCTTCTTTTTTAAGATTTCGGTCACTGAATTACAGTTTCAAACAGAAAAATGTAAAAACTAAAGGAAGAAACTTCCCTCCTGGTCAGGGCTACTGACTATCAACCCCTTTTGCTGCTAACGGAGAGAGGTTAATATTCCCAAAAAACTTAACAGTATAACTGGAAATCCTAAGCCATTTGTTCTAACATTCTTCTTACACTCTTAACAAGTTGAACTAAACATACTTTGGGAATATTGGAAATCCTAAGCATTCATTTGGGTTTACTATATCCAAATACAGATTGGCCTACAACATCCAAATATCCAAACAACTAGAACGACCTCCTCTACTTTATCCATTTACCTACAACATAATACTTTTGTAAAGAATGCTGAACCAAACAAAGAACAAATTGAAATCCAAATACCCAAAGTACTAGAACAGAAATACCCACAACGTTCTTCATTAAAAAGCACAAAAATTTCACGAAAATTGGAAATTAATGGATACAAAGTCGGGGTTGGAAGTATTCTTAATAAAAGACAGATGTTGGGAAACACTTACGCAGTGGTTTAGTCCCGATAGACAGTGGAGTTTTGGTTTGGGTTTACGACAGCACAGATTGTTCAGTTTTTTGGAACAGAAGAGAAGACTCCATTGGTTTGGGTTTGCGAAAGATTTGGGAACAGAAGAGAAGTGTGTTCTTTCCAAAACTAAAAACGGAAACTCAAATGTCGTTGATAAATGAAACAAAGCAATACTAAAAAGGAAATAACAGATGCTTCATTTTGATTCTCTTCTGCAGGTTAGTTACAAAAAGCCTTTAAGTTGTTCTCATACTTGGTCTAGTATTGTTTTTGGTGCTGAGTTATTTAGAAAAGGTGTCAATTGGAAATGGATGGCTAAGTTCTGGACTGATCAATGGTCTCCCTATGGCATACTGTTAGAGCTTGTTGTTGATCATAAAAATATTGATATTAATGCTCTTTGTCAAGAATTTCTGGATTAACAAGGAATGGAACCTTCCACAGGTTTGTCTTCTGAAGTTGTTAATATCTTATTTGTTATTTTTATATCTGTTAATGAGTATCTAGATAAGATCATATGAGAAGGGTCTTCTTCTGGAAATTTTTTAATCAAAACTGCTTACAGGTTGCGTGATGACAATGGATTCCAAAACTACCCCTGATTCAAGAATTGGTCTATGAATATTCCTCCTAAGCTGAAAATCTTCCTGTGAACTTTTGTTTCAAGCAAGCTTTTTACTAATGCTTAGAGATGCCATAGAAGACTTACTCAGTATTCTTGTTGTCAATTCTGTCATGGAGTTCTTAAAACAATGCTGCACTTATTTCGTGACTGTCACTAGGCCAAATTGGTATGGAGTTCTTTTAATATTCCAATTAATATGAAGAATTCTTTTGCTTTAGATTGGGATGGTTGAATTTTTGTGAATTTGCTGCAGATTGGTTGCCATGTTAATAGCCTCAGTTGGAATGTGTTCTTTGTTTTTTGTTGTTGGTTCATTTGAAAATGGAGGTGTAAAGAGTCTTTGATGATAAGTTTTTGTACCCTCACAATCCTACTGAGGTTATTTAGTCTTATACTTCTGATTGGTCCAAGGCTGTGTTTAAAGCCAAAGTGCATGTGAATGAACATGTTGAGGCTTTATCTTGGATTAAACCTGGACCTGGTATATTCAAGCTGAATGTGGATGGCTCAAGAATGCGATATAGAGAAATTGGGGTTGGAGGGGTTATACGAGATAGTAGTAGTTGTTGGAGTACTGGATTCATGGTAAATATTGGCTCTGGTGAAGTATTGTATAGGTTGAGGCCTAGGGTTTGTTTCATGGTCTGTAGCTGGCTCTTAGCTTGAATATTTCAAGGCTGGAAGTGAAATCTGATTCAACTATTCTTGTTTTTTGGTTAAGAATGCTGATATGAGTCTTCATCCTTTAGGGACTCTTATCCTTAATTGCAGATCCTTATTGCAGCAATTCAGTTTTTCTCAGTTGGCGCATATCCATCGTGAGCAAAACATGACTACTGACATGATGATCAAGAATAACACTCTTCATTATAGGGGTGTTTGCATTTTCCATGAAGCTCCCATGATTGTTACTGAGACTATTATGGATGATTTGGATGGTGTCTCTAGGAGTAGAATTATTAGGGTTAGCTCTGCTAGTTAGTTGTTTTTTGTTTTTATCTCTAGGCCTTTGGCCTCATTCTCACCAAAAAGATAAAACTAAAAAGGAAATAACATATTGCTTAAATTCTAAAAAGGAAATATAGAAACAAACGAAAGGTAGCAAAATTATGTCTTAGCATAAATGGCATTCGATCGAGGAAGTTGTTGGGATATGCACCGTAAGCCTGCACCGTCAAGCATAAGTAACATCATTTATGTGGGACTATGATATATATCACGAAGTCTGTCGTACATGATACGCGACGATACCCAAAAGTCGCCGATCTGACACCGAGAAGGCACATTGCCGGTCTCACCAACATACCCTCACGGAACACGTTTTGGACATCTTATCTCACACCGAAGGAAATGTAAAGAGTGAAGTCTCCTTCTCCTATAAATAGAAGACTCCCCTCTCTTATTTGAGTCTTCTTAAATAATGACATTAATTGCTACCCTTGTAATTTGTCATTATGACATCTAAGATTAGTACAAATTAAGTGGACGTAGTCCTACCCACCGAAAGTAAGACGAACCACAATAGATCTCTTGTCGATTCTATATTGCCCTCTGACTTCGCCATAACATACATTGCATACACGCATCACCGCGTGGTACAAAACCAGTATCAATAGAAGTGCTTAACAAGTTTAAACATCTTGATCTTGTCATGCATAGTTTCAACTTTCAAGAGTATGTAAATAGGCATGTAAATATGATAAACATCAGTATGCAGTTTCCCGTACAAAAACATCTTATATGCAAAGCTTAGTTGCAAATCCTGATATAAAGTATTTTATTTATTTGAAGAGTTGTACTGAAGCAAGATAGAGTAGTAGCCAAAGCGCGCTATAGTGTGCTCAAAGCACCCATCCCTGGATGAAGTTGGTCTCAGCAGTCATTCCCATGGTCTTTGGAACATCTGCTGGTTCAGTAGCCATATAATGATGGTACCTGCTCAAACAACATTACTATACGAATTAGTATACTTTTGGCTTTCACTAATTTTCTTAGTTTGGAAACAACTTCATTAAATACCAGCTAATATAGCTTGCATTTTAGATATTGTTTCTTATCATCTCGTAACTTCTAGATGAACTGTGCTCTGCTGATTTTGTTCATGACATATAGAAGCTATGTAAATACTCATACAAAAATAACACTTCAGCTTGGTATAAGTTTTCAGAGTTGGACAAAACGTCTATGAATGCCATTACACCCAATTTGCGCACAGGCTTGAAATGGTTGGCTGAAAATTTTGAGCGATGGGTCAAGATGGGGGTGTGTTATATTTGTCACTGAAAACCTTTGTAATTCATGATATGATTCCCATTATGCGATGTATCTCAATCAAGTGCATGACCTATTTCATTTTAGCCTAAAAAGCAAGAGACAAACTAGTGTGTACCCGATTTGCAGGATAGGTTCGGGTGGGGGGTCCATGTGACCGGCTTGTGAAGAATGCAAGAAGTTGTTATTCCCAGCTGCTGCAGTATTAGAACTCCAGAAGTCTTGAATGGCTTTGAGATTCTCTCCCTCCTTCTGAAGCTGAAAATGAAGCATACGTTATAACCAACACATAGCATATGTATAGGAGAACATGATAGATTACTTTCATCTTTTTACTCATACCTTATCCCTAAGCTGAAGGTTAAGGTCTCCAAGCTGTCGCTCCTGATGTCATATTGAATTGGCAGTCATAAAAATATATAAATCATGACCAAATCACAAGAATTTATATCAAAAAGAGAAAACGATTTATTTCGATCGATAGCAAGAAAGTTTTCTTCCCCTATTCTTAGTTCTCTCTAAAGAAAGGATAGTTGGCTACAATATACTACAAGATTCTAAGCACAACAGCATTTACATGCATATATGAAACTATAGCTATTTTGCTTTTGACCAAAACACAGGTACATGAAACTATAAGCTAGCTTCTGATGACTACTGGTCTGAACTCTGAAGGAAAGCTTCACTCAGCTTGCTTTGTATATAAGGTTATAAATAATCTAGTAACAATTTTAAATATTCATTAACATCTGATTTGTGCAAGAACATAGAGATTCATGAACTATTATATGAATTCCAAAGATAAATTATTACAGGATCTCTTACCTTTTTGCGCAGGTGCTCCACTTGTTCAATCATAATCTGTGTCTACATCAATCATGATCAATCCATAAGACCATTAGTATATCTAACTAGAAGCACGATCTAACTAAATCTTATCATCTTGCTGCAGCTCTAAATCCCAATGCATATTAGCATATATGCAGTTAACACGAGCACATATGTAGATGTGTAATAAGTACCTTCCTTTGTCTGGCTAGTGTAAGAGCTCCTTCAAGCTGTTTTTCAAGATTTTGCAACTCCTTCACACTCAGTGGTCCAAGGTCTTCCCCAAGCAAATGCCTATGTTAATTGAAGATCATCACAAAATGATAGTAGTACTTGTGCACTTGGATATGTCCATTTAGTATTTTCTAATTTAATCAATCAGTAGTTAGTTGCAGACCATGACGAACTAACCTTTGAGTGCGCACAAGTGAGTCATATTTAACTCTCAGTTTTGAGACTTCTTCATACCAGCACTGGCAAAGAATGAGAAAACACATGTTCATGATAGGTTCATCAAGTCATCCAACTAAGGAAATCATGAGAAACTTAATTTGTGAAACAAGTTACTTTATGTATAGTGGCATATATATGATGTTACCTCTGTTTCCTGTTTGATGGTGTTGTCTTGAGGAGCATAGCTGCTTCGTTGGTATCGCTCAAGAGTTTGGGCCATACTAATAAGATAAATTGAGAAAAATATATCAACGGAGTTTAGTGAGGGAAAGCACATAACTAGAAACCTAAATAGCAGAACCGGACTAGAACAAAAGTACAAGCATTTGTGTGCCGCAACAAGAGATGAAATTCCAGTGATGAATTGATGTTGCAAGGAACATAGTTGTATAATACAAGTTCATTGAGCATACAGTCTGAATATCCATACAACCCAATATGATAGTTTTACAAAAAACAAAAACAATAATGAAGATCATAGTTCACTCATATATTACACTCTGGATATCAATATCATTTGATCCAGAAAAAAGATCATCAACAAACAAATCTTACTTAGTATAACTAACTTCTTAATGAAGATCAATATTTATATAGATGAATCTCTCTCATACATGATTGTGAACATTCTTGTTGAGTTAAAGCTCCCAATTAGTAGATAATTTTAGCAAAAAAGTGAATGATAGTCAGAAATGCATTGTATGATGTCTGGTTTACGGTTTAGTCAGATACTCAAGAGCAGCAGACTTGATTTTTTCAGAGCAAATTAGGATTAGGAAGCATGTTAGGCAGAAAACCAAAAGAAAACAGAAATATATCTTTGAAATTAAAGATATGAAATAATTTATTAAAATTAATAAAGCAGTTTATTCAATATTTTTCATAATAAATCTTTTGACTGAATTTCGCACAAAAGCAAACATATAAATAAAAAGGGACAAAAAATAAAAACAAAACATAATAATGGACTGATATGATCAAATAGATCACTGCACCCCAGTCAATGAGATGTATGGCTTTGAAAGAAGTAAAAGATCTAGCGAGAAATGAGAGTGTCTGTGTAAGAGCTAGTTTTTTCACCAAAATAGCAAAACAAATTTATTGGGAACTGCAGACAGATAGTCTATCATGGAAATACACATATAACCAGTTTATGCAATTTAATTTAGCATTCACCAAAATGGAGCATACAATTTGAAATCTGGAGCACTGAGAAAACATTTTCTTGCAAAACTAAAGTTTTATTACCTGGGATCATCTTCCCAGGAATGGGCAATTTTAGGTAAAACACTTTGATGAAATCTCAGACATTCAAAAGCATTTGAAATGTCCTAAAGAGTAAAGACCATGACTTTACCCAAAATGAGCAAACCCTAACAAGCTAGAAGCTTGAATTATCAGAGAATCAGAGTGCAAGATTGATCTCATATCTCCTTCTGCTTACCCAAGAATCAGATAGCTGTGCTTGATTTATCACACAGGAGATTTATATATATGTAAATATATATATATATATATATATATATGATATATAGAGAGAGAGAGAGAGAGAGTCCCAAAAAACCTAGGGATCAAAAAATTGAAGAAAAGGTACCATAGAAGCAATTATAGATCGAGATAGAACCAGAAGAAGCAGGCCTAGCTAAAACCAAAAGATAAAAGGATCTAAAGAAATGAGGACAAGTATTTTACAGTACTATATGCCCTTTGGATACTTTACTGAAAGGAAAGAGAAGATAAAGCTAAAGCCAGTCTCTTCCACAGAGGTAATTAGAAGAGTTCCATTCCTTGTCAGTCACAGGTTGTTAAACTCACATCTCATCATTTTCAGATGTTCTCAAATGACAACAACAGATCAGTCTACAAAATTAAGAACCACATTGATATACCCAGAAGGGAAGCCAAGAGAAGATCGATAGAGAGAGAGGTAGTGAAACGTGTCGATCTGTAAGTGGAAAATCTAGTAATATGCCATTGAAAGTCCCAGTCACCTGGAACCAAAACCCAGAAATTCCCAGAAGATAGTTAAGAGTGGAAGAGAGAGATGTGAACAGAGGGATAAAAGCATAAACTCTGTGAAATGCAGAAATATAAAAGCTAAAGACAAAGAGATACCACACTTAATCTCATAGAACATGAAGTGAAACCCAGAAATCCAAAAGCAGTGAACTTTGTAGAGAGAGAAAAGAAAGGATCAGAAGAGGCATATTACTACAGAAGCCAAACAACGGTGTAAACCAAGAAAAACGAGACCTTTAACAGAAAATTGTAGAGAGAAAAAGAGAGGGATGTATACCCAGCACTTGAAAACTCATAGAGCTTGCCTCGACCAGAGAAGATGATAAGGGCAACCTCAGCATCACAAAGCACAGAGAGCTCATATGCTTTTTTGAGCAAACCATTTCTCCTCTTTGAAAAAGTCACTTGGCGGTTGATCTTGTTCTCTATTCGCTTGAGCTCCACTCTTCCCCTCCCCATTTTTATCAATACCACCACTCTTCAGTCTTCACCACTTTTCCTTTACCTCTGCTGCTTTTAGCTTCTATATATATATATATATATATATATATATTCTTTATTTTTCTTATTACTGAAGATGATGTGTATTCCTCTTTCCTTGGGGGTTACACAGAAATGGTGAAGCTGGTGAAATGGGTTTTTGTCTCTGTGAGAAGTGGGAGTTCACAGTGTGTTGTTATATGGGGTTGTGTTTTGGCAGAGACAAGAGGCACATGTTCAGATTTCCATTACAGCAAAAATGGACAACCCAGTAATATTATGTTCTTTCTTTTCCTTTCTCCTTTTTTTACCATTTTGGTTTTGGGCAAAGCTGTTGGTCTGTCTGTGAGAGCAGATCGAGTTGCCTTCCTGGGTTAGGGTATTAAAGATCATCATTCAAATCCACGCGCCTCTCTGTGTTGACTGCACCGGCCAGCTGCGAGGTTGTACTGGTTGCTCACTTTGCTCCCATGTGGAGGAGAGAGCCCTGTTATTAGGATCTCTTATGAGCGCACTTAAAAATCATACATGAAGTTCATGAACAATATGGAACATGGAAATTTTGATTTGGGGTGTGTTAATAATTAGAGTGAAGAAACCTTAACCCTAACCCTAACCCTAATTGATATAAAATGGAAGATGAAGTCGGATTTATTTAGGGTGCACCTTTGTTTATTGGATTAGCAAAATGAATTTTAAAAATTCATTTTTTTAATCACTAAAAGTTTGTAACACGGCCAACGATGTCCTCCAAGAAAAACCGAGAGCCTCTCTCTCTAACCTGGTAGAGAGAGAAAGTAGATCCAAGAAAAATTCTCCTCTCCTTCCCTTCTGCCCAATCTTTGGTTCTTCTTGGATCTTGATTGAAGGCTTAAGGAGCAGGGGAGGCCCCTTTTCATCCTCTGCAGCATCTTTATGCTCTTCTCTTACTCAAGTTTTGTGGTAATTTTCCCTTTGTGGCTATCTGGCTGTCTTTCTCCACTCTAAGTTTTCTGATCTCTACTTTCTGTGATGAGTCTCCACCCTCTGTGGTGTTTTTTTCCCTAAGCTTTGTTTCAGATCTGAGGTTTCATGTCTCATTCCTTTTATCATTTTCTTTTCCCCAGCCCTTTACCTATCCAATTGCCTAGATTGAATTGTCGTTCCTACACTATCACACAACTCCCCCTCTCATCATCTCTTCCATTTTCTTGTTTTACCAGACGACCTCAACCTTTTCTCGTCGGTTTGACCAGGGTTTCAAAACTTAACTCCTTTCTTGAGAATTGCTGTTGTACCTCCACTGGGTGTGAACGAAACCAAACCAGGGGTGTTGTGTTGCATGGTGGTATCCACCGTCACTTCTGTCATTTTTATTTTTTTTCCAGTTGGGTACTTTGTTCTTCTTGTGCAGACAATTAGAAAATGGAGGATGATGGTGGACGAACTTTTGACCTCCGGTGATGAAGTGTTAGGCGTGGCAAGTCACAGCACTCTGAACTGCATATGGTGGGCAATAGCCATGGCGACGATGACTCTTACCTGCCTGTAGATCCCTGACATCTTAGATCTAGGGTTCTTGATTGTTCGTGGGATTTTGGGTTACAACTTGTATGTTAGTTTTCTTGTTGTTAGGTTGTCTATTAGGCCTTTGAGCTTAGGACTCCTAATGTTTTCTATATTACTCGTGTAATATGCTTTCATCCAATGAAGTTCCATTTGACCAAAAAAATTGGTCTGATTTAGTCGTACATGCTCAGGGACCTGTTGGATAAGGAGCCGGAGTATGTATGCAAGTTTATGTACGTGTTAACTACGGTCTAGATCTTACGGATGAGAAGACGGTGTCGTTTTTGTTCATCAATGATGGTTATCATTTTGTGGGAGGTATTTGGGACAAGGGGTTTGTTTTAAGTTCCTCATTTCTTTAATAGTTTGGTTTTTTAGAGGAATAGAATAACTTTATTGATCGAAAAAAATCATACACGAGCTCTCTCGTTTAATCTAGAAAATCTGAATATCACCTATCACTTACATTCATTGCTCTGGTGTGTAGCAACCACAACCATTCATTCCAATGCTGTAAAATTCTTCTGTTAGTAACGATCGCTTCTTCTCCTTGCAATTGAAAAACTGACGACCCAGTATGCTCGCTGCCTAGATTGAGATAACTAATGTGACAAATAAATCATTTACTTCTAAGATTCCCACTAGAAACTTTTTTTTCATTTTTTAATGAAGAGAAAAGACGATCCATTTGAACTTGAGACTTCTACTAACATTTTGTTTAGCATTATATTTTTTCCTAAATACCATGAAACTTTGCGTGTTTATAGTTTAGCATACATACAGTCGGTCCAAATAGGAAAATGAATTAAAACGTATATGTACTTGAGCATATAATGTGAATTAAATGAGAAAACCAATTTGCGCCTTCTACGATCAATGAGGCGATCGATCAGCAAAAGGAACATATATAATTGGATTCTTGATGAAGACCATGAATGAGTAGCGAACTGCTGCGTATTGAAGACTCTGAACATAACTATCAGCTAAAACAACAGCTACGTATTCAAGACTGGACATAAAACTAGCTACTATCGTACTATATACCCGCTAGAACATATGCCAAAGTAACGTACATTTTTCGATTTACTATATTGCTTCGTTAGAAAAAAATGGTTAATTTCCCAAGCCTAGCTTGGAAGTAAATCCAATCCCATTATCGATCGTGATCCCTCTCCATCCTCACCCGATCTTGTCGATGAGTCTGTAATGATGCATGTCGAAACTAAATCTCTAATAGGGAGACTTAAGCTCTCCGTCGCCGTCGATGCATGCCATGGATCGAATGGAAAAACAAAATGGTGATCTTTGATTATCCAATATATTTGTGGGAATTGCCTTAAACTTGGAAATTCTATGTTGTGTCGTCTCTTCTTTCTGTAATGCCATTATCAGGCTTCTGGGGTTGATAAAATGTCATGCTCAAATGTCCATTTCAAGTTCCTTGGAAGTTTTTGCAATGGCTATGTGGTTGGTTTGTCAATTTAAACTAGTCCTGGGAATTTGCTTCAATATTTATGGTAGCCAGCATGAAAACGTTCTTTTCATTTAGCATGTGAATCGAGCTCCAATTAATTAGTACATATACATCGCCCCATTACAACTACGTACGTTTGTCTTTATCACTATTGGAAAAAAATGGATTGAAATCTACTATAGATTAGATGATGAGATACGTTGGCAGAAGTAAGAATGGTAATAAATTGTGGCTAGGAAACCTAATTAGGAAGTTAATCTCTATATTTTGGATATTGCAATGATTTTTAAGGGTTTAGATCTCAACCATGGGAGACTCAGCCTTACCTATGGTTCCGGCTATTTTATTAAAAAAGAGAAACAAAAGAGTACATGAAGAGAATTGAGGACATACACCAAAACCTCTCCTGAAAAAGAAGAACAACACTAAAACATGAGAAATTCTAAGGACAATTAACAACGAAGAACAAATTTGTTGTTGTTGCCCAAAGTTACAAACCAAAAAACAGTTATAAGATCATAAACTAAAACTATAGATAGGAGAGCCTACTAAATCACCTAAATAAGCTGCAAGTGCATAAGGTGGACATGAATCCCACTAATGAACTACTGCAAATTAGCAAAGCAGTTAGCAACACTATTACCCTCCTAATAAATATGAGATACTTTCACATTTATAGTAGCAAGAATAGTTTGACAGTAAAACCATTGAGAAAGACGTTGAGGAGAAAAGCAAACGAGGATTAAGATTTTAGGGAAGTCGATCCATGACTAGCTAGAACATATATGGGACTTAACTTTCAAATTAACACTATATGAAGATGCTAAATCAATAAGAATGTTTTTATTTTTGGAGATCAGTAATGGAAAGTTGTGAGATAACCCATCATATTAAGCATAATTTAGAATGATTTGCAGGGTGCTAAAAGTAACTAGATATGTTTGAGAACCAATAATAATTAAAACACTTGAAGTGTATGATACTCAATGATTGAAGATTTACCTTCAATACAAACGAGATTTTTTTGAAAATATAGTAACATTAACTGAAATACTCAGTTTCTCTATGGGTGTACCGTACTATTGCCGAGTTTCTCTATTACCCATGCATGCAGTTGAATCCAAATAAATTTCAAGTTTATATCTCTTATCACTTATGGTATAGTACTAGAGTGGGATGTTGCTCGCCAATGATGAATACAACTCAATTATGACGCGTTTATTTAGTTGGAATGAAATTCATCAGAAAAAAGAGATGAAAGGAATTCAATGTGAGACGGAATAGAATAGTATGTGGAGATTTCAATTTCATTAAGTCGTTTACTTATAAAATGAAATTGGAATATGAATGAAACTAATTGTGATTGATGTTGTTTATTTATCATAGGAAATTGAAATGAAACTAGAATAATTACTAAATTACCTTTTAATATATATATATATATATATATATAAGAATAGTACATATGACAAACGGACTACTGTCAATTTTGATATTTCAAGTTTCAAAACAATTGAAATGGTACATAATGTTTAAAAATAACACACTTTTAATACATGTTATCAATAACACCGTTAGGTCTGCGTAATTCCTCATTTTTTCAAAAGGTGGTTTTGGGTTTTTTTTCCACTCTTTATTTTGAATCATAAGTCAACCCGATTTTATAATATAACAAACAGTACAAGTAATAACTATCTTTCGACACGACATATAGAATTATTCCATATGCCTACTAAACATCTATAGCTACACACCACACTAGCTCTGAATATGTGTCACCTTACCTTGTATTAAAAAGAAAATCTGACATCTCCTCCTCTCAACGCCCTAAACTAGCCTCTGAGAGAGAATAAGCTTACAATAGTCTGTTTGGCGGTGCGCCTTGTCAGCGTTGTTGACGGACGGACCAAAGAGATCCTTGGCCGGTGATGGAAGATCTAGTTTAAGTATAGGTCACTGGGGGTTGACGACGCAGTCGAAGGCGCTTGGAATGGGAAAAGGTGGTGAGCGCCGATGGTTTGACAGCAGGATGGCATGGCTGGACCTCGATCTTGGCTATGTCGGAGGGAGACTTGAATTTGATCTAGATTGGAAGGGTCAGAGTCATTCTACAATGGTGGTGACCCGATCTGGGTGTACAAGTTTGGATCTGATCTTGAGTGGCTTTGCTCTTGTTTTCAATCTGATATTGGTTGGCTAGAAGGGTTCAATTCTTGTGAAGGGAAAGTCTTGTTAGCGAGAAGGATGTGGTGGAATCAGCGTCAGAGCATTAGGGCAGGCGAAGAGATGGCGACGTAATGGCTTCTAGAACTTTCACTTGGGCTTAGGTCTGGTGATGTATATGGGCTTGGGATTCCTGGGCTTTGTACCCATGTTAGTATTGTTATTCCTATTTTCTGCTATCTTATGTTTTATTACTAGCTATTTTTGTTTGGTTTTTTGTTTTTGTTGAAATAAATCTCTATCACTCTATGGTGAGGCGGTGTGGGCTATGTCCTGGTAGGTGCACTCAACGTGTCATGTCTATTCTAGCGAGGTTGCGAGTTTCTTGTTTCGTCAAATGGTTGCAGCCTCCTAGTGACAAGATGAGATTTAGTGTCACTATTACTATCTTCCAGTGGCAACATTCTATGAAAGTTGTTAGATATAGTAACTTATGGCTCTGCATGAACATTGTCTTTCTCGTATGTCGCTTAACTTGTAAAGTAAATTGAGTAGCCAATGATGCACTCCTTGCTAAATGGTGCTTGTTAGGATGCATATGATTATTAACTCCTGATATTATTTCAGGATGGTTATTCAATATGGGGTTCAGGATTTATGTCCCCCTATATCATGCGGTTTCGTTAATGGTTAAGGCTTGAGGGCGGCTGTTAGCCCATATTAAAAAACATTTATAGCTACACTAGATCTCTAACAATCAAAAGTACATTCACCTTAAATAAATCGTAATTGTTTAGTCTCTACCCCCTTAGAAGAAAGAAAATAGTACTGCTAAATTTTAATAATTTATTACTGCTAAATTAAGGAGTGACAGATTTGCCCTTCAAAGTTTAATGAAAAACACATTAGATAACAGAGAATATAACAGTATTTTTGGTTGAGATTACAAATTCATATACCGTTATGATTGTTTTGAAACTTGAAATACCAAAATTAGAGTGGACCATTTGTCATGTATTGTTCTCAAGGTTCCGAAAAAACGTTAGGCGCTACCAGGGCAGGCAGTCAGCGCCCAGACAGTTTTATATTTTTATATATTATTATTTATTTAATAAATATAATTATATAAAAAAATTATAAAAAAAACACTTTTATGTTCCAAAATAGAATAAAATACTTCAAAAATAGACAAAATAAAACAACCATGTTAATAAAAATAATAATAAAAAAATATTGCGTCATTCATTTAGACTTTAAAGTAGAATATTGTGTTTTTCGTATTTAATTTTACTAATTTTTGATAGGCTTTAATGTATTTCATATTTAAAAAAAACTAATCATGCCGATTTTTGCGCCACCTAGGTGCCGCTTTGCCCGCCCAGCCCACCTAGGCGGCTGATTTTTGCACTGACGCCCAGCTTTTCTAATTCAGGGGAAATCGAAACGGGGACCTGTCACCTAGCGCCTAGTCGGCCCTGGGCGCAGACTTTTAGAACATTGAATTTGTTCTTGAAATTTTCCTTTTAAAAAATATAAGAATTTGAGATTATTGTAATTATGTGAGGATATTTTGGGTACATAAAAAGATCATTCCAGATAGATCATTTCCAAACTCATCTTCCCCCTTTTGATATTATAAATTTGGGTTATCAAGAAATTAATTCCGAGTTTACAAATGTGACCCACAACAATTCTCATTCCACATTATGCAAGTGAACTCATGAATTCTCCTATCACATAATCATTCTCACACATTTCAATTCTATTCCAGGTTAGTAATCAAGTTGATAATAATTTAGATGTGAAACTCATACTCAAGTTTGAATCTTGTTGACATTCGTCGATGTTAAATTTCATTATATATATACATATATATATATATATATATATATATATTTTGATTGAAAATTTTTATTATACTCTTAATAGTTAAGAATAAGAAAGCGTTATCACAATATTCAAGACAGTTATTTTCATTTGTTTTTACTTTCTCAAAAATACTGTTTTTCTTTCTCCAAAATGCCTTTTTGTGTTCCTTGGCATGTTCCTTTACTTTTCTGATGAGATTCATCAAAATATGGTGATTGAGGAAATTAAGTATTGACGGTTGGACACCAGAACCCATGGCTGATGCTTGCCAATGGTTCGTGTAAACGCCAGCTTCCACAGATGATCGGCGCGTGAATATCATGCGCGTGTGAGTAGTTATCTTCTGCCCAAGATAATTTTGGAGGATTTCATTTCATGATCTCATAGTCGTACAAGCCCTTTTTTTGGTTTTGGCTTCAACTATGGACCACTACATGAGTCATCTGATAATGATGTGCTAAAATTTACTTTTTCACTGTAATAATTCAAGGTAAAAAATCACACTTGTTATGAATTTGGTCATACAGCCAAAAATTGAGATGAAAAACGAGAGCCCACAGATCGATCCTCAACTCAAACTATTGGTGTACACGATGCACTAAATAGTTATCCAATTAATTTCAATGACCAGCTTGATTGAAATAGTTGAACATAGTCGATAATAGTTTTGTTCAACAAAAAGTTAGGTAAGAGCTTGTTTACGCACATAATCGATAATAATTGAATATAGTCTATAGTCGTCAAAAATGTTATATTGATAAAATGACATAAACATAAAACAATTTCAGTTTCAGGTCATTTCTGCACCAAAATATATATATATATATATATATATATATATATATATATATATATATATTTCAACATCATATGCTGCAAATTTTATTATCTATAATAGCTGCTAAAAGGCCACCATATCACCCTGCATTACCTAAAGCTGTCAGCAATGGATCTCATATTTAGAACTAGTCTTGCTTGGCCAAGTTTGTTTGAACCGAGCAATACCAATTACAAAATAAAAGTTGATATTTCAGTACTAGAGCTATTTACATGTCAATTTTGATTAAAAATTGTTAGGATAGTTATATAAACAGAAAAAAAAATATATAGTTGTGTCCAGAAGGCTTTGTCCACCACAATAATGCAAGGAAGCATGCTCTTACTATCTATCTTGTGCCAATTTTCTTTCTTTATAGCCTACAGGATGTCCCAAATTGTACATATAATTCAGCAGAATTGGCAAGAAATATGTACAAAATGCCCCATTTTCTTCAACCATACATCTCCCACTACCCAAAATTTTACCACAAAGGGTGTGCAAATAGGAAATAGGTTGAAAAAGAAGGAGTGCTATGGTTTATAAAAATAAAGTGACATATGGCATTGATAATATTCCCCAATGAGTGCAGTGTCCCATCTTAGGGTCTATTGAGTGGTGGGGATGGTTAGGGGTTTCCATTTTAGGAAAGCTTTGATGGCTGTGGTTGTGCTCTTCAATGCACATTTCCCATTTTCTGCTACCCCCTCATCCACTGAGTTTTCAAGTCTGGTATGAGTCCCATGTCTTTATTTGCATGTAATGATCAATGGGGACATAGAGTAGTGCTTTATTTCTCAAGAATTGTAATTTTCTTTCCTTTTTGTTCAAAGAAACTAAAATTTACGTGGTTTATTTTGTGATGGTGGTTGTGGGTAATAATGTGGATATTTACACATGGTTGAGGCCTAGCTAGTAGGTTGGGGTTTAAAGAAAGGTTTAATTGGCCTTGAGGCTTGATGGGTACATGGGTTTAATAGTTTGCTGGTTTTTATCTGTGAAAGTTTAGGACTCATTGAAGTTGGACATATATATATATGGTGCCAAGATTGGGGAAGATGAGGATGAAACTTGTACCAACTTCTTTGTTGTTCAATGTACCAGAAAAAACCATGGTGTGTCATTTTCTCAATCAATTACCCACCAGTAAGAAAAGCTGCACCATCATTGCATAAAGGACAGTCATAATCTGAAAAGTTGAAAACAAAATGCAGGAATGAAATTTAACCATGAAAGGAAAAAACTAGAGGTCATATTGAATCACAAATTTCATATGTTTTTGTATTTTCGGATTTATGAGTGGGCTACGTGGATTTGGGTTTATGGTCCAACCCAAATTGCCTAGCCCAAAGAATTACATCCTAGGTTCAAAACAGACTAGTCTAAACGAATTGAGAAGAAACCGAAGCAGAAGCCTTGAGAAGGAAAGATAACGAGAGAGATGGCCGAAGCAGCACAACCACCGAAGAGAGGACCTCCCCCTCATCGCCCTCGATTTGCCCCTGTCGATCGCGAAAAGGTTCCCTCTTTTACCCTCTTTCGTTTTTATCTCTTGGGTAATGTTTTGTTTGATTTTTCGTTCTTTTTTACTGTTAGTGATTTTTGGGCGGTTCTTGATTTGCAGACTTGCCCCTTATTGCTTCGAGTTTTCACCAAGGTATGTTACCCAATACCCGTGATCAGTTTTGTTCTGGGTTTATTTGGAATTCCAAGTTTTTAGCTTCAATTTGATTGTTCTGTTAGATATATGATTTTTTTTCAATGATAAAGTTTTGTTTTTGATAATTGAGAATGTTGGTTGAGGACTTTGAACTTAAACAAGAATTTTTTGTTGTAATGCACGCTCAACTTTTGAGCAAGCCCTTTGTGAAAGAAGGAATGTTCTCCCGAATGATCATTACAATGCGGGGATTAGGATACGGTGATAAGATAGCTGCATGGCCTGTAGAAGTATAATATGGAAACTGGTGTATAATTTTCTCAAATTCGGATACTCTGTTCTGTTGTGTGATTCTGACAAAAGAGTTGTGTCTGCTTAGCGTAGGTCTAGTTCTTAGCTGTCTGTGTCACATGCGGAAGTTATGCTCATGGTTGTGATTTCCTTCTTCAATGTTTTTATAGGCTGGAAGCCATCATGTCAGTGACGATTTTGCAGTGAGAGGCAAGGAGCCGAAGGATGAGGTTCAAATCTATACATGGAAGGATGCTTCCCTTCGCGAGTTAACTGATCTGGTAGATCCTCTCTCTCTCTGATGTATATATGATTTATCACTTTGTGGCTATAATCATTCCTGCATTTTTGAACAAATGTATATATTTATTTGCATAATATACCAGCAGTGGAGGATAGTTCTTGCCCATGTGGTGCTTCAGTGAATCTGCTTTTATTTTGATCAATCTATAATTGATTGTAATTCCTTTTCAGGTCAAGGAGGTTGCCCCCGCAGCAAGACGGAAGAATGCAAAACTGTCTTTTGCTTTTGCATATCCAGATAAGCGTGGCCGTTTCATAGTTAGAGAGGTTAGTTATCCTTCCTCTCGCTTAAGTCTTTTCTTTCTCTCAGTATCCACACACACACACATCGTCCCGGGTTTCATAATTCAATTATAATGAATAAATAGAATGAAATAGTAAGACCACCAGATATCTGGAATCCTTGGGATAAAGGTGCTAAGCAAGATTGTATATGTAGTGATTTGAAGGTAGTTTACTGATGGTGTTAGAGGGGACAGAGGCAGATGTAGGGAGTGAATTCAAAGGAAATTCATTCAGTAAGGACATACACCTGTTAAAAAGGCTGCCAATCATCTGGTGGAGTTCCTCATCCTCTTAGAACACTGTATACCTATAATCTAACTGATTCATTAAAAGGGAATAAGTGGCAGTACTAACTAGTCAAATAGTCACAAGCAAAAAGGTCCTCTTTCTGCTTTTTACTAATGCAGTGGTGAAGGTTCTTACATGTATTTAACTATTATGCTTATGCAATTCAATAGTCAATATTTGACTTGAGTTCTCCCATTTACAATTTCTGCATGAAAGCAATTTCTGTTGGATGATTATGTGGCTTATTCGTCGATAGTGATGTTATCTTCATTTGGCACTCATGGTTTCATGAATAACCAAAAATTGCAAAAAATAAAATAAAATAAAAAGCAAAACAAATGATGTTGATATTCCTAGTTATTTCAGTATGTTTGAAGTTTTTCTCAGTGTAAAATTGGATACGGTTGCTTGATTGATTTTGGACATTATTACTTGATAAGATCAAGGCCAAGTCTTTTGTACTGATATCCTAATTTTAATTTTCCTTATTAATTCAGTATGTCTGAAGTTTTCAAATTGGTTTTGGCTGCTTGATCTTGATTTGAATTTTGGATACTGATAACTTGATAAGATCAGGGCCAAGCCTTTTGTACTGGTATCCTAATATGAATTCTAATGTTACACCTAGTTGCGACTTGACAGCTCTGGTCTAAGATTTAATCACTAGTAAATGTGATTGCACATATTTCTTATGAATTGATGCACAAATTAGATTCCGGATGGTTTCTGATCTAACTGAATTCCATTGCTGCATGAAGGTGGGGCAAACCTTTGCTTTTGGAAATGGAAGACTCGATGACAAGATTTTGGCTGAGCTTGACTTTGAGGTAAATATGATCTTTATTGGCTTTATATATCTGATGATATTTATGTTCCTGGCTGATGTTCTGTGATATGCAGATTGGAGATTACTTGGACGTGGCAATTATGTAGACAAGCTGTCATCGGTGTTTTGATTTTAATGTTTAGTTTAATATTCAATTTGAGTCGATGTCTGTGCTTTTATGGTTTAGCAGATTGGAATTTGGAAATCCTTTCGAGTTTATGGAACATATATATGCAACCACAGAGAATGGTTAGATTTCTACTTTGTTTCACATAGTTGGGTGTACATTGTACTTTACTTTTTTGTTTCTTAGATTTAGAGCATATTATATGCTAAGATTCTTGGATTACCCAGTCTGCGAGTCTTGTAACTGCAAGTTATTTAATTTTAATAAAACTAAATTTAATTTTAATACGTGATGAGATTGAAGCTTTTGAGCGTAGTTTAAGTTAGTTTTGAGCTTTTATATTCTCAGGCAATTTGATGTAACAATGTAGTTCATTGTGAGATGACAATATGAAGATTCTGAAGTGTCATTGTGTGGAGAACTAGTCCGCTACAACTTCATTGTGGACGTTCATTATGAAGAACAAATCCACAAAGAAATGAAAGAATTGTGAATAATGGCATTTCATTTTTCACCGGCTTTTACCATGCTGCATGCAAATACAGACTTTTATAATATTTATGTCGGATAGGTTTTACCATTATAGGCGGTCAAGTTGGTAAAAGGCTTAATATAGAACCTTCATATCCTATGTTTGAATCCCGACTCTAATTGGAGTCAAATTCCAAATTTTTGGTGGGGAGGAAGCGTTTTGACATGACCTCTTAGCGTAGATTAATCACTGGACACAGAAAGTCTTTGGAATACCGTTGTTAATACTCTTAGAAAGAAAAAAAGTCGGGATGATGAGATGCTCAATATTATATTGGAACATATTCAGATTACAGGTGACAAACGGGCCGGACTATCGGGCTTCGGGCCATGCTTGAGCTGGCCCACATCTTAACGGGCTCGGGTTTAGGCTGACCCATTTACTCAAATCTAAGGCCCAGCCCGGCTCATGGCCCAAGCCGATAACATATTGGGCCGTGCTTGGGTTGGACCGGACCGAGCCCATTAACGGGCTCTCGTTTGTAGTTAAAAATAGAAATTAGTCCAAAATTGATATCATAGTATATCAAAACAAAAACAAATGAAAAATAACTCACATTTTCTATTGATCATTTGTTTTCTTTGCCAACAAACTAAAGAAATATATGATATATGAATCATATGATCATTATTTATACTTGATAATGTTTTAGCAAAACTTTTTATGGGTCTAAAAGAATCAAAATGAATAATTATTAGTATTTATAAGTTATTGTTCATACTTAAAACAAAATTTATATTATTTATACATATATAATATTCATATTATAAAGAAAATATATATATTTAAAGTGGGCCGGGCAGTGAGCCTTAACTTATGGTGTTTGGGCCGGGCTGGGCCGGGTCTGTGGGCCCATTTTTCTAGACCTAGTCCGGTCAATTATGATAACTTGTTTGGGCCGTGTTGGGCCGGCAACGTACTCGTACCGTGTCAGACCACTTTTAAACGTGTCGTATCAGTGCTTTATGGCTCGTTTGCCACCTCTAATTCAGATATTCTATAAGCTTATTGTATCAAATATACCGTCTTTACACCTCGTGTATGATAAACACTTTTACTCTTTTTGAGCCTCGTCTCAATTCTCTTCTCGTTTCAAAATTTATGTTGTTGTCACAATGGACCGTTGCCAAAAGCACAAACATGTTTAATAACAAAAAAAGAGGAGTCGTGTATATAATATATATTTAACAATCAACAATTAATAGCTCATTTCGTTTATGCTCACTTCGTTTATGTTCTCTTCTCTCTAGAGGCGATGAAAAATATACCAGTGTGAGGACGAGTTTTTAAAATCTTTTATTATATATAATAATACAATAAAAAACCAAAAAAAGAAATATAATTATTTTTGAAATAAAATTCCATGGCACTATATTCAGAGATTTTTTTTTTCACTAACAAAATAAGATTTCAAAATGTCCATAAACTCTTAAGGCATCTCTAATAATTGGTCTAAAATCTAAACCCAAATTCTAATTATTTTTCACATATGTTTTTGATTTCCAACTAATGAAAGTCAAACCCAAACTTATTCCAATCATTAATCATTTTATATATCAAAATATTTAACCACACTATAAATTTATAATTTATATAATGTAATTATAAAATAGTATGACTCATACTCCACTAAGCTCCTAAAAATAGGATTCCTGTTGAGTCATAACAGAACACTATTTAGGTAAATCATATTTTATGTCAAGTTTGGGTTTAGGTAATAATATTTTATAAAACCTAAACCTATTATAGATTTTAGACCAATGATGGAAGATGTCCTTATATCTATTCCCATTAACAAAATTTTTAACATTTTATGTCTTTTTCTTGACCAAATTACCCTTGTAGTCTATTTCTCTCATTTCTCCTGTGTCGAACTCAGATCTCATTCTCTCTCTCTCTCTCTCGCTCTCTTCATTTGTCCTTCATCTTCTCTCTCTATCTCTATCTCTCTCCATCTCTATCTCTCCCTCCGTCAACCCCTCGCCTTCTCGATCTCAAACACCCCTTCACACATTTTTAGAGCTTCTGACGACCTCAATCGATACTTAAGCAAACGAAGACGTTGGTGAGCCCGAGCAGGTAGAGGCGCAAGGCGACGACTTTGTAGCTGTTGTCGAGCACGATCATGCTCTGATAAACTTATTCTCTATTCTATTTGATTCCTGAAAAAAATAGATTGAAAGTCGTTTGGTTTGTTGTTTTGTACAGTAGCTAAACGTAAATGGCACTCAATGTGTTCATAATTGCATCTATTTACTTGTACAGATTTTGATTGAATTTTAAATGTCGGGATGTGTAGGTGGCATGATGCTGGTACTTACGATGTGAAAACCACGACGAGTGGATTGTTCAATGAGAAATAAGGAATAGTATACTCACGGTGCTAACAAAATTTTTTTTTGGTTATAGAGGGGGCACTAAGGCCCAAGAATAAATAACAAACAAGAAAAGCTAAGCATCAATTGGAAAATCAGTTCTCCTAGCTCTAGCAACACCATACAGATCATCAAGGTAAGCAGAGACGACAAAAATAGGAGGCTTAGGCAGGATGATGAGACCGGAAGCATGATATATGCTCATCTTGGCAAGGGAGTCAGCAGTCATGTTGCATTCCCTGAAAATGTGACTGAACTTGATATTAACCATATTGGAACTGATAAAGTGGCAGCCTGCAATGAGAGATCCAAAAAGATGACAACAAATATCAGCACGCTAAAGCAGATTCATGAGGATAGCAGAGTAAGATTCAACTTCCAGATGCGTAATGTTCAAATTTCTAGCAATTTTCAAACCATAGTAAATACCCAAGGCTTCAATATCCACAATAGCACCAATAACAAGATTAACCTGAAAACCAGTAATCCAAATACCATTCTGATCTCTAATTACTCCCCCAACACCAATATTCCCAGAGGTTAAAGATCTAGAACCGTCCACATTTAACTTGAAAAAAATTTCAGGAGGCATTTGCCAAGTAAAGAGATTGTAATCACAGTCCATAACTATTTTGGCTTTGACAGCAACAGAATTCCACTCAACAACAACATTTAAAATAACTTTCTTAGGATCAAAAGGAAATACAAAACTAGAGTCAAAAATTTTCTTATTTCTCCACTTCCAAAGAAATCATCAAACTCCAATAAAAATCACACCACTTAATGCCCCTGCGTGTACTGATTGTACAACTAAGCTGAGCATGTCACCAACCTTGCCAATCCAGAGAAAAGGAATTAGAGATAGAAACAGGCTTAGAAATAGAGTTCCATACCAACTGAGCTTGGGAGCAATCTCTAAACAAATGAAGAAGACTTTCATCAACATCATTGCAGGTGGAACAAGTGGAGACATCAGTAAAGCCTCTTCTGGCTCTTTGAACATTAGTCAGCAACTTTTTATATAAAACCACCCACAGAAAGGTCTTTTGCTTAGGAGGAATATTAAAACTCCACATTTTCTTCCACATATGATCAATATGATGATTAAAATCAAAAATTGAGTTATAGGCAGACTTTACAGAAAAACAGTCATTTGAGGTAGCAGTTCAAATTTTGGTATCCTCTCCACAACCCTCAAAATTAGTAGGAATATTCACAATGATCTCAACAATATAACTAGAGAGAAACAACCAAGAGGTCAAAATTCCAACCAAAATCATCCCAAAAATCACACACATGAGCAATATGATTTATAGCAATATTAGGGAGAGCATGAGAAATAAGAGCAGTAGGAAGGGCCCAATTGTGAAACCAGAATTTCACTGTTTTTTCATCACCAATGCGCCATGAAAGACTTTTTCTAAGTAAAGTAGCACCATGAATAATACTTCTCCACGTTTGAGAGCAGAGGGAGGTTGATAATTATCATCAATAATACTTTGATTCTGCAGATACTTGGCCTTGTAAATACTAGCCCAAAGACCAGAGTCTTCATGTCAAATTCACCAACCAGCTTTAGCAAGCATAGCTTGGTTCATATCAAAAGTTTTCTTAATTCCATGGCCACCAAGCTGTTTCGGTTGACAAACAGTGTTCCAATTAACCAAATGAACCTTTCTTTTGTTTTCAATATCACCTCAAAGAAAGTCTCGATTTAATTTGTCCAATTTATCACAAAGACTAAGAGGAAATTTGGCAGTCTGCATTGCATAGTTAGGGATAGCAGAAGAAACAGACTGTATGAGAACAAGCCTATCTGCCATACTGAGAGTTTTACTTTTCCAACTGGATAATCTACTCTGAACCTTGTCAAAAATGTTAGCATAAGTGAACTGGTTAACTCTTTCATGAACAAGAGGCATGCCAAGATAATTTCCCAGATCATTAGTAAGAGGAGAACCACATATATTACTGATATCAGAAGCCTTGCTACTACATGTATCAGGAGAGCAAAAAATAAGAGATTTCTCATAGCTCACAGCCTGACCAGATAGAGAGCAGAAAAGATCCAAACCTCTTTTCAAAAGAGTAGCTTGTTCAGTAGAAGCTTCAGTAAAGAGCAATAAGTCATCAACAAAAAATAAATGAGAGACTTTAGGACCAGATAGAGAAGCCCTGATTCCTTTCCATTGACCAGTATCAACCAAAGAATGAATCAGATGTGAGAGTTTTTCCATACAAAGCACAAAAATATATGAAGAAAGGGGGTCACCCTGCCTAATACCCTTTGGCTGTGAAAAGATTCAGTAAGCTCACCATTGAAGGTTATTTGAAAACTCACAGATTTGATATAGTGCATAAGAAGCTTCATAAGAGAATGATGAAATTTTGATTCATACAAAACCGTCTCAATAAAATTCCAACTCAACATGTCATAAGCCTTGGCTAAATCCACTTTCCAAGCAAAGAAACCCAACTTTCTTGAAGACTTCTTAAACTTGAAGAGGAGCTCCTGAGCAATCATTATATTATCAGAAATATTCCTATCAGGAACATAACTCATTTGATTAGGACTAATCAAATCTTGCATAAGAGGCCTAATTCTTGCCACAATGATTTTCGAAATCACTTTATAAACAATAGTACAAAGACTAATAGGCTTGAAATTTACCATATGCTGAGGCCCCTCAATTTTTGGAATTAAAGCAATTATTGTGTGATTTAAGCCTTGGGGAATACAACTGGTTCTAAAAGCATCAATGACCACCTGAGTAAGATCGTTGGAGCAAAGATTCCAATATTGTTGAAAGAAAAAAGCAGAAAATCCATCATATCCGGTAGCTTTAAATTTACTAATGGAAAAAAGAGTTTTTTTTAATTTCAGGCAAAGTGATAAGGGCATAGAGAGCATCCATGCACTGCTTATCAATATTAGGAAAGAGGCATTCAATGATGAACCTGGAATCATCAAAAGATTGCATAGAAAAGAGATTTGTGAAAAACTCAACTACAATATTCTTCATATCCTTAGAATCAGTGTGCCAACTATCTTGAGCATCAAAAGCCCCTCAATCTTATTTCTTATTCTTCTTCTTCTTCTTCTTCTTCTTCTCACAAGAGTAGTTAAGTGGAAAAACCTAGTATTTTTATCACTGTTCTAACAAAAATTTGAAGAAGCTATTGATTTTTGTGGCAAAAGTATTTAGTCTAAAGATTGATTGAAATAAGAGTATGAAGCCAAAAAGAATAAGGCAAATCCTTCTTAGAATATTTTGATCCACTGTCAATATAAGACATTACTAGGGGTGGTAGACGTCATATTGAGGGTAGTTTACGAGGTAGTATGCGTCATACAGAGGGTAATAAATGATATATTGTGGGTAGTAGGCGTCATACTGAGGGACAGTAGACGACATATTGGTCGTCGGAGTCCGGTCAATAGTCATCGGTCGTTAGAATCCGGTCATAAATTTTTTATTTCATAATAAACTATTATAATTGTCTATTATAGTTTATTTAATTTATAAAGAACATAATTATTTTTTTAATATATAAAGTGACTAGTGAAAATTTATAAATATAATAAAATAAAATCTTAAATTTAGAGCCATTAGTATTAACTTCTTTTTTCATTAATTATTAGTTTAATTGCGCAGAACGAAAAATACAAAAAGGATAAGAGTAGGACATCGGGGCGAGAGAAAAAGAGACATAGACGACGGTGGAGGAACAACTCCTAAAAAAATCGGAGGTAAAAGTCACACTCCTCCCAACTCACTCGTCCACTTTTCCGATGAGGATTCCTATTTTCTTAGCCCATTAGAGCCCTCTCTCTAATCTCTGACCTTTTTCTTTTTATTGAAGCTGATTTAATTCCTGGCATCGATTCGCAAATGGCTGTGAAGCGCGGGCTCCACCGGAACCGAGCCGCCGGATCTCGATTCCCTATCGCGGTTTTCATATTCGTTCTCTTCCTCGTTCCTTTGATTTTCTTCGTCGGCCGTGGCCTCTACACCTCCGGTATGGCCTCCTGCTCTCTCAGTTTCTTTAATTAGGGAGAATGTGTCTTGTGTAATTTAGGTTTTGCAGATCTCAATTAGGTTTGCAGTTGAGGACAAATTTACTTTGCTTTATCGTAATTGCTCTCTTATTTGCTTCAGAGAAGCATTTAATGTCCTGTTGGTACAATTTCTGTTCCGAAAACCAGGAATGCTGTTTTGTATTCCTAGTGCTAACATTATATGGTGTCCGGGTTTTGAGCTGTTAGGAATGCACATTTGTTTCAGACTTCGCAGGCATGTGTTTCGATATATTGATCATAAGAGTGTGCCTTGCGGTATCAGGATCGGGAGTTTAGCTTTGTTTCAGACTTCGCAATCGTGTATTTCGATATAGTGATCATAAGAGTGTGCCTTGCGGTATCAGGACCGGGAGTTTAGTTTTGTGTCGGTACTTAGATGGTCAATTTTAAGCAAAATTTAAAGATATTTGAATGAAACTCAAGTCACGTGTCCTTAGTTTTTAACTTTTTATGGTCCTAGCCTGGTTGTATCTGTATTTAGCCAGTATGGCATGATGGTGTTTTGATACTGTTGTGGTGGATAACAATACCATGTTAATGTTGCATGTGCTATTGCTGTTACTATAATAATGTGATATTGGTTAAATGATGTTTAGTCGTAATCCACTAGTTATTTGTACCACTTTTTAGTAGCTGATATAGTGGAGGTAGCGAGTTCTGAAGCCAATTACCAAACCTCAATGCAACTGAAATTGATATATGGAGTATATAGACGACTCTTATGTATCTTGATTTGGAGTATCCTCAGAAGCTTACCTAATATTTTAGTTGTATAAGTTATGTATCCTGATTTGGAGTATCCTCAGAAGCTTACCCAATATTTTAGTTTAGAAGTTGCCCATTATCATCTTGTTGGTGGCCTGTAATTGAGCCTAAAGTTCACGATTATGTGATGGAACTGGTAATCGTGTGAAAGTTATGTTGAAAAGATATTGGTTTATATGTTGAGTACTTCTATTGTGTACTCGGGTTCTTGTTATAAGTTGTAATTATGAAGAGTTGAAGGTCAATCCAATGACATATTCATTTGTAAATTTAAATATTAATCGATGGTTGTTATGTACTTTGTTTTCTCTGCAAGTTACATGTTCATGTGAGACTCTTCACTCTTCACTAGATCTGATTATTGCTATTTGTGCAGATCAAAATGATTATGTATCTGGTCCTGGTGGAAAGGTATGGCTTCATGCTTGCATTGATTTCTCCCGTAAATCTTGTATGCATACTGGTTTTTACAATTAAGTAAAATAAAATTACAAACTGTTTTGAGAACCCTGTTCTTGGTGCAGACTTTGGATTGGAGGGAGCGAGTGGCGCTGCAACATGCCAAATCTCTTTTTTCGAAAGAGGTGAGTGCAACTCTACTAAATTTATGTTCTTTGCCCATTTTTGAGTATATAGACGTGGTCATAGTTTTTCTATTTTGCTGAGTCTTCCTAACCAGCTTTCTTATTGGATCAATGTATTAGGTCATTGATGTGATTGCAGCCAGCACAAATGACATGGGGCCTTTGAGCCTTGATTTCTTCCGAAAAAACAATTTGTCAGCTTCGTGGAAATTCATTGGGGAAAAGACATCGGTTGTAGCAGATCCAGAGGTTAGTATGTGTATTATGCTTTCTGCTTGGAGTTTTGTCTATTCTGTATGCTGGAAAGATATCATCAATTTGTAGCTGCTGATTGCTTTTGTTTGTTTTGTTTATGCAAAGATAAATTTGACTGACATAGATGCAAAACAAGAGACATCAAGGGTTAAAGTGGACGATGCTTCAGGTGATAATATGTTCTGATAGAATTTGCATAATATGTTCTGGTAGAATTTGCTCATGGTTGTGAAACACTTCCACATTTTTATTGATTTTCTTGTCCTTTGCAGATAATCATGATCAACCTCTTGATTCTGCAAAACTTGCACGAAGGGTAATTATCATACTTACCTAGTTCGATGTTCTGTTTGTTGTATGGTTCTAAGCTTGCTTGAACATGCCTATCCATCTCTCGGCTTAGAACATAAATAAAATCGACTCTTATTAGCAATATTATGTGTATTTGGTGTTTCTAGTTTTGTATCACTGCAGTACCGGTTAAATTCTTATTTTTGCATTATGAGCAATTGTGCAGCAACTAAGAGAGGCTAAACGTGCAAGCCGTGCAACTGAGTTGACACGACACGATGATGAATCAATTGTAAAACTTGAAAGTGCAGCCATTGAACGCTCCAAATCAGTTGACTCAGCTGTTCTTGGAAAATACAGCATTTGGAGGAAGGAAAACGAGAATGAAAACTCTGACTCAACAGTGCGCTTGATGCGTGACCAAATCATAATGGCAAGGGTATACTTAAGTATTGCGAAGATGAAGAACAAGCCTGATCTGTATGAGCAACTACAGACTCGACTGAGAGAATCTCAGCGTGCATTGGGGGAGGCGACTGCTGATGCAGATTTACCTAAAAGGTACTATGTTCTTGATTGTCTATAATATATCTGTCTTCATTTATATATAGTGAATTTGTGATTATTGCGACACTTACTTTTTTTTATGGCTGATTCACTTGTAGTGCACCGGAGAGAATAAAAGCTATGGGCCAAGTTCTATCAAAGTCTAGAGAGCAACTGTATGATTGTAATCTGGTCACTGGCAAGCTGAGAGCAATGCTTCAGTCTGCAGATGAACAAGTGCGTAGCTTGAAAAGGCAGAGCACATTCCTTAGTCAGTTAGCTGCCAAGACCATTCCAAATGGAATCCACTGCTTGTCTATGCGCCTAACTATAGATTATTATCTCCTTCCTATGGAGAAGAGAAAATTCCCTAGAAGTGAGAACTTGGAAAATCCTAGTCTTTATCATTATGCTCTCTTCTCTGACAATGTCTTGGCTGCGTCAGTCGTCGTCAACTCTACTGTCAAGAATGCCAAGGTGATTTGAACATATTCTACAGTTATTTTGAGTGCATTTGTGTCTTGCAATCAAATTGAAAAAAAATTAGTGTATACCACGCTTTCTATTTGAAGTCACTATAGTCTCTAAATCGTTTAGAGGAACAGGATTCAAGACATATTGACTTCTATTGGCTTGATATTTTATCATGGCTGTCTATTGCATATTTCTCAAGTAGGGTCCATCTGTGGTTACATCAGATTAAGAAATCTCAAAAACTGAAAAGTTCATTTTTATTGAGCTGAGGATGTGAAGGTCATGTCATCATCTGATCTACTTGACTATGGCTTGCTCTATGCACGCTGCTTTAATTGTTTAATTCTTTTTTCCCAATCTGATCGTCGTTTACTTGAATGCTTTCTTGGTGGTTGCAGGATCCTTCAAAACATGTATTCCATCTTGTTACTGATAAGCTTAACTTTGGAGCCATGAATATGTGGTTCTTATTGAATCCTCCTGGAAAAGCCACAATTCATGTTGAAAATGTTGATGAGTTTAAGTGGCTTAACTCATCGTACTGCCCAGTTCTGCGGCAACTTGAGTCTGCTGCAATGAAAAACTATTATTTCAAGGCTGACCATCCCACCACTCTCTCATCTGGAGCTTCTAATCTGAAGTACCGTAACCCGAAGTATCTCTCAATGCTTAATCATTTGAGGTTCTATCTTCCACAGGTCTATCCCAAGTTGAATAAGATTTTGTTTCTGGATGATGACATTGTTGTCCAGAAAGACTTAACTGGATTGTGGGCAGTGGATCTACATGGAAAAGTCAATGGTGCAGTAGAAACCTGTGGGGAGAGCTTCCATCGTTTTGATAAGTACCTAAACTTTTCAAATCCTCATATTGCAAGAAACTTTGATCCAAATGCATGTGGATGGGCATATGGAATGAACATGTTTGATCTGATGGAGTGGAAAAAGAAAGATATAACCGGTATATATCACAAGTGGCAGAACATGGTGAGTGTCTTTAACCTTGCGTTTGTGTTTCTGAATGTTTTATTTTTTACATTGGTTTGTGCCAAATATCAGCAAAAAAGTGTCAACTCTTGAACTTATGTTTCTTCTTAAATTTGACCATTGCTATTTCTTTCCGTTTGTGTGGTGGTTTTAGAATGAAGAGAGGACACTGTGGAAACTTGGAACACTACCTCCAGGGCTAATCACATTTTATGGGCTGACACATCCACTACAAAAGTCATGGCATGTGCTTGGTTTGGGCTACAATCCAAGTCTGGATAGGAATGAGATTGAGAATGCAGCTGTCGTACACTATAATGGTAACATGAAACCATGGCTGGAGCTGGCGATGACAAAGTACCGAGGATATTGGACGAAGTACATCAAGTATGACCATCCCTATCTCCGTAGTTGCAAGCTAAGTGAATGAATCTGAAACTGGGGATTTACGTAAATAGTGGAAACACCGTGTCATTCACCTGCTCCTTGGTATCTTCATCTGACAAGTCACGTAGGTTATTTGTGGTTCATCAAGAGAAGGTATTGGCTTTTCTCTTTACCACAATCCACCATTGTTTATTCCATTTGTAATTCATTCAATTCCATTCCATCATTTGTCACCCTTCTGGAAACCGGGCAGCAACAGAATCTTTGCCTTAATGACCTGTATAATAAACTCAATACCTTAATTTTGTTTGAAGCTAAGATGCAAAACATGATTAGGTTCAAATGTCCAAGATGATGCTGTATTCTTTGAACAACATTCTCACGGATGGTGTAATTTGAAGCGAATCTCTTATATTAATTTGTTAGGGCACCAGCCCCGTCTTTGTTTTGTGTTAATGTTGTTTCAGTCGGTGATTTGGTGTTGAGCATGGTGCTCGGATGCTGCTTTCTGTTATCCTTGGTATTATCATTTTGAGTTCCTGGACTGAAATATGCGAGACTCGAAGAGCATAAATTAATATATTTCACTTCGTAAATAGTTACTGTTATGGGATGGGAAATATTGTCCGACTTTGCAAAGCTGGTGGCACGTCTGCCCTGTGAGAGCATAGGAGGAAAGGGATCCCGCACGTCCGAAGAGCCAGGGGAGGCAGGCCATTTGACGGAAACAGATGGCCCTATGAAATGAAGTGCATAAATTCTTGGGGCGAGCCAAAAGGTAAAACAAGTCCGATTAAGATATGAAAGGTTTGATGCGGGACGGTGGAAATGACAAAAGAATTACTGTTATTCCCTGTAGAATAATGAATAAATTAATGATAAAAACTACCACCTTACAAGATCAAAGTTGGATAAATCCAAAAAACGTCTCATATTGTTCGATGCTCAAAATGATTTTTTTGTCTAATTTTTTTTCTAAATCTTATGACAAAAATTAGACAATATCAGTTCTGTAAAATGACTCGATTACATTTTCTCTCTAAAATGACTCGACTACATTCGTATGTGTGTTGAGAAATATATCCCACATCGGGAATATGGGACCTCGACTGTGAGTTTATAAGGGTTTGGGTTACTCTCTCTATTGCCAATTGGTTTTAGAGTTGAACCCCAGACTACTTTATCATGGTATCAGAGCGGGTTACTCACGTACACGTGTGAAGCCCAAAGGCCACACGAACTCCACGACCACCTAAGTTGTTGTCCACGTGTTAGGATTAAAGATTCGCCACACGTGCGGGGACGTGTTGAGAAATATATCCCACATCGGGAATATGAGACCTTGACTGTGAGTTTATAAGGGTTTGGGTTACTCTCTCTATTGCCAATTGGTTTTAGAGTTGAACCCCAGATTACTTTATCAATGTGATGGTTATAATTGTAGTATTTTTATTGATACATAGATAACAAATTAACTTGTTCTTATATGTAGAATTATAAGGACAACTAATCCTGGACTCCCAAAGCCAAAGCCGTGTCCTTATATTTTGAATAGGAAGTCGTGTCTATATTTATGTATGTAAAACTTTTAAAGTGTGTATTTATACGTTTAGAAAATAGAGTTTATCACCAAACAGTAAATCAATAATGTTAAGGCCGAACACATTTTATAGATCAATCAGAAATACATGTTCTTAAGGACACAATTCATGCCTAGAATTGATCGACAGAAAACTAAAATTAAGAACAAACCAGATAACATGGAGTCTTTATTTCTGTATTATTCTTGCGTAGATAAAGTCGACTTAACAAGGACTTAACAAATTAAGACTCTCCGTCGTTTCCTTGGTCTTTGTTTTGCTCTCCATGGAGCTTAATCCAGTCCAAGAAAGCATCAATGGTGCTCAAGTCAACCATGTGCTTCTTCTGGGTAAACTCTAGCAAAGTAGGCCAAGTAAAGTCTGGGTACAACCTCGGGCTATCGGCACTGATCAAACTTGCTGCTGCAGACACTACTCTGTCCTTGTGTGGAACGATAAAGAAAACAAGAGATTTCCTTATAGTTTTGTTATTCACCACAGCTCTATGCTTGCAGCTCTTGTAAATCCCATTGCACAGAGCCTGAAAGTTGACATCATTACAAAGCATAAATTAGTAAATCTAGAGATGGAGCTAGGATTTGTAAATACCCTCCGCTAAACTTTCATTTGAATTTTTTGTTTAAATATATTTAATTGCTACATAATATATAAATTAGTCAGGTTAAAATATTCAATTATATTTAATTTTAAGTTAAACTATTATTTTTTTATACCAAATCATCAATTATTTACTTACTGTAACTACTATCAAAAAATTATTTTTTGATGTAAACAATACTATTTCACTCTTCTTTAACCATTTAGTTACTATTTTTATTTTTAACATTAAAATAATTCATTAAAAAATATTAAAAAACACATGGGCTGCAGCCTAGAGTGATCACACTAAGATCCATCATTGAGTAAATCTCTATTTTGTTCAACTCTCTAAAATACTTGTACTTGTGTAGTGTAGATAATTAGAGGCCATAAAAGAAATAGTGTGGAGGTTTGAAGTTGATCACATACGTAAAACTTGCATTGTATTTTACTACTAAGATCAACGAAGCCTAGATAGTAACAGCCAAGCTAAAGTGATCCATATACGAGCAATATATACCTCTTAATGCTATATTATTTTTGCAACATATTAATAAAATGATTAGAGTTAACTCACCATAAAAGTATCACCAATGTTGATAGCAAAAGAACCAGGAACAGGAACAACAGAGTGCCACTTCTCATCGACAAACACTTCAAGGCCCCTGACGTGATCCTGATGAAGGATTGTCACAGAAGTCGGATCATGATGAGGTCCAGTTCCCAGGGTTAAATCTGGGTTTTGGCAGATTGGATAGTAGTTCCACCTTAGGATCGCATCGTTTCCTTTGTGAAATTCTTTGAAGTACTCCCTTCCAACTCCCAGGCTGAGTCCCAGTAGCTCCAATACCCCTTTTCCTACTTTGTTCAACACTGCCGAGTATTCTTGGTAGAACTTCCTAGAAAGGCCAGCACATAAGTAAAACCAATTAATGAACCACAATATATCTGAATTAACGTCTGAAAATAAGGGTATACATATCAATAGATCCACAGAAGAATTACGACATTGCTGAAAGCTAAATGAAAATTATAGCGGAGTCGACTAAAATGTACTAAATCTAATTATTCGAAAGAAGAGATTTAACACAAAAGAAAATATTGGAGATGTATTGTATATGACATCTACAATTTGCTGAATTTTGTGTACCTTGGTATGAGATTTTGCTGAATTTTTTCCTTCGATTCTCTACGTATAGCCTAAATTTAATAGGATGTGGTAATTTTATCATTAATCTGGCAATTTTTGACAGATATATCTATATAGATGTAGATCATGTAATAATAAGATGAATATATGACATGACAGTATAGACTATAGACATATCAGGAGGTGGGATCAGAGTGTATTCTTACCCCATTTCTCTGAAATCTTCACCCAACACATTCACAAAGTAGTCCTCGATGATTGTTGAGTTCTGGCTCTCAGCAGAATACCTGACACTAAGTGTCTCTTTCCATGGAAGCTTGGAGTTAAACCTGCCGGTTAAGCTACTAGTGTAGCCCCAGCTATCTCCGACCTTCCTCTGAGCCCTTTGCTTTTCCGAGAGCTTCATCCCAAAGAAGAAATTAAAGAATTCATGAGCTTTTTTGGCGAGCTCCGGATCAACTCCATGGTTCACAATGAGGAAGAATCCATGCTTCTTGCATGCGTCGTCGACTAAACGAATCGACTCCGCCACGATTGATGGATCGCCACTGAGGAAGCCGTTAAGGTCGATGGCCGGAGCCTGAAGGTCCGGAAGATTGGAGCCAGGCTTCTCGTCGTCCGGCCATATGAACGGGGAAGGGATGTTGGATTGGTACTGAACGACTTCAGTGTCGAAAACTACAGGGGTAGTTTGCTCAGGCATGGTTTAGGGTTCTGACTTTCGCAAGCAGCTAGGAGAGAGACTCAGCGACAGAGAGATGATTTGTTTATGAAGAAGGGCCAGACCTTGCAGAGCTTATCAGGAAGATGATGGTGGGGAGATAAGGTCGTAGATTTCTAGTTTCACTTCAGAGGCTATTTTACAAGTGTACCATAGGTGTCTTAGGTATGATATTAATTGCAGGTTGCATGCTTGAAGCACACCTGCAGTTTGTTCTGAGAGGAATTCAAATCCTCATCTTTAACGCATACAAACCTGAAAAGGAAGCACATGAACTCAGGAGATCGAATAGTGCCATCCATGGAAATTAATCCACCAATGGTTAATTTATTCATGCTAATTACAGCTAGAGCCTAGAGGGCCTGAATGTACAGATATAAGGTAATTAAAGGTTGAAAGTAACTAAGAACCTTTCCTTCTTCACATAATTTTATAGTTGGGCATTGCTATAGGGTCTTATTAGAGCATTTCTAACAATTCTGGTATAATTTCATTATTATAAGAGAGGAAATCACAAAATCTCTATAAAAAAATGGGTCAACTCTAGTAAATTAAATTTTTTTTTCTGTATAATTTAATAAACCTATATATATAATTATTATATATTTATTTAAATCAAAATCACATGTTACAAATTTAATATTCTAAATCTTTCACTAGAGAGATATAATGACATTTTTATTCTATTTTTAGGAGAGAAATGACATAGAGTGAATTTTAAAAGGTAAACAATAGATTTTAGAGATTTGTCCATGAAGTATACAAATTTTGAAAATTCTACGGTTATAGAAGATGTATTTCTATCTTTTCTCAGTTTTTCTAATATAGATAATGATTTACATGAGCTGTTGAAGCTGAAAACTGATGTTTTTTTTCTCTAAAATAAAAATAATTCGATCTACTTTTACATGAGCTGTTGGAGATATGCTCTTAATGCCTAAGAATTGTGGTCTTAATTCTATGCGGCTTGTTATGTCATCAATACACACATCAATCTAAAATATCATGTAATGTCATTCTTAACTAAAAATATAATTTTAACCTTCTTGAATCCAACGGCCTAGATTATTTTGTTTTTATTATATACATAAAATATTTTTGTAGCCATCTTTTTCATTACTTTCATGATTAAGTTTAAATTTTAACTAAATATATTGTAAATATATATATATATATATATATTTGAAATTATACTTGTTCAAAAATATGAATCCATTTGTAAGTATATATACACCTATATAGTTTTCGAAGAAAATAATTAATACATATATACATACATATATTCGTCCAGAAATAATTATAAATAATTCATCCAAAAGGAATTCTATATGGGATTTTTTTTATTTTGCATAATATTCTTGAATTTCTATGGTGGTTTTCAAAAAGAAAAAATCGATATGGGGATTTATATTGACATATTGTGCTTATAACCCGTATATTGAATCTTCTTCATTAATATCGTAATTGAGTTTGTGACCCTAAATTATGTTAAATTATTATAATATTAGACTCAGTTATGAAATACATTTCATATAGTTTATGTAAGGTAACTAAATCATCTTGATAAAAAAGGTAACTTGATTATTTCAAAAAAAGGTAACTTGATATCTGATGAAAAAATATATATATTATTATTGCTTCGTTTGGCACAATTATAATGTAGATCATTTCTAATAAATTATATTTGGTGTATATGCAATTAGGCATGTCGGTATTAAGAGGATGCACATATTCCATCAATAACCTAATCCAGTAATCCTCCTTGCACTAAGAAGGTAATCCGAAAAATCAAAACTTCAATTAAATTTGTAGAATGGAAACAAAAAATATATATGCAATGAAGTGATTGAAGAGCAAGAAATTATAGGTAACCAAATTTGATTTTGATTTGACATCAAATTAAATTTGATCGTCATAATTAAATTTGATTTTGATACCTCATAATTAAATTTTCAATTATGATTTTGATTTGAAAAATTTGATCTAGGTTGTAACCAAAAAAGGAAAATCTTAATCTATGTAACTCACCATATTTACGTTTCTCGTTTGTCTGACTAATCTTCAATTGATTTCATCCATTCACTTGATTTCATCCATTCACTTGATTCATGATAATTTCGATGGAGATTTCCTAACAGTAGAATTATTACAGTTTGAACAAACAAGAAAAGTTGTGTAATTGGTATATATGTCATGCATCTTCTTGTTTTCTCTTACATTGGTGATAATCTTTTATGTTTTCTCGTATTGCTGATAATATTTTTTTTCGTGGTTTTGCATTGAACCAAAACTGATCGATGGATGAAAATAATACTTCGCAAGTATCATATGCAGAGTAAGATGACGACTTGTGTGAGACCTTACATGTTTTTACCATAGTTAACGACAAGTTACTGAGGTTTAAGTCACATTCGGTAACTTCACGAGTGACGACCATGGTCATTTTTGAGTTTTTCTAAATTCTTCAAATTCTCTATTTAAAGACTCGATGTCATAGTACGTGTCGATATGAGTCTCTCAGTATTTTCAGAATATTTTTCAGAGCTTTAGTTTATTTTCTATAAATTTTTAAAGTTTATGGTAACTTTTAATTACCATTATGGTAAATAGTTTTTATCATTTAACCATTTAATTTTACCCTTCTTTAAATTTTGACCGTTGGATCTTTCTCAGATTTAATCTGGACCGTCCAATCCTCTATAAATAGAGGGTGAGTTTTGACTCGGTCAAAATTCTCCTAACTTGGGTCAACGTCTTCCCCGAGCTCCCCTTTCTACTCCGTCGTCCTCGACGGTGCCTGGTTGCCTCAGGCCACCGTTCGACGATGGACTACCACCATCCTTTTCCAATCTTCCTCCTCTATCTGACCCAGTTCTCAAATCCACCAGGCATCCACACTCGGTGGAGATCGGACGGCGAAGAGCTCCGCTTGTGTTGGCCGGATTCTGGCCAGTCCAGGAGACGTTAGGGCGCGTGGATGGTACGGTTCTTCTCCTCTTCACTTGATCCTTTGAATCAACCTCTAATTCGAGTTCCCCTCTTTCTCTACTCATTTCTCAGTTTTCTTTGTTCTTCCTTTGGCGACAGAGTTCTTCGATCTCTCAGTGGCCTTCTCAACCTCCTGACGACAGCCTAACTGCAGTAGAGGCTTCTTGAGAGAATTTGAGGTGGTGAGGTGCTGGTCTGATGGAGGTAGGGATCAAGGGCAGTGAGTTGCTCGATGTATTGCAGTTGTGGGAGGCAGATGAGGTCTTGCTGGAGGGGTGTAGGCAGGGAGGAGGCTACTGTATTTCTGCCTCAAATCGATTTTGAAGGTAAAGACTGTTATTCGAATTGTTACGACTGTGTTGTTGATTTGGTGATCTATGTGACTGATTTGATGTTGTTTTATGCATATTTGTTGAGAACTTGGTGCATTGAAGAAACAGAGAAGTTATGGATTCAGACAACATTGCTCCGGTAATGCAGTGAATCCGGCAAAAATACCGAGGAGGTAGTCTTCAACTCCTTTTTTAAAGTGCGTCATTTACGTTTAACCGAGTTTAAGAGTTGTAATCATAAAGTTACATTTACAAAAACTTTCTAAAAACGGAAACCAACCATAATTGGAATCTTTTATATTTTAAGAAACTTTATATTTTTGGAAACATACTAATTTGGGAAACTTCCCACTTTGGGAAAGTTTCTATTAAGGGAAATTTTCCATTTTTTTAAAAATGGTTTAGTAAAGAATTGAAGTTCAACGAATTTTAGGTAAAGTGTTATCGAAAAATGATAACTGGAATTTCGGAAATGTCAAGTTGACCGTTTTAAGAAAAATTGGTGATTCACATAAATCGATGTATCGACTCTCAAAAAATAAATTGGTTAATTTGACACGTTGGGTGTCCATAGTAATTCAACGAATTATTATGTGACACCCTAACGTCAAATTAAAATGGTTAAGGAAAATTTAGAAATTAAGTCGGACTTTCGGCAATTAAGCAAAAAGTCGATAACCAAAAAAGCAAATCAAAAAGGTTAAAGTGCCATAAAAAGGAAATTGGTTGGTCAACTTAGTCAATGTGGTCATTCCTGGTCAAACTAGGAATGCTGAGGTCAACATGACTGTTATTGTTTCTTGGTTGCTAAGCTATAATTCTGCAGTGATTATTGGACGAGATAACTTACGCGGTAACCTCGGTTTACCGTGGCAGTTTCTGGAAGCTTGGAGCTTACGTAAGGAACAATAATTCCAGGTAGGGAAACTAAACCCCCTTTGTTAGTGGTTTTGCCTATATATGAAAGTGCATGATTTTGTATGCTCATAGTCGATGCCTCGGGACAGTTTTCTTTATATTATGTGATAAATAATTTATGATTCGGCCAAGAAAACCCGAGGCTAGACGTAAATGATTTTTATGTGATGACTCGGATCGAAAAGTAGTACCGTTGTCCTGATTTTCGGTGCTTGGCCTGAGAGTGGCGGGACCTAATATATAGTACTCTCACGGTGTCGATGACCATGAACCTCCGGAGAGGAAATGCCCTGTTTATTTTATTTTTCCACTTACGCTCATCTCGTACAGAGTTAAGTGAGCCGTAAGTGTGGTGTACTGCGAGTGATGTGTTAGGCATTAGTTGTAAATGGACACTCTCGCTACTATTCGTCTTCAGACACATAGGTAGTTGACCCCGGTTTGCTGAATAGACAAACCCGGGAGGCCGTCTAGATCCGTAAAGCCCTGCAGGCTGTATTTGTTTATTGAGCGTTCTGACCCATGTTTTAGCATACTGCACAGTTTTTTTCGAAAGATATAAAATGTTTATTTTGTGTGCCAAGGATTTTCCAAATGGTTTTATTTAGAGCTCAAATCTATACGTGTGTGTGTGTATATATATATATATATATGGTTTTTATGGATTTCAAACCTATCATTAGTGGGCCTATATGTGAGTACGCGAGGATGACGCTGACCCCTACAATAGGTTGTTTACAGATATTGTGTACTGTAACGGGATAGATAGAGAGAGCTATATGTGAAGCCTCATTTCCTACTCAGTATGTCGTCCGAGCCTTAGTCATTTGACTGCTCAACCCTTCGAGTCATTGTTCCAGAGTATTTAACAAAAGTGATAAAGGTGTCTTTCTAAATTGTTAACTCTGTTGTATGTTTTTATTGTTGTCGCTAAAGTTTTTAATTGACCCTTTAATTTGTCCACCTTCCGTGAAATTGAAAAAAAATCTAACGAATGTTATAACAGATTATTTGGTGCCACTCAAGTTTAAAGTTGTCGGCACGTCCTTCGGACGTGTTGACTGCTTAAATTCGTGGCCACTATAGCTCCCTCTCCCGGGGTGCCACAACTTGATTGCATCCGTAAACAAATGAATGGCTGATTATGAGACTACTAACTTTCACTAGAATCGTCCATTAGTTTGATGCATTTGATTGAGCAAATGATTTTTATTTCATTGATTTTTCCCAGATGTGATCTTTATTAGTTAGTTTAACTTTTAAAATGTTAAGATAATGAGTTACATTAGAAAATGTAAATAAGAAAGACTCCGGACGATTAAGTCCAGAGTAGGTCGGACGTAAGTATTTTTCATTATTTTAAGCCATCACAAGATCATCAATCAAATCATCTAAAAAGCAACAGAAAGATCTACAAATTTATGAGTTTCATTAGCAACAAAAGAAAACTGTTAATTAAATTCCTTTAGAAGCAGATTGTGCTACGAGTTTATGAGTTTTTTTTGTTTTAATCAAGTTTACTAGTTTCATTACCGGTATGGTTCCGATCTCCATTTTATGCTTTCTGGTAAACTTGAAGTTGGGATATATATCTTAGTTATCTTATTAATAGAACCAAAGTGATCCAATAGATCAATAGATGAACACGTTTTCTTTTAAAATGCACAGGGGGAGGTCTTGTCCAAGAAAAAAAATGCTAAGGGAGGTATAAAAATGGCCTAAACTTGCAGAGTAATTAATACAAGAGACTGTAAAATGATGAAATTAATACAGAAGACATTTTATTAAGGAAATTCCCAGTAAACATATACTTAGCTCATTATTAACTATTTAAACCCTAACATTAAACCCTAAACCCCATTATTAACACCCTAAACTCTAGACCCCGCCTAAACCCTAACTTTTACCTTTAACCTCCTATCCCTAAACCCTAAACCATGAACTCTTAACCCTAAACCCCAAACTTATTTATTTCATTTTAGTGTGACGACGACATGTAACATCCTGAATTTTTAAAATTCTTAAAATTTATTTTTCTTCTTATAAATAGAAATTAGATGTCGTCACGTGTTTGTGATATTTTTCGATTAATTTTTCGAAGTCCTGAACAACTTTTAATGATTTTTTAATAGTTTTGTCAAAATTCTTTTTTTACTCGAATTTGATGATATTGTGCGCCCTTATTGGTTGATTGGTTGCCTTGGGCCCTACGTAGCAGCAGACCCGTGACAAGTGGGCTGACTTTCCTACTGCTTGCCATGTGGCAGATAAAAATCAGATTGATGAATAAAGAAGCGACATGTGGCGCAACATGTGTTTGATTTTTAGAAAATGTCTTGAGACAGTGACACTTGTCACTCTACCATCGGACCAAATTTTCTTACCGACCTTTTGGTGTCGGCTATGGACCTTATAAATAGGCAGTCCCACATTATATTTTGTTTTTGCATTTTAAGAGAATTTTCTCTCTCTAGGTTGTTTCCCTCTTTAGAGTTACGACTAAACTTTGAAGGATCATAACTTTTGTTCCGTAAGTTCAATTTTTATTCTACGAAGGGCTACGAGTTTGTATCGATGCCTTCTTTCCAACTGTTAAGGTTTGGATCATAGTCATAATATTTTTAAGATGACCCGTTTTAGGAGGCTATGTTTATCATCGGTATGTCAGTGGGGTTTCGATGCTATCGAGATGCGTGGATTCTTGTAATATATTTTAAATAGTCAAAAATCATGTATTTAGTCTTTTTAGAAATATCTCTATATTTTTATAGTGAAACAAGTCGATATTTGTAAAATGTGCAAAATTAATATTATTATTATTATTATATGTTAGTTCCATTGTGTGATTATTCATGGAATATGTGAACTTTTTGATTGGTTATTCTGAAGTAAGGATGTGGCACACAGTTGTATAGAACATGATGGTCATTAGGTTTCCATGGTGGACTAAATTGAAGGATAACTAATAAGAAGTGATTATGCGACGTGATGCATTGATTGAGTTGTTGTGTATACGATATACACATATTTTTTTTATGTATAAAACGACATGACTTTGCGGACATATTACATTAGACTACTCACTGATCGCGTTGTTTTGCTCCTCACTTATTTCTAATATTTTTTGCAGAGAAATATTTAGATTTGACCGAACCGGGAACAAGGTAGACAACGAGACTAGAGTGAAGAGCCTAGAAGTTTTACTTTTATTTATATTCTGCTTTTTAACACTCAGTTGCATCTCGAAAATGACGACCTGCGTTGAAAATCTCCCCAGTGTTGGGACCGGGGTGTGACATGACATTAAGCTAGGAAAATGGAAACGTCCTCAGATAACTTTCAATTAACCCTAAACCCTACATGCTCATCCCTAAACTCTAAACCCTGAACTCGTATCCCTAAACCCCAAACTTAATTATTTATTTTATTTTAATGTGAATATGACATTAAGCTAGGAAAATGGTTTGTCCTTAGCCAACTTGCAAGAAGCTCATATTTAGTGCTTATTTCTTTTATTTTAGTGCGAATATTGCACTAAATAAAGGTTTATACTGAACCTTACTAGCTAGCTCATTATAGCTACTTAGTAATATTTGTTTAGTGATCATTACATATGTTAGCTCATCATTTGCTGGTTATAACATATGCTTATCATGATGTCTATTTGAATGTGAACTTCATTGTGTATAATGACTTATTACAATGTGAATATGTAATTAGGAAAGTGTTGCAATTGAGAATTATTAGCTTATTATCGGCAACTTGAAAACTTATTTGTTAATATAGGACATGTTTAGGACTATAAATTTGAATGTGAACTGTGACTTCTATTTCAATATGAATATGCCTCCAAGAAAAGATTCTAAGTGAAAATTACTAGCTTATTATCGGCTATTTATAACTCTTTTGTCACTATAAGACACATTATGGACTTTAAATTTCAATATGAATGGTGACTTCCTATTTCAAGTGAGACGGGCTCCATAATTCAAGTCCAAATTGTTAAAAATCAAAATGGAGTTGGTCCCATTAGTCTCAGCCTAGATTTCGTACCTAATAGCGTCACTATACTCGTCCCTATAAGACCAATAGGGACAAAATTTGGGTTGTGCCCATAGCCCGTATATCTAGTAGTTAAAGTACACACAAGAAGCTACAGATATCCCATGCATTGGCAAGATAACATCAGAGTGCGATAACCTCACTATACCTTCCGGGACAAGAAAAAAATCTGCAGCCTGCAGGATAATGCATTTAGGTTTGCATGAAAGAGCGGGATATATAAACTTGAAAGCCTTGGCCTAAGAGTTTCTAATGCAGTACACTTTATCTATTTTGATGAGCATAATTAAGACTACAATGGTCTTTGTAAATGAGTCTATTTTAGTATCCTTAGCTAATTAAACTGCTCTCTACGTGTAAATTAATTAAGTGCAACATCCGGCTAGCTAGCTACAGGTTGGTTAAACGAGCCTCATACCGGTGCATCGATGCACGTTTTAATTGTAAAGGAAATAAAAATATAGAAGTTCCAAACCTTTATAACTGATTTTTCTCAATTTTTTGTTTGTATCTATGTATTTCCTTTTGGGTTCGGCTCCTCTAAATTTAGTAATCCTAACTTTATGTAAAGTTCATAAAATCTTATTCATCCTTCCAATCTAATGGATTTCATTTGGCCACATAAGCTAACATTCATTATTCAATGAAACAATCCGGTTGTGATGAAGAATTGTGCCTAAACATTTAAGTAGAAAAAGTGGTTATGAGAGCCCTGTGTGGATTGAAAAATATGAGAATCACATTCTGGGGTTTGATTCAATTCAATGTTGGATTTGAAATTTGCAGGTCTTCCATGCTGGTTACTGCATCGCAGATCTAGGTTATACCCCATATTCAGAATTTGGTGAAAAATCATCTTTCATAAAGACTTAAGGACTTGATTACCGAAAATCAGATCTAGTTCCCTATCATATATAAGGAATTGAAGAACATGTAGACTTAGCTGTTGATATGAATGCATGAGATCACAAAGATTATTATTATTTTTTCTGAGGAAACGAAAAAATATATGTTCAGTGGAGAAGGAATAGAACGTAACTGCATAAATGAATAACTCTGTCAGGTATTGTTTTCTTTTCTTTTCTTTTCCTTTTTACATCTTAATTCCTCCTTTAATTACCATTGTCTAATCTAAACCGTCAAAATATTTCTATGGTGTAGATTTTATGAACTTCACCTAAAGTTACTTTAGAGGAGCGGAATCATTTCCTTTTATATATCTTACCATAAAAATTAGTACTTTCATTATAAAAAGGAGTGTACAATGTAGAAATTGTTTGAAATTAGCGTTTAGATACTGTTAATTAATTAGTCGAATAGTAATATTAGTGCTGCTCAGGAGAATAATCCAACCTTTAACCGAGTTGTACATGGCAGTCGAGTCCGTCATCCCAATCCAGCCATAAGTGAGTCATTCCAATCCAACCATACATATATAATCTTAAGTTCTGCAACCAGTAATTAAATCCAAATATATATGCCTATGAGATTTTCTTTCATGGGTTAATGTCATCCTCTTCATTTTGATGTCTCAACCAAATCGTAATCGCCATGCCAACTCTTCGGCCTAACATGCAGATAGTTAAACAAGAGCAATTAAAAACACATCCACTCAATTTTGATTGAAAATGATCAAATGCCATGCGCAGATTAGAAAAGAAATCATGAAACTGATCTGCTGTACTTATTTTGGCTTTTCCATGATCATTGTCTGCCTTAAACAAATCGCAGAGTCATGAACAACATCATCAACACGCTTCTTGTTGGGATTTGGATAAGATGATGAGATATAGGAGCGCACACTACCTATCACGTTTGGAAATGCAAATCAGCCAAATCTGCATACATATGCAGGCACTATTAATTAATCTCTTGCTGAGTGATAGCTTTAGCTTCAATATCAGCAGTAGTCCAGAGCTCTTATATATCTTCACCACAAAACTACTAAACCCGACCCTTGTCTCTCTGATCCTTCCATCTTTTAGGAAATTTTTCTTCTTGAAATTAAAATACTACATGTATCTGTGATAATTAATTAATTATAGTCACTAAAATATAGTCACTATTATTTTTTAGTGACCACTAATTAATATTAGTCACTAATGACATCTTAATAGTGACCAATTAGAGGTTAGTCCCTAAATTTTGGTCACTAATACCCATATTTCTTGAAGTAAAGATCCTAATTGATCAAAAGAGTATATATATGCTTTTTGGAAATCGCTAATGATGCTACTTTTGTAGTTTCTTTCATTCTTTAATAACTTGCATGCATGTATATGCATGGCCGTTTCTATATATTTATGATAAAGATTCTTCAAGCGGTTTACTACACAGCACTCTAGTTAATTATAAGAAACAGACAAAGATATCTTGTTTAATTTATTTTAAAATTATGAAAACGAAACATTGGAAATTCTATTTACTCCTACTAATTGGTATCACACTACCAGACAGGCCAAAATTTTTTTTACTACCAGTAAATTCTATTTATGAAATATCAAAAACAGGCCGACGAAAAAAAATTTCGTCGGCTAAGTTAAATTTTCGTCGGCTAAACTAATTTTTCGTCGGCTAAAGTGATTTTTCGGCTAAACGTATGAGTTTTTTTGGCCATCCGAGTTCGTTTAAGGTTTCAAAATGAAGTTTTTCTAAACACTTAACACACAAAAATGCCCATATCTACACCTATATGAGGTATTTTTGTCGAACCTTCAACACAACAAACCCTCACCATAATGAGACGCAACTGTCCATCTAAAAATTTTGAGACATTTACCCCCTCGATGATAGGGCTCCCCATATAGATAAATAATGGTAAATAGTATGCATGTTGTGATTTCGGTCATCAAAATTCACAAACAAAAATACGACCATCAGTATCATCATTATGTTGAAATATATCTCTGGTAAAAAATTCAACTTTATCCGATAAATTTAAGGACTTCATCTAGACGGTCAATCTCGTAAGTCAAACCCCTAAATTGTATTGACTGCAACTATCAGCACCGAGACTTTACCGGAATTACGTGATTTTTCAACCGTGGACGTATTTCACCATTCCGGTCATATCTTATTTCACGATTTTTTTGCATTTGAAGTTTCTACGTAGAGTTTGTCTTATTTCACGATTTATTTATTTAACTTTAGCCGACGAAATTAGGGTAATTCGTCGGCTATATTTATTTATTTATTTATTTAACCTTAGCCGACGAATTACCCTAATTTCGTCGGCTATAGTTATTTATTTATTTAACTTTAGCTGATGAAATAAATAAATAAATATAGCCGACGAATTACCCTAATTTCATCGGCTAAAGTTAAATAAATAAATAAATAACTATAGCCGACAAATTTTAATAAATTTCGTCGGCTATAGTTAATTAAAAATTCAAATTTTTTGCTGGGATTTTTGAAATTTTTTCGACTAAAATTTTGAACTTTAGCCGACGAAATTAGGGTATTTCGTCGGCTAAAGTTCAAAATTTTTTATATCTTTCATTTTTCTCCTCCTCCTACTCCGGCGGCAACAACGTACTCCTCAGCCTATCTCCTCTCCTTCTCTTCTAAATCATTCTCCTCCTTCTCCTCCTCCTCTAAATCCTCTCATCCTCCTCTAAATCCTTCTCCTCACTACCAGAAAAAAGACTATAGCCGACGAAATAGCTAAAAACAGGCCGACGAAATTTTTTTTCGTCGGCTAAAGTCCACTTTAGCCGACAAATTTTTTTTTCGTCGGCTAAACTAATTTTTTCGTCGGCTATAGTTAAATTTTAGCCGACAAAAAAAAATTTTGTCGGCTAAAGTGCTTTTTTCGTCGGCTATAGTATGTAAACTTTAGCAGACGAAATTAGGGTATTTCGTCGGCTAAAGTAACTTTTAGTTATAAAATTGTACTACGTATATTTCGGTGTCCGATTGACTATTGTGATACCAATCTGGAAGCAGAACGGGCCCAGGAGCAAAACTCATGGTTGTGCCATGACATATAGCCTTTTTTGGCCATCCGAGTTCGTTTAAGGCTTCAAAATGAAGTTTTTCTAAACGCTTAAAACACGAAAATGTCCATATCTACACCTATATGAGGTATTTTGGCCGAACCTTCAACACAACAAACACTCACCATAATGAGACGCAACTGTCCATCTAAAAATTTTGAGACATTTACCCATCTATGATAGGCCTCCCCGTATAGATAAATAATGGTAAATAGTAGGCATGTTGTGATTCCGGTCATCAAAATTCACAAATAAAAATACGACCGTCAGATATCATCAATATGTTGAAATATATCTCTGGTAAAAAATTCAACTTTATCTGATAAATTTAAGGACTTCATCTAGACGGTCAATCTCGTAAGTCAAACCTCTATATTGTATTGACTACAACTATCGGCACCAAGACTTTGCCGGAATTACGTGATTTTTCAACCGTAGGCGTATTTCACCATTCCGGTCATATCTTATTTCATGACTTTTTTGCGTTTGAAGTTTCTACGTACAGTTTCTTTTAGAAACGAAACATTTACTTAAAGCTTAGTAAACAAGTTATACAACATTAGTACGCATGTTGTGATTCCGATGATCAAAGTTGAGAAACAAAATTCCGACCGTCAGATATGATCATTATGTTGAAATATGTATATAGGAAAAAATTTAACTTAATCTGACAACGTTAAGGGCTCCATCCTTACGGTCAATCACGTAAGTCAAACCCCTTAATGCACGGAAACGGTCATTTGACCGTCTAAATTACGTATTTTGCCCGGACCTTCAACTGAAAATAGTTTCAAATCGATGAGACGCAACCAGTGGTATAAAAATTTTATGAAAAATAACTACCGGAGATAGGGCTACCTCTAGGGAGAAAGAATGGAAAATTGAGTTAACCGCAATTATCGGTACCGAGACTTTACCGGAATTAAGTGATTTTTCAAGTATAGACGTATTTCACCATTCCGGTCATATCTTATTTCACGACTTTTTTTCGTTTGAAGCTTCTACTTATAGGGTTTAGGGTTTAGGGTTTTAGCCGACGAAATTAGGGTAATTCGTCGGCTAAGGTTAAATTAATAAATAAATAAAATAAATAACTATAGCCGATAAAATTAGGGTATTTCGTCGGCCAAGGTTAAATTAATAAATAAATAAAATAAATAACTATAGCCGACGAAATTAGGGTATTTCGTCGGCTAAAGTTAATTAAAAATTCAAATTTTTTGGCGGGGATTTTTAAAATTTTAAAATTTTTCGACTAAAATTTTAAAGTTTAGCCGACGAAATTTCGTCGGCTAAAGTTCAAAATTTTCTACATCTTTCATTTTTCTCCTCCTCCTCCTTCCCTCCTCTTCATCTTCCCTCCTCCTCCTCCTTCCCTCCTCCTCATCCTCCCTCTCCTAACCTTCTCCTCCTCTTCATCTTCCTTCCTCCTCCCTCTCCTAACCTTCTCCTCCTCCTTCAAATCCCTCCTCCTCCTACTTCTCTAAATTCTTCTCCTCCTCCTTCCTCTCCTCCTCCTCCTCCTTCCTCTCCTCTTCTCCTCCTTCCTCTCCTCTTCTCCTCCTCCTCTCCCTCTCCTAACCTTCTCCTCCTCCTCCTCCTCCTTACTCCTTTTTCGGTGTAAAGAAGTAAAAATTTTAATCAAAAATACAATAAATTAAAAAAGAAAAAAAATATGAAAAAATTAAAAAAAAAAGAAAAAAAAACTATAGCCGACGAAATACCCTAAAATTCGTCGGCTAAAGTTTTTTTTAAAAAATAATAATTACATAAAAAAAATAATAAAATTATAACTTTAGCCGACGAATTTTATTAAAATTCGTCGGCTAAAATTAAAAAAAAAAGAAATTTTTTTTTTAAAAATAATAATTACATAAAAAAAATTATAAAATTATAACTTTAGCTGACGAATTTTAATAAAATTCGTCGGCTAAAGTTAAATAAATAAATAAAAATAATAGCTAAAGCCGACGAAATTTAATAAAATTCGTCGGCTAATATTAAAAAAAAATAATAATAATAACTATAGCCGACGAAATACTCTAAAATTCGTCGGCTAAAGTTAAATAAATAAATAAAAATAATAGCTATAGCCGACGAATTTTAATAAATTTCGTCGGCTAAAGTCCAGAAATTAAGCGACGAAAAATTTATTCGTCGGCTAAATAAATGACTTTAGCCGACGATGAACAGTAATTTCGTCGGCTATAGTGTTGGCCGACGGATTTTACCCGACGACTTGTCGTCGGCTAAGACTTTAGCCGACGAAATTTAAGGTTTAGCCGAAGAAAAAATTTCGTCGGCTAAAATGGTTGTTCTGGTAGTGCCTCCTCCTCTCCTAACCTTCTCCTTCTCCTCCTCCTCCTCCCCTAGCTCCTCTCTCCTCCTCCTAGCCTTACTCCTATCCTCTTCTCCTTCTCCACCACCGGTATAAAAATGAAAAAGAAGTAAAAAAATTTAATAAAAAATACAAGAAATAAAAAAAGGAAAAAAAATGAAAAAAATAAAATAACTATAGCTGACAAATTTTATTAAAATTCGTCGGCTAAAGTTAAAAAAAAGAAAAAAAATAATAACTATAGCCGACGAATTACCCTAAAATTCGTAAGCTAAAGTTTTAAAAAAATAATAATAACATAAAAAAATAATAACTTTAGCCGACGAAGTACCCTAAAATTCGTCGGCTAAAGTTTAAAAAAGAAAAAAATAATAACTTTAGCCGACGAATTTTAGGGTAATTCGTCGGCTATAGTTAAATAAATAAAAAATAAAAATAATAGCTATAGCTGACGAAATTTAATAAAATTTCGTCGGCTAAAGTTCAGAAATTAAGCGCCGAAAATTTTTTTCGTCGGCTAAATAAATGATTTTAGCCGACGATGAACAGTAATTTCGTCGGCTAAAGTCTTGGCCGACGGCTTTTTCCTGACAACTTCTTAGCCGACGAAATTTAGGGTTTAACCGACGAAAAAATTTCGTCGGCTAAAATGGTTGTTCTAGTAGTGTCATGTGAGTAAAACCATAATTTGGGTTCTAGTTGCACTGTTTTAGTTGGAGAAAAACTACGTTGGCAATCATTTACGTAGGCCATAGTCCCATGCTATGTGAAAATTAAAGGTATTTTATATGTGTGACAGTATCGTTTTTGAAAAGAATTCGCTTGGTTATATGATCATAATTACGGTTTTCTAAATTTGATTTATACTAGTGCTTAATTACGTACTATATAGATGATGATGAGAACGATAAATTTAATTACTGACTGGAATTAGATATAACCTCATGCAACCCTCTACGGACTGCACGATTGCACCAGTAGTGAGAGTCGATCGAAAACAACAATTAAATGTGGCACTAAAAGAACAATAAAATCATTAAAATGCATGAGACCAAGTGTTTGATCGAGTTTCCTTCGTATGTTGGATAATTGATGAGGAAACAACATTCTCAAGTAAACATATCGGTATATTTTTACAAAAGTTCATTTTGCAGTTTCCCACGTTTTTTTATTCACCGCGTGTACATTTCCTCGATCTCCTTATGTAAAAAAATTTCTTACATGCCAAATGAAATATACCATGCTAAAAAATCATAATAAATCTGAAATTCAAAGTTGATTCTAGACCAGCTTAATCAATATCAACTCCTCTGTAGTAGTCTGTTGGATGACAGAACACCCACTCTATCCCAAAAGAGACCGCTACATCAAGAACCCACCTCCAGTCCTTTATCAGATTTTGTTTATTAATAATAAAAAGAAATTACATGAGATGAGAAATGTGTGACTAGACCAAAACCATTCCAAAACAACATACCAGACAAGCAAAAAGACCTTGTTCTAATTCATTTCCTACCCGTAAAAAACCAGACAATCCTCCCATTAAGTAAAACAGTAATCTGAAAACCCTAAATAATTCGCCTGTAAGAATGTACCTATCTCAAAAAGAGGGTTATCATATATCAAGTAAATGCTATAGTTGACAGCTTTAAGTTTGCCATCTTATCAGCTACCATATTTTATTCTCTAAAAATATGATTGCAATAGAAACTCATTTGGTAGATTATATAAAGAAAATTGCGTCATCGTACTCTTAAGTTCCATGGGAGAGAAAAAGACCGGGAAGGGAAGCAAGCTACTACACTAACAGATTTCCAGCCATAATTAGAACCACCCTCTTTCATGAGAAATTTCAATAGCCAAGATAACAACATAAAGCTTAAAATAAAATGAAGTATTTCATCTAAGTGATTGACAAAAACTCTCCAAACCCCACTTGAGGCATCACGACACACACCACCACAAGCTATTGGACTTGGATTACCTTTTGCCAAACTATCAGTGTTTATTTTGATCCATGACAAAATTGGTGATTGCCATAATACATGTTGATGAATTATGGGGGCCTTACCACACTTCGGAGAAACTCCAAGAGAGGTTAATAAATAGATATCAAGAACATCTCTATAGTGACCAGGAGCAAAATTATTGAGAAACGTATTTTATAGAAATTAGGGGATCAATCATCAAACCTTAGCTTATTTCGAGCCTTTTATAGTGCTATGAAAAGAAAACATGTCAGTTACTAGCCATAAATTAAATAGTTGTGAAAAGAAAGACTTTCGACAATATATAGCTTACCCGAACATTCCAATATAGAGTCAAAAAAAGATAATGAAGTGTCAAATTGAGCAACAACCCATCTCCAGACTCGTTGAAAAAGGGGCATTGTAAAAATAAATGCAAAGATGTCTCTCCAGAACAACAACAAAACGACACATTGTCACAATAGGTGTTCCCCTAATTTTCATTCTATCATCACTTGGAAGCTGATAAAAAAGAATTCTCCCTAATGTGTACATTTTTTTTAGAATTAGAGTTTTCATTGATAAGTACTAGAAAGATACATTAACGTCAAGTACATTGGACAATCATTTTGGTATATCGTTACAATAAAAGACATAAGTAAGGGAGTCAATAAGGACAAACCAACCTCAAAGTTGAAAGTCAAGAAACAAAAGCGCACATGCGCTGGCTGTAACTTTCACCTAAGGACAAACTTATAACCTAAATGGAAGAAGTGGAAAATGTTTACGCTTCTTCTCAATCCTAAAAGAGGTGGCCTCGTTAAAACCTTGTTTAGAGAAAACCCTAAGGAACAAAACTCCAAACAGAGGAAAGGGTACCACCGACTAAATTGTGTTAAAAGTATTATAGCTGAAGGCCTCAAGGCCCAACCCAAATAGACATAAGTCACCAACATCTTCTTTGTGTCAACGTAATAGTTAGGAAAATATCCTCCAAATATGCGTCTCCAGTAGTTGTTCATCCTAAAATTCAAACAAGACAATCAAAAGTTCAAAACAGTAACTACAAAGCCCAACCACACACCAAATCAAAGTAAGGCTCATAAAAAGCCCAAAAGACCCATGAGCAGTCCAAGACAAACCCAGACTGAACAACTCCCACCTCCGTTGACGACAACGACATATTGAGCCCTGCAAAGGAGAGAAGAGCCAAATAGAACACTACACCAACAATCAAAACAAGCCGACCATGCAAAATCAGACCTCCAAGGCAAAAAGGGAGATCTGAGGGAGAGAAGCAATCAACCAAGAGAAATAGAGAAGAAAAAGGAAGAAGAATGGGCGGAGGGGATCAGAGACGAGCTCCGGGGCAACACCCATCAAGGGCGGGGACTGGCACATGATCACTTTCACTAATACTTCAAACAAAGAAATTAGAATTTACATGTGAGAAATCAAATATACATGGAAAGAGATTGAATGAAATATATCATGTAAGTATGTAACTTTATAAAGGAGGACGTTATCATTGCAAAATGAACTTCTCAAATAATATGCTTGCAAGTACCATAAATAGTAGAATATAGTATACAATTATATCAATGATCGCATAAATTATGATTACGATCGAGTACCATAAATTATAAATCATGGACATAATTATGAATGCAGTAAAGATAATTATGCAGGACACGATAATTACATAACAACACATGAAACTCGAAAAAGTTGTAATTACATATTATATATCTCATAGATACACAAAATAATATGTTAATAGATGATTCTCAAATTCGATCGCAAGTTTAATTTTCGTTGTGCTTGTATGATTCAAACTACTGAACTTCTTTTTTTGAAGTGTATGTCAATTGATTTAATAACTTAAATCAAATTGAGGTCTGAATTTAAAAACTAAGTTGATTAATGAGTTTCAAAATATTCTTCTGTTGTTATTATGTTGTTAAACTTAGGTATCTTAATCTCGTACCTTTTAAAGGTAAGGTTAAAAGTTATCACAGAAGCTATCTTGAAGGAGGCAATACAACTTCATTTTTGTTTTTCTCTATCATTCTGCAGCTAAGAAACGTTGTCTTACACGTAGTACTTACTGCTGGACGCACAGTATCTCTAGCATAAACCATCTTAATTAGCTGATATCATCTTGTTTCTTCAAATTGTAATTTTATTTCAAACAACTCAATCTTAATTGGAATGTTTTGAATATATAGAAGAGAAGTTCAGAATAATAAAGATAACCTTTTATCTGATGAAGTGTTTATAACGCAGCAGTAAGTGTATCCACTATTTATTGATAAAGTTATGGGTTCGGTCACCATAAGCGAAATCATTTGATCATATTTAAAAAGAAAAAAAAGATAATCTTCATCTTTGTAAACTTACAATTTCGGCATCAATTTAAACTTTAGTACTAAACTTGCTAGATTAAAGAAACACAAAAGAATTGATGCCATTGGGAATTATTTAATTTCTTGATGCCGTTAGGCCTTGTGGTCATATAATAACAACGTACTCTATATCTCTCCCCAATTTTATCTCAACACATCAAATTACATATATAGTACTTATTCCCCCCAACTTCTTTGAAAGAAAGAACAAACATCCTTACACATGAAAATGTGGATCGCACTTCGTCAAACCATGATCAAAATCGCTCACCTATAGAGTTCATTCTTTCTACTTAAGGAATACTAAAGATCACACTTTAATACTACGTTTGTAGTGTTCTACAATCTCTGGCAAAAATGGATCTATCATGGAGAGATCATACCCCTTGTCCATTGTCTTCCTCTTTTTCTCTGTTTTCTGATGAAGACAAGCATAAGCTGGGTGACCACAAGGAAATGCTCAATCCAGATTGGAATATGTCAATGGTGCTACTCACACTGGAAGTCTGCTTTCGGCTTTCTACCCAACACTTGAGAGTACCATGCCACACCAAATTACCAATGCCTTCATCATTTGCCATGTTAGCTTAAGTATTGCTGATGACAGACTGCAAGGATGAGATAAGATGCTATAAATTGTTAAGCATGAAATGAAATCACAAGTTAAATGGAGTTTTCCAAACATGATTTAGTGCACAAACCTTTTATAGGTTTTTTTGAAGAATCTATCCCACCACAACTTAACCCAAGTAAATAATGGAGGGAATGGCTTGCGCTCATCCACCTTTAGTTTGTTCTCATTTCTCATAATAGCTCGGTAATTCCTTCAGTTTCTTATAGTGTAAATATAATTTCTTCGGTTAAAATTCAAGTAAAAGCTCAAACCTTAATGCAAAATAATGGAGGCTTGCAACTCGATCTAATTAATCTTAATTAGTTTATAGTCATCTTGTAGTATATGTAATCCCACTATTTTTAAGTATCAAAACATGTAATCTCACACCCCGTGTTTTGTCACATGCCAGTACCATGATAGAACAAAATACAAAAGAAAGGTATGCTTTGCCTGAAAGCTTAAACATATCTTAATAGAATAACTAGTTAGTGGTATTAGAATCCGAGAAGGAGAACCTTTTCTTCACAAAGACCTCAAACTGTTTGTTTGACACACACTTATGATGAATCTAGACCTGTACGTGTATGTATTTGTTTATGTTTGGGGGGGTGCTGTAATATTCATGAAAAATATTATAGCTAAGCGATAAGATATAAGACCAATACATAAAACACACAGAGAAAGAAAAGAGAGAGAGGGTGACTTACAAGAGAGCTAAAGGAATGAGGCAACAGTAAACTTACATTAGATCCTTATATTTGGTACGACCTCCCCAATGAACAGTCTTGGCTGTTTCTGTCCTCTCCCTCCCTTCATAAACTCTGTCCTCCTTGCTAACTCTTCCTCAAAAACCATCTCCCTCTGTCTACCTACTCTATACCTTACCGAATCTTGAAAGGGTACATTACCATGTTAGCCATGCCAATGCCTCCTCCTAACCATCCTTCATCACTAAACCAAACAAAGCAGGAGAGTATGGAACGAACTCCTTTGGTCTTCGATGCTCCAGTTCTTCAATACGAGACCAACATACCACCCCAGTTCATATGGCCAGACAACGAAAAGCCATGCCCCGAGCGACCCGAGCTTCTAGTTCCTCCCATTGACCTCAAAGGCTTTCTCAGCGGGGATGCTTCGGTTGTCTCCGCAGCCATTCTTTCCGTCGACGAGGCATGCAAGAAACATGGATTCTTTCTCATCGTGAATCATGGAGTTGATTTCCAACTCATAGCGAAAGCTCATGAATACATGGAAGCCTTCTTCAGCATGAAACTCTCGGAGAAGCAAAGGGCTCAGAGAAAGGTTGGTGACAGCTGCGGATATGCTAGCAGCTTCACTGGTAGATTCTCCTCCAAACTTCCTTGGAAAGAAACTCTTTCTTTTAGATATTGTGCTGATCATAGCCACTACTCAACAATTGTCAAGGACTATTTCGTTAATGTGATGGGTGAAAATTTCGCAGATTTCGGGTAAGTAGTACAAAATAATCATCATAAACTCCTAAATTACAAATAGTAGCTTTCCCATCAAGTAGTGTACTTTTGTTTTTCTCAGGAAGGTGTACCAAGAATATGTTGAAGCCATGAACAATCTCACTAATGGGATCATGGAGCTACTAGGACTAAGCCTAGGAGTTGGCCGAGAGTATTTCAAAGAATTCTTCAAAGGAAATGATTCGATAATGAGGTTGAACTACTATCCAATATGCCAGAAACCTGATTTAACCCTAGGAACTGGTCCTCACTGTGATCCGACGTCGTTGACGATCCTGCATCAGGACCAAGTTGGTGGCCTTGAAGTGTTTGTAGATGAAAAATGGCATGCCATTACTCCTATCCTTGATTCCTTCGTTATCAACGTTGGTGACACATTTATGGTAAGTTCTTCTACCATTAGCTAGACTAGCTCTAACTCTGTTGACAGAAATCGTTCCCCTAATTATAAGTATTCCGACTTATAACTTCAGTGATTTATTTACGTATGAGTTACTCGTTCCTCAAACGAGGAACGGCTGAGAGAGTCCAAAAGACTGCAACGCCTAAAACAAACCCTCATGTTGGACAAAACCTAGGATCTCCACAATGCTTTCTGCTCAAAATAACATGCAACACTGTTTGTGTGATGTGATTTTTTCAGGCTCTATCAAATGGGATATACAAGAGCTGCTTGCACAGAGCAGTTGTAAACAACAAAACCGTAAGGAAATCACTTGCTTTCTTTCTTTGCCCAAACAAAGACAAAGTGGTGACCCCGCCAACAAGCTTGGTCGATACTGAAACACCAAGGTTGTATCCTGACTTCACTTGGCCTAGTCTGCTCGAGTTTACACAGAAGCACTATAGGGCTGACATAAGAACCTTGGATGCTTTCTCTGACTGGATTTCACAGAAAGGCAACTAATTAAACCCAGGAAACAAAACTTGGGAGGTGAATAGTGCTTTTGGTGGTGTACAAGGAAAATAACTGAGGGAATTAGGCTGCTTGTTATCGTGGGAGAGAATCATCATATATTGTAAATGAATGGAACAAGAAATTTGGAGGAATAAATTAACTAAAGGGCACCATATCTTGTTTCTAATTTTCAATTTTCTGTCAATTCAAGCATGAATCATTGTACTTAATATATATACTTTCTTGGCAACTAAAAATGTATTAAACTTTCCCATTCACATATTATCATATTATTCATATACTACATATTCTGATTTGCCAAAAAAAAACATGTTCGCATTTCTGCATGCATGTACAGCCGTCAACTTTCAAACGATGAGATTCAATATAATAAAGGAACAAGTCGACAATATTATTATGCTGCATGAGGATTTAACAACTATGGCGTAACGCAATTTGAATAGGATGCACAAAAAAATATTTACCAAAGTTTAACAAATGTTTGTTTATGTACACAGAGAAGCTACACAATAATGGAAATAACTGTGTGTGCCCAGAAAACAATCTTGGCCGAAACTAAAAATGCAGAAAAGCTCACCCGATGTCAACTTGTGATCGACTAGCTAATCTCAGGAAAACTGAAGCGGTTAAAACCTTATTTGACTTGGCCGGAGAAATTATTGTCGCAATTACACAGTAGTTGCACCTAGAGAAAGTGTGATCAGATTGCAATTGGAAGAAGGGTGTTGAGGTTAAGCTTGAAACCGACCAGCAATGGAGTCTCATGAGCATGTATGTAAAAGAAAATAAGTCGGTGAGCCGTGGCATATATGTTGGTTAGCCTCTTGGTTTAGGGATGCGTTTAGAACCTTTTGTGATATTGGATTATCGTATTTCTCCAACATGGTGGATATGCAAATGACCATACGAAGTCATTCTCGAGTGTTTTTTTGCTTAGTACATAAGGTATATCCATCAAAAAGAGCTTGCATTAGCTTCCACCAACATATATGCATGCATGCCTAAGATCAGCTGCAGTCCTTGCTTGAGTTTTCATGGTTTCTACTTAGGGCCTTGATGATTTTTAGAATAGAATAAGATGGATTAAGCGATTTAAAGTTTAAACTCATTAAATATACTAGTTCAAACCAATGTTTTAAAACGCTAAGGCATAACCCAAGACATTTTCTTAAGAGTCTTGAGCCTTGAGGGTTGAGACGCATAAACGTAAGTCTTACGATATAAAAATTATTTAAACATACTTATTGCTCTTGTAAATAGTTAAATACAACATAAAGAATAACTAAAAATAGTTATTCATGTCATTATTTTTTGCATCACCATTATTCTTTGTTTTTTTTCAATAATATTGTTATCTCATTACCAACATAAACATAATAGCCGACAAAAAAACAGGCCGACAAAATTTTTTTTCGTCGGCTAAAATAGACTTTAGCCGACGAAAAAAAATCGTCGGCTAAGTTAAATTTTCGTCAGCTAAACTGGACTTTTGGTCGACGAAAAAATATTTAGTCGGCTAAAATAATTTTTTCATTGGCTATAGTCTGTAAACTATAGCCGACGAAATTATAAAAGTTTAGCCGACGAAATAAATAATTTCGTCGGCTAAAAATCCTTATATATGCAGATCTAGACATCAGCTCATTTAGAAAAAAACGGGAGAAAATGTTTGGGTGTTGTCGAAATTGTTGGGTGTCGTCGAAATCTATTCAAAATTAGTTTGTAAAGCTATATATAGATACGTATATGTGTATATATCTTGATTTAAGAGTTTTATTTGAGTTATATAATATTGATTTTGAGTTTTTTTAGTTGAATTAATGGATTTTGAGTGTGATTGAGTTGATCGATTTTGATTTGATAATATATATGAAGTTGTTGTTATTAATAAGTAGCAGATATATATATATATAAATTTAATTATAATATTGTGTTGATGATATATTGATTATGATTGATGTTGATATATAATATTGTTATGTAATTAGTAATTAGTATATATATGTATATATATATGTGTGTATTAACTATTAATTAATTTTTGTAAAATACTAAATGATTTGAAAATTTAATTAATTAATTAGAGTTATACATATATATTTTGTAATCTTTTCAGGATATGAATAAGAATTAGATTTCTCTTCCAAAATGGGATAAAAGATATGATAAAGAAGTTATTAGTTTTATTGAATATGTGCTGGCTAATGCTAACGTGAATACAATTTTCTATTGCTCGTGCACTAAATGTCAGTGTCGCAGCGATATGCATCTATTTGCGATTGACAAAGTTTGCAGCACCTGAAGAGTAACGGGTTTTGGGAGAAGTACACATGTTGGATATATCACGGTGAAACATCACCAGATAGTTCCTATGATCATGGGCAATTTTATGAGATGGGCAGTACATCTAACGATCCAACAACGGCCTTCATCAACGATATGTTTCCTTATGAGAGCGGTGTATGCTCTCAAGAAAAATATATGCTTGAGCCGGTACAGCCCTTCTCTAAAGTTGTCAACACTGCTGGTATTGACAAGTACAACAAACTACTTGCTTTCCAACAGGTCCCTGTGTACCCCGTTGTCAGAAGACGGTTCTTGAAAGTGTGATTGACGTTATGAAGATTGAAGTTGAGACAAAATCGACCGTGAAAGATGTTGATGATTACCTACAGTACACTGCTTCGATGCTGTCCCACGGTCATCGTCTTCCTACCACTCATCATAAGGTTCGATGTATCCTGAAAGATCTTGGGTTTTCCTACATCAAGATCCATGCATGAAGATATGACTGTGTTCTCTTTTGGGGTAAAGATCCAGAAGGGAATGACCTCGGTGGCCTTGACGCATGTCCAGTATGTTAGAGTGACAGGTATAAGCTGACTCCTGCAGGCAATAGAAAACTTGTGAAGGTACTTCGGTATTTCCTGTTGAGGGATAGGCTGGAGCGGTTGTACATGTCATCACACACGGCCAAAGCTATGAGATGGCATGCTGATAGGGAATTGTTTGACGAAGAGACCCTTATACATCCTGCTGACGGGGAGGCTTGGAAGCATATAGACATGGAGTTTCCTCATTTTACGTTAGAGGTCCGAAATGTGAGGTTCGGGCTCTCATCCGACGGGTTCAATCCAGTCTTCAATAGAGTGTATGGCCGGGGATTTTGGTACCATACAACCTTCCTCCATGGATGTGCATGAAGAAGGAATACAATATGTTGAGTTTGTTGATTTCGGGGCCCGGTTATCTAGAGAAATGTCTCGATGTGTATTTGAGACCTGTTGTAACGGATGGAAGAAAGAACACAGAATACAGAGTGCGGAACACACAAATACAGAGAGTGCGGCGCTAACAACCCACACTACAATACAATTAGGTTTAGGACGTTTATATACTAAACGTCCGCGACCGAAACTGTCCGCGAGCGAAACTGTCCCCGCGAGCGACAGTCGCGCGAGCGACTAATGAGCGCGCGAACGGCTGATGCGCGCGAACGGCTGATGCGTGCGAATGACTGATGCGCGCGAACGGAACCCAGCATAACAGACAACAGATTTCGTGGGCTGGTTCAAGGCATATATTAACAAATCTCCACCTTGACTTGAATCCTCTCACAAATCTCCACCTGATGTACCAGATGCACCATAATAGTGCCAGATGTACAAATAACTCCTCTGCCTCAGATGTACCAGATGCACTCCAATAGTGCCAGTTGTACCAGATGGCTCCTCAGCCTCAGATGTACCAGATGCACCATAATAGTGCCAGATGTACCAGATGTTGCCCCTGAAGGACAACTAACTGCTTGTAACATTTAGCAAGTCCAAACAGTGTTGAAACTTGCTGTGCGGAACCGGCTTGGTGAACATATCAGCGGGATTATCAGCAGTACCCACTTTCTTCACCTTGATTCTGCTCTCATTTCTCAGAAAATGATACCTGACATCAATGTGCTTAGTCCTCTCATGATGAACCTGATCCTTTGCTAAACATATTGCACTCAAACTGTCACAATATACTATAGCCTGATCATGATGCACACCAAGACTACTGACCAGTCCCTTCAACCATATCCCCTCCTTTGCAGCTGCTGTCAAAGCCATGTACTCTGCTTCAGTAGTAGACAAAGTCACTGTAGGCTGCAGAGTAGCTTTCCAACTAACAACAGAGCCACCAAGAGTGAAAACATAACCAGTCATAGATCTCCTAGTGTCAACATCTCCAGCATAATCGCTATCTGAATAGCCTGTTACTAAGCATTTTGTATCACCTCCATAAATGAGACCAACATCAGACGTACCTTTGAGGTACCGTAAAATTCTCTTCACGGCTTGCCAATGCTCCTTTCCGGGATCACCCATAAACCTGCTGACAACACTAACAGCATGTGCGAGATCAGGCCTAGTGCAAACCATAGCATACATCAAGCTTCCTACAGCACTTGCATAGGGAACTCGAGACATGTATTCCTTCTCCTCAGCAGATTTAGGTGCAAACGCAGCAGATAGATGAATATTTGCAGCACTTGGAGTATCTATAGATTTTGATGTAGACATACCAAACCTGGATAGTATTTTCTGGATGTAACCTTTCTGTGATAAGAAAAGCTTCTTCTGACTTCTATCCCTGTAGATCTCCATTCCCAAAATTTTCTTGGCTGCTCCCAAATCCTTCATCTCAAACTCTGCACTGAGGAAACCCTTCAACTTCTGTATCTCAGACTTGTTTTCTGCAGCTATCAACATATCATCTACATACAGGACCAGATAAATGAGAGACCCATTTGTGACCTTGTTGTAGTAGACACAACAATCATACGGACTCCTGATGTAGCCTATCTCTATCATATAGCTATCAAACCTCTTGTACCACTGTCTGGGAGACTGCTTTAGTCCATACAAGGACTTCTTCAACTTGCAAACATAGTCTTCTTTTCCAGGAACTTGGAAACCATCTGGCTGAGTCATGTATATCTCTTCTTCCAACTCTCCATGTAGAAAAGCTGTCTTCACATCTAGTTGTTCAAGCTCCAGATTCTGATGTGCTACTATGGCTAGTAACACCCTGATAGAGGTATGTCTGACCACTGGCGAGAAAATCTCATTGTAGTCTACTCCCTCTTTCTGATGGAACCCTCTTGCAACTACTCTAGCTTTATACTTAATGCCCTCAGCAGGTGACATCCCTTCTTTCTTCTTGAAGACCCATTTACAAGTAATGATCTTTCTCCCCTGACCAGGTCGTTTGGTCAATTCCCAAGTCTGATTTCTCTGAAGTGATTCCATCTCATCTCCCATTGCAGCAAGCCATTGGGTTGACTCTGGACATGTAACTGCTTCCTTATAGGTGGATGGCTCATGAGGATCCACCTCTTCAGCAACCTGTAGTGCATAAGCCACCATGTCCTCAAACCCATACCTCGTGGGAGCTTTCCCAAAATTTGCTCTCCTAGGTCGCTCATGAGTCAGAATATGCTGATTAACAATTGTTGGTTCTGCTTCTGAATGTAAGTGTTGATCTTCCTGTTGTGGTTCAAACTCATCTCCAGTGACTTGTTGCTCCACCTGTCTCTCAACACTGCAATTTTCTGATACTATAGTAGACTTCACAGTAGGGTTAAACATAGAACTTTCATCAAATACTACGTTTCTACTAAGTATAACCCTCTTTTCAGATGGAGACCAGATTCTGAAACCTTTAACCCCATCCCCATAGCCTACAAACACTCCCTTTTTAGCTCTTGGTTCTAACTTACCCTCACTTACATGATAATAAGCAGTACACCCAAAAACCCTCAGATTGGAGTAATCAGCAGACTTACCAGACCACATCTCATAAGGTGTTTTGAGATGTATACCTGTGTAAGGTCCACGATTTATCAGATAACAAGCAGTACTCACCGCTTCTGCCCAGAACCTTCTTTCTAATCCAGCATTAGAGAGCATGCACCTAGCTCTCTCCAGAAGTGTCTGATTCATACGTTCTGCTACACCATTTTGCTGTGGTGTATCCCGGACTGTATGATGCCTTGCAATGCCTTCAGATTTGCAGAGCTCATCAAATTCAGCAGAACAGAATTCCAGACCATTATCAGTTCGCAGCCTCTTGATCTTCTTCCCTGTTTGATTTTCCACTAATGCCTTCCACTGCTTGAAGTTCTTGAAAGCGTCACTTTTATGCTTCATCACGAACACCCAAGTCATTCTTGAGTAATCATCAATCATAGACACAAAATATCTGTGACCTCCCAAAGAATCAACACGAGAAGGACCCCAACAATCAGAATGGATATAATCAAGCGTGCCTTTAGTTCTATGAACTGCTTTAGGAAACTTTCTGCGATGTAGCTTCCCAAAGATACAGTGTTCACAGAAATCAAGATCCTTGACCTTGTGGCCACCCAGAAGATCATCTTTTGACAGAATTTGCATCCCTCTTTCACTCATATGACCGAGCCTCATGTGCCATAGCTTGGTCATATCATCCTTGTGAAACTCCGATGATGCAACAGCAGCAGAACCTGAAAGCGTAGCACCTTGCAGAAAATACAAAGTACCCCGCTTGACACCTTTCAGGACCACATTAGAACCCTTGTAGACATTTATGACTCCACGTGAGCCTTTGTAACTGAAACCTTTGCTGTCTAGTAGACCCAAAGAAATCAGATTCTTTGTCATGTGTGGAGCATGCCTAACCTCATTCAATGTACAGAATTTACCATCATGTGTCCGTATTTTTATTGAGCCTATTCCAACCACCTTGCATGAATGACTGTCAGCCATAGAAATATTGCCTCCATCAATCTGCTCATAGGTTGAAAACCACTCTCTACGTGGACATATATGATAAGACGCCCCGGTATCTAAAATCCACACATCCCTATGATGTATGTGTGCATCTGCAACCAAAGCCAAATCCTCTTCAGAATTGGTGTCAACCTCTGCTACAACAGCAGTACCTGATGCTTTCTCATGCTGCTGCTTCTTCTTCTTTGGACATTCGTTTTTCCAATGTCCCTTTTCTTTACAGTAGTTACAGACATCATTGGATTTGGAACTCTTTGAAACTGGTTTCTTGAATTTCTTCTTCCCCGAGCTTCCCTGTCCCATCCTTCCACTGGCTACCAACCCAGCAGCCTGACTGTCTGAACTTGTACCGGTCGCCTTATGACGCATCTCTCTAGTATGAAGAGATGATCTAACCTCCTCCAGAGTCACAGTATTTCTCCCACCAATAAAAGAATCCACAAAATTCTCATACGACAAAGGTAGAGAGACCAGCAGAATTAAGGCAGCATCTTCATCATCAACCTTAACATCAATATTACGCAACTCTAATAGAATTGTGTTTAACTGATCTAAGTGATCTCTTAGAGTCGTGCCTTCTTCCATTCGCAGACTGAACAGACGTCGCTTTAGAAGCAACTTGTTGGTTAAAGACTTCGTCATGTATAGACTCTCAAGCTTTAACCACAGACCAGCCGCAGTTTCCTCCTCTGCGACCTCGGTGATAATATCATCTGCAAGACACAACAAGATTGTCGAATGTGCCTTCTCCTCCAGACTGGCCATCTCAACGATTTCTGGATCCCCCGGCTTCTTCACCAGCGGCGCCCACATCCCTTGTTGTTTTAACAAGGCTCGCATCTTGATCTGCCATAAACTGAAACTGTTTCTCCCCGTGAATTTATCAATCTTCACGTTTAACCCAGACATCTTTCTTCCCAGAATTCGAACCCCTCCTGGGCTCTGATACCAGTTTGTTGTAACGGATGGAAGAAAGAACACAGAATACAGAGTGCGGAACACACAAATACAGAGAGTGCGGCGCTAACAACCCACACTACAATACAATTAGGTTTAGGACGTTTATATTCAGCGAGATCCCCGAATAGCTGGTTCAAGGCATATATTAATAAGACCCTTGATTGAAGAGCTTAAGTTTTTTTGGGACGTTGGTCATCCCACTTATGACAAGTACATGCACGAGATGTTTCAGATGCATATCATGGTTGTTGGTACCATCAGTGATTTTCCTGCCCGTGGGATGTTGTCGGGCAACGTTGTTAGGGGATAAAGGCTTGTCCAAAGTGTCTTAACGATGCGGGTAACAGTAGTCATTGCAACAAGATATGTATATTGGGTCACCCTCATCTCTTTCCGTATGATCACGAATGACTGTTCGATGTCAAGACATTTGATGAGACTGTAGAAAACAGTGTGTCTCCCAGAAGATGGACGGGGGGGGGGGGAGAAATTTTAGCAGTTCTTAATGAGTACGATTTTAGGCAGCTTATCAATCATCCCAATATTGTGGCGGCAATACCTGAAAGACCCGACAAGTACAAATTTTGGACACATAAGAGCATATTCTGGGAACTCCTATACTGGAGTAAGTTGTCGATCAGACACTACCAGGATGTGATACACATAAAAAAGAATGTGTATGACAGTGTGGTGGAAACAGTGCTGAACTTGGAGGGGAAGACGAAAGACGGTCCTAAAACATGCATTAATCTTAAAAAATGGATATATGAAGACATATGTGGTTCAAACAAGGGAAGAAAAAAATTCTTCAAGCTCCTTACACCGTGAAGCCTGACCAGAAGAACGTAATTTTCAGGTGGATGAGTTTTGTGAAGTATCCTTCAGGCTATACAGGAAATATAACCCGGTGTGTAAACTTTTGGGACAATAAGATGTACGGGTTAAAGAGTCATGACTGTCATATTCTGTCATAAGTTGTCAAGATTCTTCCAGAAGTTATGAACACAGAAAGTGACAAAATCTGACCTCCAGAAAATACAAGAGGACATTATTTATATCATATGTAAATTTGAGAGGATATTTCCTCCAAATTTTTTTGACATCATGCCTCACCTGATGATCCATCTTCCCGAGTAATTGTTGTTTACCGGTCCAGTACATTATACTTTGATGTATCCCATAGAAAGGTATGTTTTTTACACATGAATTTTTTATTATACATGTTCAATATATAATCATAACACTTTACAACAATTTATTTATAGACAACTTGGAGACTACAAAGCTTATATGGCTAATAAATCCGCGCCTGAAGAATGTATAGTTGAAGCATATATTGCGCACGAGTGCGTCACCTTTATGAAGTTGTATTTAGGAGCGTTGAAGGAAACTCCACAAACCATACCGGTAGATGTACCGAAGTTCAACCTTTCCATAGTCTCTAATGATGTTGAAGTTTATGGAATTTTGCCAGACTCCTACAAGTTGCAACCACATGAGCTAGTCATAACTCATTGGTGGGTATTGATTAACTGTCCAGAAGTTGAATACTGGAAATACATCCATTTATACTGTCCAGACATTCAAGGTGATCTCGACTACCAAAACAAGGAGTTCGTAAACTATTTTGACGGCTGGGTATGTAATTCTTTATTTTTGTTCATGATTCTTTCATTGCATAATTATCCATATTTGCAGTATATTGAATATTTGGTTGCAGATGAACCATATTCAATTTGATGGTCACCCAAATTGATCGCACGAACTAAGACTTCTACGGATAAAGCCGATAATGTCAAGAGTTTATCCTATGTGTAAGGTGAATGACTTGCAATTTATATGTGAATAGAGAGACAACAGACGGAGAACATAAAATTCTGGGGTTATGAATCATGGTGGGCAGAATGAAGTTGACTATTACGGTGTTCTTAATTTAATGATGGAACTCGTTTGTGGACAAGACATGACAGTGCACCTTTTCAAGTGTAGATGGTTGGACACTAGCAGCTCGCAGAGCATGAAGATCGATCAGTACGAGATTTTATCGATGAACACTGGTACAAGTAGTTACAAAGATGACCCGTTCGTTTTTGCCACATCGGTAAAACACGTGTTTTATCTTGATTACCTTGTTAAGGGTGACACGTGAAAAGTAGTCAACCTTGTGCACCCTCGAAACATTTACCGGGCCACTACACTTGCAGAGGCCGAAGACGAGGAAGAAGATGCTGCGTATCAAGAGCCAAACACAATAGGTATTCCTGACTCCTCTACAATTCGCGTTAATAATATTAAAGCGGGTCGTTCGGTTTGAATTCGTGATTTAGGCGCAAGGCTTATTGATTTTGATCCAAATCAAGAAACAGACAAAGACTCTTATGATGAGGAAATGCATAGATTGTCAGAAATTAGTTCTGTCACCGAAGAAGACTCATCAGAAGATTCCGATTACGAGCCTTCTTAGTTTGAATTTGTAATACAAATTGATGTGCTGTATATGCTACAAGCTGTTGAATTCCTAATTTTATTTAATTTTGGTGATATATGAATAAGAAATTGGTATGGTTTACATTAAACAACATGTTTTTATGTATTTTTCAATTTTAGCTGACGAAATAGGCTATATTTCGTCGGCTAAAACTATCTTAGCCGATGAAATACATCCTATTTCGTCAGCTAAAACTATCTTGGCCGACGAATACCCTAATATTTCGTCGGCTAAACCCTATAATATAGCCAATCGACGAATACCCTAATATTTCGTCGGCTGTAGTTAAATAAGTAAAATAATAATTTTATACCACTGGTTGCATCTCATCGATTTGAAACTATTTGCAGTTAAAGGTCCGGGCAAAATACATAATTTAGACGGTTAAATTATCGTTTATTTGCGTTTAGGGATTTGACTTACGGGATTGACCATCCGGATCGAGTCTTTAACGTTGTTTGATCTTGATGAAAATTTACCCATACACATAGTTCAACATAATTATGATATCTGACGGTCAGATTTTTGTTTCACAAGTTTGATCATCACAATCACAACATACGTACTAATGTTGTATAACTTGTTTACCGTGTCAAGCAAATGTTCCATTTTAAAAACAAACTACATGTAGAAGCTTCAAAATAAAAAAATCGTGAAATAAGATTTGGGTTTTGTAGAAATTAAAATTGATATTAGAAATTGAAATAAAAATTGAAATTAAAATTGTTTAAATTAAATTGGGGGTTTTAACAGTTTTAAATGAAATTAAAATTAAAATTTTGAAATTAAAAATTAAAATTGAAATTAAAATTAAAATATTAATTGTAGAAATTCTATGAATTGTTATTAATTGTTCCTATATATATTCATATAATTTATTAATACATTGATAAAGATTTTTAATATATTAATAACAAGTGTTAATTAAAATATTAAAAATTACAATTAAAATTAAAAATTCAAATAATTTAATAAATTAATATTTTAAACATGATGAAAGACCTGTCTAGATCGACAAAAGGTTCAAAGGGCCAAAGGTCCGAATCGTCTGAGAGAAAGTTTAGCAACCCTCAAATGTCGTTTCAAGACCCTATGACATCTCGACGTGCGTCCCTTCTGGAGCCGACACAGAGGCAGCCTGACGCCACCCATTCCTCCAAACAGCCGGGGGCCACACATTTCTCAAGGCAGCCGGGCGCCCCTCACTCCTCAAGGTAGCCGAGTGCCCCTCACTCCTCGAGGCAGATGTGACCTCCGACCCAAGCGAAGCTATCTACACCACGTATACCTGAGATACACAGGGCACCGACTCCGGGCCCTACTTTTTCGAAAGGTGGGTCATCTTGGGTACAGATGTCGCCGCCTCTTCTCTACCTTCAGTAGGCTAAGAAGTGCTTAGTCGACGAACTATTTCTCCTAACCTACAGACCTAGTTCTGTCAGCTAAGAAAATAATAGTCGACGGAACAGTTTCGATTCCGTCGGTTAAGAGTGATAATCCATTAGTGGCCAAACAGTAACGCCTAAAGGGCTACACACCTAAAATGGCTATACACGTAAAATGACTACACACCTAAACGGCTATACATCTAATTCTCATACCTAATGGAACAACTATGATCGTTCAACACTTCATTTGCATGGTGCATAGTCACGCCTCTCATCTAAGCCACAAACAACTAAATACCCAAAAATCACAACTAGCACTCAAACGTGCAAACAAATTCTACACACACAACAAGTGTATATAACTAGCACTCTAACGTGTAATACCATGTTAATTATACACACAACGAGTATACATAACTAGCACACATGTGCAACCCAGGCTACACACTCCACGAGTGTACATAACCAGCAACCGAGTGGGCAATTTACGGTTATACACACAGTAGGTGTAAACAACCAACACTCAAACGTCCAATTTTAGGTAAATTATATACACAACAAGTGCAAAAAGAAAGCACTCAAATACGCAACCCAAGCTATAGACACAACAAAGTGTAAACAGTCGCCACCCTAGCATGCAATTTCATGTCATGCATATAGCGAGTGTAAATAAACAACCAGCACTCAAACATGCAATTAAAAAACTACTTACACCACGAGCGTGTACAACAACCTCGTCACGAGGAAAGATGTCTCATCAGCTAGTTTATCTCTGCCACGATAAACTCTTGTGGCACCACCCCTTCTATGATAACCTCTCATGGCACCTAGCTATCAGACATAGTAACGCCATGACTCCTTGCCAATATCCGCATACAACTTTATAGCATGTACGCAGGGCTAAACTTGTTAGTCACTCCTGCAGCTACTCTTAGAGATTACTCCCCATGATCAACGTTTTTACTCTCTATGGTCTCTACACGATCTCCTTATGGTTTCTCTTGGGTTCTTTTCTATCCATGACATGATTTCTACAGTCTATACTGTTACTTGCTATGGTTACACGATGGTTGCTCTTATATAGATAGACTTGGCCACTTTCTATGATTTTTACATCCTCATGACTCATTTTGCTCTCATGGTTAAGGTTCTCTTTGACAACTCATTATATGATCGACGAATCTCTCTAGCATTTATATCATCACTCTCTTAGATGATTCCCTGCACCTACCCCCTTATAATGATCCCCCATGATTCTTCTATTGGTATGCTCTATATTTACATCACCATGATGGTTATGACTTTTATCATGAATATTTTTCCATGAGTTCTCACACCCGCGATTGCTAGCGCCAAGTGTGAGGTTCCGACACCTCATTACTCCAATACATAAAGGTTGCCACAACCATCAACATTATCCTCATGGATAATCCATCCGTAGCGAGTACACCCCTGCATATGAGTATATTGCCTAACCATGGGGAATACATGCACTCCCCGGAATATGCCCTCCATCACACATCTGTCATCTATCAACCAGCCGGGGCGCATAAAAAAAACTCCTTAGCAGGTGGCACTTACAAGCCACCAAAGTGCTCAAGAAATTTCCCAAGACATGACACTATACACACCTTGAGCATGCCATAGGAAAACCCTTATGCCGAATCAATCCATTCTAGTGCACAATTACCAGAATCATTCATGACACCGGGGGACTTGTGCATCCTACCTGACACCATGATATCCCTCGAAACTAGGGGGATTTATTTATAGTTATTGTGCTTATCTATTCAAGGTTTGGTGTATATTATCACCATAACTCTTGGCATACTATCGCTACCGTTTAGCGACACCTTGCTTCAGTAGTAGGCACCCTTTCTGCGCCTCTTAGTGTGGTCTCGCTACACTTTAGCGACACTTTGCCTTTGCATTAGACACCCTAGCCGCGCCTCTTAGCGTGCTCTCGGTATAGTTTAACTACACCTTGCTTCAGCAGCAGGCACGCTAGCCATACCTCTTGGCATATTGTTTTTACACTAGCCCCACACGCCTGGCCTCAGTAGGCACCATGGCCACGCCCCCTAACGTGTTTTAACTACCTTGGATTTAGTGGCCCTGCCCCAATGAAACTCTGGCCGTGCCTAGTGGCACCATTACACGCCCCAGTGGAACTCTTAGCCACACGGTGAAAATGGTGAACTACGATCGGTTTGATCTCATAAACGGATACGTAGGCACTCTAGCACTCACCTAGAGGCAACCACAAAATATACATCAACATAGTCTCCCCTTGGAGCACATACATGCTGGAATAGATCAATTGGTTAAAGCATATAACTAATATAAATCAAAGGCTATTATATGCTTAAGGCATACAAACATGCCGATACTCGTTACCCACGCGATACTCGCTACCCCCACGACACTCGTTACCCACGCGACACTAGCTATCCACGCGATACTTTCGCTACCCACGCGACACTTGCTACCCATGCGATACTTTCGCTACCCACGCGACACTTGCTACCCATGTGATACTCTCGCTACCTCCGCGACACTCGTTACCCACGCGACACTAGCTATCCACGTGATAGTTTCGCTACCCACTCGACACTTGCTACCCATGCGATACTCTCGCTACCCATGCGACCCTCGCTACCTACGTGACGTGCCCCTAAACCAAAAACTTGGGAACGACACTCTTCGACCCCCGATCGCTCTACATTACAAACTACATCCACAGTCACCTTACGAACTCACGCATGGGGACTTGGGGACTCGTCACCATGTCTTCCTACTACTGGACATTACATATTCCCCGACACTCTTTCAAACTAATGGAACTTCCCACTCGAGAGTCCTTGTCGACTAGGGATTTGTTAACACATGTGCAAACCCTCCTCTCGTGCCAGGAAACAAACTCATTATTCGGTCGTCAAAAGACATCTTAGGCTAGAGAGGTCCTTATCAGATAAGGAACCTACACACTTGCGTAAGGCATATTGGTAACAGGCTCTCATGTGAGGGCAAAACGATACTTTTAGGGTGGACTTACTCTGTCTCTACAAATAACCCTCTTAAGAGCTCATTTTTGGTAAGCCTTTATCTCCACCCTTTTCACATATTATCTTTACCATCATGGTTGACTTAGGCATTAGAGGGTCGAATGCCGACACACCTGGTCTTCCCTCTAATACCGTTTGCCCATGAGTTGCATGTAACGGGTCTAGGAGATAAGGTCCTCTGTGTATGGTTTGATTTTCCCTCATGGAAATTACTCTGAAACAAAACAAGAGAAAGCTGACGTTAAAAGAAATGGTATTCGTTTTTGGTTTCTAATATCTTTTCATAATAGCTGTTAATTTTGGCTTAGGAACACATACAATTGACATTAGGTATGCACTGTTGTCGAGATTTCAGTCTCCTGTGTCAAGAGACATGATTGGGGTTGAGGTTAGACTATCTTATGGTTGATGAGATTAGACTATCTGCCCAAAATGTATATTTGTTGAGATTGAACCAGTTTGGTGTTTTTCATTCTTCATTTTGAATGTGCAAAAGCAGTGTTCAGGATATTTCAGATTGGATTATTTTGTTCTCCTTCAAAATTGTGACAAGATTTCCCAGGTTGCTTCTTTTATAAACTAATAATATATTGAGTTTGGTAGCAGTTTATTATTTTATAGGCAAAGGCTAGAAACTCTGCAGAACCCTTTAATGAGGATCTTTAAGTTGATGAAGACTTTTGAATTAATTGTTTATTAGACCAACTTTTTGATCAAATTTTGACATCTTAACTGTTGAAGTTGTAGATTTATATAAGTAGATCAATCATACAAAATTTCTGCCAAATTGGTGATCGTTAAGAACTAGTTATAGATCAAATCAATGGACGAACCAAATATGTCAAACATGAACCGTTCAAGTTCATAATTGGTAAATCACACTTATGAATATCTTAATGATTTTCAATTCAGTTGAAAATTTACAGAAAATGATCTACTCATAAATATTTATAAAATGAACAGTTAAGATGTGAATATAAGATCGAAAAGCGGGATAAACCGAAAAGTTCTCAACTTAAATGCCCTCACTAGAATGGCTCTCTTCATTTCATTCAGTCTTCAAATGATGTACGAAATATCATATAAATTGTATAAAATTGGGTTGCCTTTCACCAATTTATTCAGCTTGCCAATAAACCACCATTTGCCCAAGTTAGACGTTCAAATTATGGAATGTAACACCATGTTTGTGTCAAGTTTGAACATATTCTGAAATAAAAATTGGAATGAGCTATGAGCTTATCAAACAACACGATAACAATCGAACGTAAACTCACAGCAAAGCGTGGGCTACTATCTAGTGTAATTACTATTTGTCGTAGGACTATCCATCTACAGTAAAAAAACTGTGTATTTCCATGTTTTACCCTCACTGATGTGCCCTCTATTAGATGATTAAGATAATTGTGTGCTAAGTACATTACTTAGTGAGTAAGTAAGAGTGTTTAGCAGTGTTTAGTTGATATTTTCAGTTGATTGTTAGATGAGATGCACGTGTCTCTCATTGATTGAGCAGCATACATGTATATATGCTGTAATTGAACCATTCTGTTATGAGCTGAGAATCATAATCCAAAAATTTATTATTTTCTTTTCTTCTTCCAGCTTTTATGGTACCAGAGCAGCCAGGTTGCAGCGACCTAGGTTGGCGTTTCTGACAGCTTTTTCCGGCGAAGCTTCAAATTGAAGCTTCGGTTTCTCGTTCCAGATAAGGATTCCTAGTTTTCTTCTAGAAACGATTCTCTAATCTTTAGTTTTCAGCCTAATTAATGTTGAAATTGTGTTGTTGCACTTGTTGATTTGTTGAAGTAATTCAAGTTCTGTTGATATTTAGGTTAAAGCTTTCGTTCGTATAAACCTCAGCTTATATTGCTTGCTGCTCATTTTCTTGCTATACTCCTTTCAATACAAACCTTACTTCTGTGCTTCTTCATCCTTCAAGCTTTTATCATGACTTCTGAAAACCCTAGCTCTTCTAAATTTGCCAATGTCATTCTGCTAGAAATTGTGCTGTATGCAGCAAATCTGCTCATGAGATGTGGACTAGGCTTAAGTCCAAATTTGTAGACTCTAATAAACAAAATATTCTTCAGCTTAAGGTTAATTTGCAAAGTGTGAAGAAAGGTTGAGATGATATTGAGACTTTCCTTGATAGGATTAAAGTTGCAAAAGATGCCTTGGACACTGTTGGTGTATCAATTGATGATGAAGATTTTGTTTTGGCTGTTCTTAATGGTCTTCCATCTGAATATGCTGCTATCAAGACTGTGATTCGTGCATAGTTTACTTGTAGTCCCTTGAGTCAATTGAAAACCCTTCTTAAAGCTGCAGAAATGGAAATTACAAGTGAAACTCAAAGTTTTCAAAGTCTGCTGACTGCAATGCTTGCTAATTGCAATCTCAATTCTTCTGATTCTCAAGTTCAGAAGGATAATTCTTCTACTCAATCACGTGGTTCTATAAACCCTATTGCATCCACAAATCCATTTGCTCCTATAAATCCTTCTTCTTCTTCTTCTTCTTCTTCTTCTTCTTCTTCTGTAGGCACTCCTGTTGCTTCTCAGATTCCTATGTCCTCATATTCATCTTCTGGTTTCACTTTTCAAGCTCCTTTTCCCATGTATCCTCCATATCTGCCAATGACAGGGATGCTTGCTGGTAGAGGTACAGGTATAGGTATAGGAAATTATAATGGAGAAGGAAATGGTGGCAGATATTTTTGGTAGAGGTGGTGGATACTGTAATGGTGGCAGAGGAAATTATAATGGTAGAGGAAATTGTGGTAATAATAATGTTTGAAGATTTTTTGGTAGTGGGGGTCCTCTGTTCTCTTGTCAACTATGCAATAAACCTGGACACACAAGAAAAACTTGCAGAGCATTGTCAAACTATCCAGGAGTTACTACCAATGTCTATCAGACTCATTTAGAGAAGAGATGTCAGTATTGTAATGGCAAGGGTCATACTGCTTCAGGTTGCTTCTTTATCATTGGCTTCCCTGGTCACCAAAGTCAGATTGAAGAACCAACTGCAATGCTAGCTGCAAGTAATCTTGCTCCACAGTTTTGGCTGGCAGACACAGGAGCAACTAATCACATGACCAATGATATGCATTTTCTGAAGCAGAATGTCACAACCTATCCTACCAACGATGCTATTCAAATTGGAAATGGTAAACAGTTGGCTATCACACTCTGGTGATACAAGGCTTGGTCCTCTAAAACTCAATAATGTTCTTTATATACCAGAACTTGCTGCACATCTTCTTTCCATTTATCAGATATCTAAACAAAACAACTGTTCAGTTTGGTTTGATAATTTCATGTTTGTGATTCAGGACAAGGTGCAGGGTGTTGAGATATATATCTCACATCGGGAATATGGGACCTTGTCTGTGGGTTTATAAGGGTTTGGGCTAGTCTCTCTATTACCAATTGGTTTTGGAGTTGAACCCCAGACTACTTTATCATGGTATCAGAGCGGGTTACCCACGTACACGTGTGAAGCCCAAATACCACACGAACTCCACGACCACCCAAGTTGTTGTCCACGTGTTAGGCTTAAACATTCGCCACACGTGCGGGGGCGTGTTGAGATATATATCCCACATCGGGAATATGAGACCTTGTCTGTGGGTTTATAAGGGTTTGGGCTAGTCTCTCTATTACCAATTGGTTTTAGAGTTGAACCCAGACTACTTTATCACAGGGCAAGGTTTTATACCAGGGACTGAGTAAGCATGGTCTGTACCATATTCCTTTTGATCTTCCTCAAAACAAGTCCACTACTAAGCAAGTGAATTCAGCACACAATGTTAATCATAGTTCAGTACTTCAAAATTCTCAGAATAAGGGTTCAGTTGAAGTGTCATTATCAGCAACTTTTGTTGGCAGAAAAATCAAGCATTCTTTATGGCATCAAAGGTTTGGTCATCCAACTAATGAAGTGGTTAAAACTATGCTTGATAAGGCCAAGATATCCTCTTCTGAAGATAGTGATGAGTCAATATGTGAATCATGTCTTTTAGGAAAATTTCATAAACTGCCTTTTGGTAATTCTCAATCTAGAAGTAGTACTCCTTTTGAACTTGTACATTCAGATGTTTGGGGACCTTCTCCATCCTTGTCCATAGATGGTTATAGGTACTTTGTGTTTTTTATTGATGATTGTACAAGGTTCACCTGGATGTTTCCAATGAAAAAGAAGAATGAAGTTCTTTCCTTCTTCAAATCTTTGTGTGCAATTAAAACTTTAAGAAGTGATGGAGGTGGAGAGTATATGAGTATGATGTTTCAGAGTTTTTTTTGAAAGAAAAGGGTATCCTTCATCAAGTAACTTGTCCTTATACACCTGAGCAAAATGGTGTATCAGAGAGGAAAAATAGACATGTTCGAGAGACAGCAGTTGCTTTATTACAGCATGCCTCATTACCAGATCAATTTTGGTATCATGCTTGTGCTATTGCTGCTTTTTTGATCAACAAGATGCATTCTTCTGTTCTCAATCACAAATATCCTTTTGAGAGTATATATAATGCTGTTCCTAAGGTTGATATGCTCAGGGTTTTTGGCTGCATATGTTTTCCTCTACTTGCACCATACAGATCCAACAAGTTACAGCCAAAGACATTGAAATGTGTTTTTATAGGCTTTGATGCAGGCTATAAGGGTTTTGTGGGCTATAATCCAACCAGCAGAAAATATATTGTTTCAAGGCATGTGTTTTTTTATGAAACAACCTTTCCTTATACTGTAGACAGAGGGAAGTCTTCTTCTTCTTCTTCTTCTTCTTCTTCTTCTTCTTCACCTACTTCAGCTATAATCAATGGTCAGTCTCAACAGAATATCAGATCACCATGCTTACTTCAGACTCAGTCCCAAGTTTTGCCCTCACCAGTTCAATTCTCATCTCTAAATCACAATTTTACTTCAGGTCAGAATTTATATTCAAGTCAGTCTAATAGTGTTAGACCTACAGACACAGTTGCTAGACGTGTAGAAACAGATATTGATCATCATGGGTCACAAACCGATGCTCAAATGTTTACTGAACCACTTTCAGTCAGTCGAAGTTATGATTTTGCTGATAATGATCCTATTGTTCATTGTCTCCTGATTCCTCCATTTCTCAGACTTTATTTACCCCTCAATCTGATACCATTGTTCAGTTTCAAGAGAATGATGGTCATCTCTCTCTTTCTACTATTCCTGGTGATGGAAATATTTCTGTTATATTGCATTCTGCTCACAAACCACCACCAACCACATTTTCTGAAGCAAATATTCTTCATCTAGTCCAAGGTTTGTCTCATGTTCCAGTTAATGATCATTCTATGTTAACAAGAGCAAAGAGAGGAATTTCTAAGATGAAATGTTTTAGTGTTGTCCTTGCCAATATTCAGTCTCATGCAGGGGTTTCAGAACCTCAGAATTACAATGATGCTTTGAAAATTCCATAATGGAGAGATGCAAGGCAGGATGAGTATTCTGCACTTATAAATCAAAATACATGGTCTCTTGTTCCTCTTCCTAATAACAAAAATTTAGCTTCATGTAAATGGTTGTTTAAAGTCAAAAGAAATGTTGATTGATCAGTTGCAAGGTATAAAGCAAGGCTTGTTGCTAGAGGTTTCAGTCAGGAATATGGAGTAGATTATGAGGAAACTTTCTCTCCTGTTGTGAGACATAAAACAGTCAGATTGATTCTTTGTCTTGCTGCTCATTATGGTTGGACTTTGCATCAGATAGATGTGAAGAATGCATTCTTGCATGGCATTTTAAAATTAAGAAGTATATATGGTACAACCTGGTGGTTTTGTGAGTGATCAACATCCCAATTATAGTTGCAAACTGAAGAAGTCCCTGTATGGGCTAAAACAGGCACCTAGGGCATGGAATGAGAGGTTCACTGCTTTTTACCATCTATTGGTTTCACAGTTTCTTATGCAGATCCTAGTCTGTTTATCAAGTGCCAAGATGATGACTATGTCTTTCTCCTTCTTTATGTTGATAACATAATCATAACAGGTTCCAGTGATAATCTTATTGCCTCCATTAAGCAAGCTCTTCAATCAGAATTTGATATAAAGGATCTTGGAAGATTACACTATTTTCTTGGTCTGGAGATTCAGTATCTTGCAGATGGAATTTTTGTGTGTCAACAGAAGTATGCTCAAGATCTTATCCATAAATCTGGTATGGATAAGTGTTCAACTCATGTTACTCCATGTAAGTCAGTTCTGAAACTCATGAAAGACATTGACATTCCTCTTCATTCTCATGAAATCACTCAGTTTAGAAGTATGGTGGGATGTCTGCAATATCTCACTTTTACCAGGCCAGATATTACGTATGCAGTCAATTCAGTTTGTCAGTTTCTTCATGCTCCAACTCAGGTACACTTGTTTGCTGCTTAAAGAATTCTGAAATATATCAAAGGTACAATGTCTCAGAGAGTTTTCTTCAAAAATGCTTCTCGTTCAGCTCATTGCACCAAACCATCTCTTACCCTCAAGGCCTACTGTGATGCTGATTGGGCAGGGGATCCAAATGACAGAAAATCTACCACAGGTTTTGTTATCTTACTTAATGACTCTCCAATATCTCGGTGCAGTAAGAAACAAAGTTCAGTTTCTAGATCCTCTACTGAGGCAGAATATAGAAGTATGACAGATACCACTTCAGAACTTTTATGGCTTATGTACTTGCTGAAGGATTTACACATTCACATTTCTGACATACCAGTTCTGCATTGTAATAATATTTCAGCTTTAGCCTTGGCTACGAATCTAGTGTATCACTCAAAGTTGAAGCACATTGAGGTTGATGTGCATTTTACTAGAAATCAAGTCAAAGCTGGTTTTCTGAAGTTACAGTTTGTTTTTTCCAGAAATCAATTTGCAAATTTGTTTACCAAAGATCTCTCTCCACAACATTAGTTTTTCTGTTCCAGCTTGATGTCTAACAATCACCATCAATCTGAGGAAGGGTATTAGATGATTAAGATAATTGTGTGCTAAGTACATTACTTAGTGAGTAAGTAAGAGTGTTTAACTGATATTTTCAGTTGATTGTTGCTCATGATGAGCTTTAGATGATGCACGTCTCACACATTAATTGAGCTACATACAAGTATATATGCTGTAATTGAACCATTCCGTTACGAGCTGAGAATCATAATCCACAAGTTTATTATTTTCTTATCTTCTTCAAGCTTTTACCCTCCTCCCCCAATCTAATCACGACTTCTGCCTGTTGATATATGGAGCTGCCACTCAATTCTTGAGCCTTTCGTTTGTCCTCGTGAGGTTCATACACAGTGGAAAATAGAGAGAGCGAAGGGCCAAAAGCTAACAATTCAGGGAAACGTCAAATCTTGCTACTTCTCATTTCCATTTTTTTGATCAGTACTCTAATTTCCTCAATTCAGATACCATGTGATTCAATGTTTAAAGATAGAAAAAGTATAGAGATGGCATAATGGAGACCAGAACCGCCACGGCGCCACCGAACCGAGGAGATCTAATTGGAATAAATTTACTCTGATCAGATAACTCTACGGCTTATCTTAGTTTCACTTCGTTAATGTAATGTGGTTTCTCGTATCTTTCCGCTAATAACATTTGTTTTCGGACGAGAGATTTTCTGAATCTCATAGTAAGAACAGATGTAGCAGATCCTTATATACTGTGCTGTAAATGAGTGACCAAATCAGTAACACTCGCTGTTACATGAGGCTCGTGTATAGAGCATATTGACTATAACCTAGTCTCTCTACACTTGACCAAACTGAATGAATATCTAACTGTCAATGCACTTAACTGTGGTACTATATGTTGCTCTCTGATCGAATGCAAAGAAAATAAATAATAGTTGTAAACAACAAGGCATAGAAGCAAGGTTCTATAAAACGCTAGACGCTACCAGAGCGGACTGCCAGCGCTTAGTGCCCAGAGCGTCCAGACGGTGTCTAGACGGTTTTATATTTTACCTATTATTATTCATTTAATAAATATAATTATATAAAATTTACAAAAAAACATTTTTATGTTTCAAAATAGCAAAATACTTCAAAAATATACATAATAAAACAACAATGTTCTTAAAAATAATAAAAATACAATAGTGTATCATTTGTTAAGACTTTAGAGTATAATATTGTGTTTTTGTGTTTGATTTTACTCATTTTTTAGATAGGCTTTTATATATTTCATAATTAAAAAAAAACTAATCGGGTTGTCTAGGCGCCGCCCAGCCTGTCTATGCGGCCGATTTTCGCGTCAGCGCCCAGCTTGGCCGATTCGGAGAAAATCAAAACGGTGCCCTACCGCCCAGCGCCTAGGCGGCCATGGACGCCTTTTTTTAGAACACTGCATAGAAGTCACTTCAAGTCTCCAAAACAATGACCTCCCACCTCCTATACCAAATGAAGTGAGGAAGCAAAACACCCTCCATACTTAATGAGCAATCCAAGCACAAAATTAAACCCAACATGTCTGATCTAAGTCTAAAAGCCAAGCACTAGGTTTGGGGGAAACCAATTCACATACTGTCCTTACCATGACACTGAGGCAATTTTCGTATAACCGTAGCTTGAACAGCATGACATCTCACCAAGGACGACCATGTCTCCGAACAGCCGGGACACTCTTCCAGTTGCCTGTTAAACGAAATCTGTTTACTGGCACTATATTTAGTATCTATTTGCCGAGATTGAAAATCCTATATTTTACACTTACATGTTTACTGGCACTGTATTTAGTATCTATTTGCCAAGATTGAAAATCCTATATTTTACACTTACAATAGCAGCATCTGGGACACAAAATACAAGTTAAAATTAAAACCATTTTTGATATTAAAATAAAAATAGAAGCGAACAAAAGTTGCTCTGTACCTTTAGTTTTCATCTAGAGTACCCTTGATGAATTCTTTCTCCCACTGGTCACAAACCTCATTTGCTTACTGAAGACTGACTCTTTAGTGAAGCTAAACAGAAGAAGGGCTATCAGCATCAGCGCTTCACTTGCTTCAATGACAGAAACTTTTAAGGCAAGGAGTGCATTCTTCAATTTTATTGGAATTACCACTCACTTCACAAGTAATCATATTCATTCATCCATATATGACAGGAGTAACCAAAGGTTGATTGGAGAAGAAAGCTTCCAAATTGGCGATCATTAGTTCACCTCCTCCCTTAACAGACTCTACTGTATAAACAGCCTTATGTGGAGACAGAACAACATTCTCCATCGCCACGATCTCTTCTGGTATATGAGGCTCATTCTCAAACACATCCAAACCAGCACCTCTAATCTCTCCATTCACCAAACACCTGACCAATTCTTTCTCATCAATAATTGCGCCGCGCCCTATATTAACTACCACTCCATCTTTTCCCAATGCAGTTAAGACTTCCTTGTTGATCATGTGCCGGGTTTCATCTGTTAACCCACAACAGATGATGAGGGCATCATTATTAGCTGCAAGTTCACAGACATTGGAATAGAAGGGAAATGACAAAGACTGCCTTTTACTCCTGGAGTTGTATGAGACCTTGCAGCCAAATGCCTCGAGTCTTTTGGCAACTTCATAGCCAATGCTACCCAACCCAACAATCCCAACTCGTTTTCCACCTATCTGCAATGAACATAGCAAGTATTTGAATCATGTAGACCACATTTTCAGACATGCAGCTGTGACAGAACGCATTATGATCAGGGTAATACGTGCCATCAGAGAGTACTCAAGTTTGTTTAAACACAAAGAAGAAAGTAACAACAATCAAGAAATGACAGACCTTGGAACCAAGAGAATAATCTCCTCTGCGAGACCAAAGCCCACGTCTCACGTACGAATCAGCTGCTGAAATCTTCCTATTCACATCGATGAACAACCCAACAGCGAGATCAGCAACATCTTCGGCGTATGCATTTCCAGCATTGGTCACCGCAATCCCAAGCCTCCGGCACTCGGCTTTGTCCACTTGATCAGCACCGGTGCTGGCGGACACCACGATCTTCAGGGCCGGTAGCTGACGGAGGAGGTCGACGTTGACCGGAGTCTCGGCGCGGCAGAGGAGGGCCTGGACTGAGTGAGCGTGGGTGGTGAGGAACTGGTCTAGAGGAAGTGGGGACTCCCATGCCCGGAGGATGTTGAACTTGTTGGTGAAGTCTGATTCGAAAGAGATGAAGGCTGGTGGTGGGTTGATGATTAGGACTTCTGGGAGTTTTGGCAATGGAGCCATTAGAGTACGTTTAGTGGTTGTGAACTGGGATGAGGATAGGTTGAGTGGTGAGTACAATCAACTTCAATTTTGATTTGTCTACAAGGTTATATATTATATTGCTACTATTAGATAACAACAACGACAAAATAAAATATGACAGACTACAAGGTTAGTGCATCACTTCGTGATCAATAAGCTTCTTTTCTTGTATGAGTATTTTAGTAATTAAAATAGTTTTAATTCTGATTTTATATGGTATCGGATTTCTAATTCTAGATCGAAATATTCGTTCTAACAAAAACGTAAACAACATCAATTGTAATTTGTTTCATTCATGTTTTGATTCTCTATGGTAAGTAAACAGTATAAATGAATGTAGTATTCTCATACCGATTCTTGTTGATACCGATTCATTATAAGTTCCATTCCAAATTAGTAAACATGCCGCCTAAAGAGCAGAGTGTGTTTCTCTTGTTAGAGGATGAAAGAGGGCAGAGTGGAGAGAGATAGAAAGAGAAGATAGAGTCATTGTTTTCTTATTCTTTCTTAATATAGTGAAGAGTGTTTTCTACCGCTGAAAGTAGGCAAATGTTTTACTGACCCACCTTATATATGTGTTTTTGTGTTTTAGTGGATAGAAAAGTCAACAACCAGATGCATAAGCAAACCTCTTGAAGAGGGTTTAGTGGATAGAAAAGTCAACAACCAGATGCATCAGCAAACCTCTTGAAGAGTTATTTTATTTCCATCCAATTTGAATTTTTCCTAAAGTAAGTTGAGTAGCTAATGTATCTTGCTTTCTGTTACAACTACACTATCTTTCATTTATTTTTGCTTTTCTCATGTGATCTTATATGAGAAAATGATTTTCTGGAAGACTGACATTTCGGTTACAAAATCGCAACAAGCATTAAAAATCAGTTTCACATATTGAGCATTTGCAATTTCTTGAATAGTGTAAATGGACAAGTCTGGTTTGAAATTTGTGAATACAAGAGTGAAACTCTTCCAAAGTCAATCAAATAATTGTGGAATTCGTGTTATGACAATAGGAACAAACAAAGCTAAACTCACAACATCGCGGGGAAGCAAAACTAGTTATACTGATTAAATGCGAGTAATCTAATGCTGTCCGCAGTGGACTCGTAAAAACTCAGAGTGTGTGACTGCTGTCCACAATGCCAAACTGCCCCATATCTCAATTTTTCCCATGCAGCCATGTAATCAAAGACATTGTCGAAATAGATCATTCGAATTATCTGATTTAGTCGAGATATGATATGGGTTTGGCTCCTCGGGAAATGCTGTATCAGATACTGTAAAAGCAACTCTTCGTACTCCGACGTGTAATGGAGAGTAGGGCACTGGAAGAAGAGTGAACTTTGAAGCCGAGTAGCGTATCGGTTGAAGTCTCTCCATAGCAATTCAAGCACTGAGACATGGTACTCTCTGTTGTCTCCGTGTAGAGGAATTTCAACGCTATGAACATGGCCTCCGGTGCTGGGATCCCTAAGTGAGGCATACACAATGGTAGAGTCAACCAGATCTCTCGGCTCAAGAATATGCTCGTTCTCCATAACAAACTCATGACCCGCTCGACAGCCGCTCCCAATCAACCTGGTATATCCAAGTCCCCTCCCACATGATATCCCTCCAAGGATCGTTGACCGAACTGTGAAAATGAGGGGTTCACCGTTGGAAAAACCACATACCAAAAACATCTCAGTACTAACTCCTGTGGTTCTCTCGCAGTAGTCTATACAGGTCTGAAGCGTCTTGGCAGCAAAATATATAGCTACAGGATGTGTAAGATGCCCAAAAGCTGCACCAGTCGCGTTAAATGCATATCGTGTAAACATTTGACAAACTTTTGTTCTTCCTACCCCAACGCAGGCGATTTCCATTTCAATGAAAATCTTGGTTAACACATCAGTGCTAATATAATCTCCTATTGACCCCCTCATGTCACTAGCGAGATAAATGCAGTTCCAACCAATACGTCCTATAGCAGTTGTACCCTTCAAACCACTGCAAGGATTTTAATGACAGTGTATAAGAATATAGCGTCAAATAAATTGAAAAGGCAAGTCAACAAACAAATATTGTTTTTTCTAGTTTAGTTTATACAGAGAAAACATTGCATAATATAGTTTATGTTGTATATTGCAAGACCAATTTCATAATTCATATGATGCACTAGAAATTAAAATTACTTACCACATGTTAGCATATCCCATAACCGGTGCTTGAACCTGAAAAGTATAGAAATTTTATCAGAAGTTTAGTAAACTTAAGAAATTTTTGGACTGCAGACAAATTGCTCAGGGAAATGAAGTTCGTTTATAGTTGTAAACTTTGAAAGAGATAAGCAGCATTGGTATACCAGTTGATGTCTTCTGTGGTAGCTTATGGGCCTAGAAATTGCAGCACATTCATTAAGGTTGATCTGAAGGGTCTTGAAACTGTGGGACGGGGAGGTTATCTTCTCAATCTCAGAGGGTACTCGAGTAAAAACTGGAGGAGTCACATTGCATAACAGAGTTGATGTGTTGACTGCGCGTCTCTCAGCAAATGGCTTAACAAGGGAGCCTGAGCTTGAGCCTGGAATGGGTACATGTGGAGACTGAGAAGGGACTAGGTCTAGCATTTGTTCTTCACAGTTGGACTTCCAGACAGTTAGTTGTGTATATTTGTCCTGTAAATTACACTTGATCAAAACACTAGCACTGCATAAACAATAGCTTAAAAATCGCGAACCACGCTATAATTCATGTGCTTTAACATATAGCTTTCATTATCACTGATCACATCTTTTTTTACCTTTAGCTGCATTACTGAAGTGTAATCTTGGTCCCAATTCATACTTGTCACCAAGGAGTCTGAGGTGGTGGGCACCATAGCCAAACCCTGCTCTGGCTGCTTGGATTCCTTCTCCCTCTTCTTCATCTTAGCTATTTCATCCCACGGCTCCTTAAATATTGTTGCACAAATCAAGTCTTGGGAAGGATCATCACCAGGATTCCACCCCTGTGGTGGAGTCCAACAAGGGTCTTGAACCCCAGCCTCCTTCCTAATCCCAACCAAATCAGCACTCTGAAGCCAGTACTCTACTGTTCCATCAGCATTGTGCCGCCTCTGAAACTGATGAGCCCCACCTGGAGCCACCTTCCCAGCCATATGCTTCAGCAAATGGTCCAGCAAACCCGTGTCGCCGATCACCTTCCGGGCCTCATTTCTCAGAGCTGGCCTCTGTAATGGGTTTCCAGCAGTAGTCCCTCTTGCCTTCAACATGTTGTCCTCTGCCATTTTATACCTATATCCAAATCATCCATTTTCAACAAAGCAAATTCTCAAAACACAGAAAAAATCAAACCAATTCACAATATAAGCAAACGTAACAACATATTGCAGTCCATACCTTTCAGCACACCATCTTTCCTCCGAAGCAGCTTTATACATTCTTCTTTTCTCACTCAAATTGATCACCACAGTGTGTGTATCCTGTTGTTGGCGTTCGGGTTTGTTCTGGGTTTTAATACCATGCTTTCTTCTTTGATTCTCTTCTTCGTCTTCATCTTCTCCCTCCCTAGACGCCTCATCATCCAATGCACCACCTTCCTCAAAACGACGCCGTGCCCAGAAACTCCAGTCCTTGGTTCGGTCCCAAATCTCCTCCGGCGGGACCCGCCGGTAAAGTATCTCCGACGCCGTTTCCGGCTCCAAAAGGTACTCCTCGTCCAGCACCGGAATTAGCTGATTCTTGACGCTCAGAAAAGCTTTGAGAGAGCGAAGGCTGGGAAACCTCACCGAGACTTTGAACAGCGCTGTTTTGCTCATCACCTTTAACAAAAAAGGTCACCACAAAATTAACCAGAATTTCAATTACAAACAAGAAGAAGAAGAAGAAGAAGAAGAAGAGTACCATGACGATTCGAATGGACTTGAGGAGCTCCGGAGCTTTGGGAGGAAGCTTGGAGTGGTCCAGCTCATAGAAGCAACCCACACCCATGCGTTGTGTAGCCTCTGCAAAACAAAGCGAAATCAAAATCTCATAAACAAAAAGCAGAATCAGAAAGATGATTATGATGAAGAAGAAGAAGAAGAAAACGGCATCGTTTTGGGTTCTTGGTTGTACCTAGGGAAGCACAACCGGCCGGAGCAAGGTTTTGCTTCGTCTCCAAGAAACTGAACCCCACCATCTTGTGTTGTTACAATGAACACATGCAGTCGTCTCCTTCAGTCAATCAGCAAGGCGTGACCCCAAAATCTCAGTCTTCGGAGACGAACGACGGTGTCTGAGAGGAGCTAGCAGACTTGGTTGGTTATTTTCCAGTGAGGAGCAAAATCACTAGCGCATTAGTAGTACTCTTCTTTTCTGACCCTTTGATCATCGCAGATTCTGTTAATACTAAAGAGGCAAAAGTTGTACAAAGTTGATAAAAAAATTATTTGAAACACTTCATTCTCTAGTATTTTATTAGGCCAGAAGTACAAAGTTGTTTATGGTACGTTTTAATTTTGACAATAAACGTTCAAACATGATCGTATATTTAAGACAAGGTTTAGTATTGAGTTTTAAGAATTAAAATCACTTATAATCACTGTTTTGAATAGATTTTATGTTTGGTAAAATTTTAAAACTTGTTTTTCTATAACTTTTTAGTTCAAAAAATCAAGATTTAAAAAAAGTTGGAAGTTTGTTTTTTAAAAATTGAGTTTTTGAACTACAATATACCAAATAACTAAGCATATATAACACTAAATAGGACATTATGTACTCTGAGTCTTGTTAGGTCAATCGTTATTGCATTGCAAGAGTTTTGTTCATTATACTGATAAGGATCTGTCAAAGAATATTTTTAGGTCGAATAGGGTGTCTGGACAGGGTGAAACATTGGTGCCCTTCAGTCGATTGGGATTCAGTGACAGAAGAAAATTGCTGGATGTTGTTACAAGCCAAATTCGTCTAAAGGTTCCTGATACAGCAATTGGTCCACTCTTTCCTCGGTTGAGGGACAATGAGGAGAACTTTCAGAATAATATAGTGCTCTTATCTGAATGGAGATCAATGCTCTTCAAATGCTCAAGCTTGATGACGGCCACATGGATTCGAAGGGAAGTACCACCAAGACTCAGCAGCAATTGAATGAGTTCAAAAAGAGTCTTGGTGGTACAAGTGATTGAAGCAGTGACGTAGTTAGAAATTTCATTTAGCGGGATCAATACTTAATAGTTATAGGGTCCGACCGAAAGAAACTATATAAACTTAAAAACTAAAGACTCAACGTAAACATGTTTTTGATAACAATCAAACCAAAAAATAACCAAAAAACTAAAGTATGACGCTGCTAGAGAGAGGTCCAAACCAGTCAAGCACTATCCTTGATGTATTACCTCTTAAACCACCCAATCGTAATAAACTATCTTGTTATATTGATTAAAATATAGAATATTGACTATGATTTTGTCGTTGTTTTTAGAATAGATTTTGTTATTCCTTTGAATTAATAGAAATTTGGAAAATATTATATAAAAGTTGTTACAAACGAATGTAAAAAAGAACAATATTATGCTTTTAATTAACCCAAAAAAACATTGTAGAATTTAACTAAGAAAGTCATTATATTATTATATTATGTAATTTTATAAAAGATTGAATTAATTTTACTAAACATAAGAGGGGGCAATTGCCTACTCTCGCCCCTCTCCCTACGCCTATGGATGGAAGATAAGAGCTGTCATAATCATATACTGTAAATAAGCGCGCGAGTCCTCTCCAAGTCTTCAACTACGATTAATGTTTCCTATTTGATGTCAAAGATGCTGACATTTGACTTCCTGAGTTCTACAGACCTGTACATTCAGTGAGATCAACTAGTTGAGAATGAATGCTTTTATTAATTGCAAACAATCGAATGAAACAAGTTCGGATTCACTAGTATGCACAACATCACATGTTCTATTATTCTGGTCATCATGCCATCCTAACCATTTGAGTAAAATTCATTAGACAGCAAGCAATTAAAATCATAGGCATTCAGATAGATGGCCAAATGCGGATATAGGGTCAACCTATAGCTGCAGAGGAATGAGAGGATAATAGGAGGATATCATTCCAATAACAAGAACTTTTATCCAACTCAAGGATTGCAGATGCATACGGGTAAGATGCCTAATCGAGCATAGGCTAAGGACTGATAACGAGAAACCAATCACACAAATCAAGAAATGTGATCAACATTATCACACTATACATCACTACATTACCCAAAAAAATTCTGTGTGCCAAATACAAAATAATTGGCTCACCTTATGCATTTTGTTTTATAGAATGGATTTCCAGTTCCTGCTGCAAAGATCACTACCCTTTCCAAATGCCTCACAGCCCTTCGACACATATAAGGTTCTACAACATCCGAAACGCAGTCTGCAGTGGAGGAGGGACACTAATACTCCCTCCATTGTGGCTTGAAGAAATATATTGAATTCATTACAGTAGCCAATATCCTATAATATTAAGAAACAACAATCAACTAAAAGGTCAGGCATCTAAATACTATACAGGATGGTTTGGTATTACAAATTGGAAGCACCTAATTCAATCAAGAGATAGAGGGATTGTATTTGCATCTATACCGTCATTTTAGCCTTTCAATTATAACGTACTCCAGGTGGGATCAATATTTCACAACTCAGAAACAAAAATAACCAAAATTACCAAGAATGATTCATGTACCAAAAATTTGCCTTCTTAGGCATTTCTACGAACACCTACGAGGCGTAAAGTCTTACCCAGAACCAGTCTTCAAATTTCACACAAGCAAAACAGCTAAAAATTTCTCGGCGAAACCCATCGAAAAAGACATAAACAAAGGAGGAGGAGATTTCCATTCAAATCTGAAAATGAAAGCAGATCGAAGCAGAAGCAGCCTCCTTTTGCTTTTGGTTTCAAGCCCAGCGGAGGTTTGTTTCAATTTTCAAAATATAGCGGGACTCTTCATATTTCGAACGAAGGTATCTTTAAGAACAAAACGACATGTCGCCGTATAAACGACACGTCGTCTAATTGATCCTTTCACATTTTTTTTTGGAATTATAATTTGCACTCTTCACTCACATGGCTTTAGTTTTTTTATGAAATCTAACTATAAGAGAGAAGAGAGAGCTTTAAAAAAGAAAAAGAGAAAAGAGAGAGTGGATTTTATTATTTGGTGCAAACAAGACCAAGCTATGGAGCCACAATCTCGATCAAGGTGCTCGTGAGAATGTGCAGCCACATCAGCCTCGGCGCCAATCTCGCTCCTCGGCCCCTAGGTGCGGAGTCAATGTTTTGGTTGGTAGGGCTCAAACCTAACTAAGATTTTTATAGTTAAAAAAAAGAATTAATTTCAGTTTACTCTCTTAAGATTCAGAGTTAACATCATTTCCTCCCCATATTTTTGATTTTAAAAATTAAAACCTTAAAGTTTCCAATTTTCATAAATTATGTTCAATTGCTAAAAGTCGATCCAATTTGAAGGTTAAATGCTAGCATGAAATCTTAGAAAAAAGGTCATAAACAATGATTTATGTTGTTATATAACTATTTTAGCTTTTTAGTTGAGTTTTGAAGTCAAAATTAACGTTTGAATTAGACAGAATTTTAGCAATTAGGCATAATTTATGAAAATTGGAAACTGTAGAAGGTAAATTTTTAAAATTAAAAACATAGGAGGTGAAATGATGTTAGCCCCAAACCTCATGGTGGTAAACTGAATTTAATCCTAAAAAACCTAGGTATAATTATGTTTTTTGTTTTTAATACATGCATTTATGTTCACTCAAGCCCACCTGACTTTCTGACCATCTATGTATCTCCTCTTTTATTATACATGATTACGCCTTTATCCGTTTTCCTTCTAGTTTTCTAATCTTCTCCTTCATAAATATCAAAAAATCAAATGTTTGGGAAAATGTTTGTTGGGTTTTCAAATGTCTGATTTTTCAGAAATCTCTTATACTTCCATTAAAGCCTACTTTTTAGACATATTAACGTCTACTTAGCTGGTTATATCTGAATTTTTTTTAGCTTTTGGCCAAATTTGAAGCCCACTCCAAGTTAAAATTCTAGATCCGCCACTGTCGGCCCCAACCTAAGCATATGCCACCCCAAGCTATTGAGAATGTGCAATACCTGTCTCAAAGTGACCAATTTTCAACGACTAAACTTTTTTCTCTCTTAAATTATTCAAACTTCACCATAATGTAGGTAGTTTTAAGGAAAAAACACAAATTGAAAGTATATGTACGTGAGCCTTTGTACTTATAAATACCAATAATTCTAAATCAATAAAATTGCTAGAATATCAGTACACAAGATTTGTTAACTACAATGTAAATCTTCTTCGAGGAAACTTCACTGCGAGACTATATAGTGATCCACACTAAATCAATCCACTATGAATAAATAGTTTTACAGTTTATCAAGCAGTGATGTTCATTAACAATCACATTCACTAGTACAATACTAACTTGATCTAACAACTGATAAATATATTTTACTCCGTCTGAACTGATGTCGTTGAAAGAAGAGTGCACAAGCCTTACAAAACAAACTATCACTGATCTCGATCACAATAATATGACAGATGCAATGATGTATGAATGACAATGAGTTTTTCTTCAATAAAGTATGTAAACTATGCAGCAGAACAAATAAACCAAGAAAACACAAATAAAAACTCAAATACTTGAAGTTGTGTTTGACAGGTATATATATTGATTGGGAGAGAGAGATATGATATCCCCCTCAAATAAATCTCCATTTAATTGCGATTGAAACACATAAGGAAATTCTATAGGAAAGTACATCCTTTCCTAACAGGTATGTATCAAATTTTATCACATCCTATTATATCTCTAATCATATCTTAACTCAATCTTTTTCCTTTAACCAATAAAGAAACGTGATATGTATGAAATACATTTACCTTATGTGATCAAGATCAGTTTCATATGGCGAATGATATTTCCATAAGGCGAATGAGCCTTGTATTTGGCGAACAGAACTTGCATATGGCGAAGGGGGCTTGCAAATGGCGAACAACATCATTCTTCATATTTGTGTGATACAGAACAATTATACGTCATGCTTACTATGACTGACAGCTTTCAGAAAACTTCTTTTGTTGAACCATTATTTATCAAATCTTTCCATATGAATATTGATGCCATTATGCTTACACAAATGGTCACTGATGAGAGTTTTGACCTATTACCTTACTTTAGTTACTCATTCATATTTCAAAAATATCCACTTAACTCTTGAAATTCTAATATTAATATCGTGGTTAAAACTCTGGCGTTGGCCGTAATTCTTGGATGCTCACTGTGCTTTACTCACAAGCTTTGAAATTATTTTGATAATGTGGTTTCGACATCTAATAGCCTTCGAATTTTATTGGTGATTACAATAAGCTCTATGCCTCTGCTGATAAAAAGTTTGGTTCTATGCATGGAAGAATTGCTCTTAAGCAATAATGGGTGGATACTAACTCCTTAATTGACAGATTTGATCTACTTTACTTGGTCTAATCACAAAGTTGTGATATTAGACTGGAAAAGGCCTTTAACACTTGTGAGAATCTGGCTAAATGAAATATGAGAAGTATGGTGGCAAATTTGTAACAAATAGACATTTTCTTTTCTCCTTTCAACTTCTGTGCGCTTATGATTTGATACATTTAGCTTACACCTAAATGACCAACTTATCAATTGTCAATTAATACTAATTTTAAACCTTTATTGCTTATTTCAATGATAATATTTCTCAAGAGCCCATTTCATTATAAGGTTCCTCCTTTTGTGTCTAAATGAACAGATTTTTATTAATACTTTAAAGAAGTTTTATTATCTTAAAATCATTTACCCTCATCCTTTCATCATGCATAGAGAGAGAGAGAGAAAATAAGATTCCAACCGTCGGCTACCGGACTCTGGCACTCAGGTCACCGATTGCCAGATTCCGATCACTGGTTACCTGATTCCGGTCGATCACCAGAATTTCTTTAGTAGTCAATTACTGACTCCCAGTAACTAAGATTTTTCTCAAGCCAATAGATTCCAGTCACCAGTAAATCGATTTCTGACCTCCAATAACCATTTACCGACTTCTAGTAATTAGTTACCGACCCCTAGTAATTAAGTTACTGACCTCCACTAACCCTTATTTTTCAGTTATTGACACCCAATAATCACTTATTGACTTAATTACTGACCCTCAATATTCGGATTACAAATCTCAAATAATAACTTCCTGACCCCAATAATCACTTATCAATCCTAGTAATCAAATGTGAGTACAAAATAAAACTCTAACTCGGACTTGAGGCCGTTGGACAAGCTGTAATGAAGATGGAAGATGAGCTCCGACTGAGGTCGATTATGACGGCCACAACCTTAACAACGTCCGGCTGAATTCTATAATACTATAATTGTTGATTTGAAACCAATTTTACATTTGTCCTTCAATTTCTTCTTAATTGAAACAAAATCATGATTCGTGTGTTTGGCGCCGTTGCAGCTCACTAATCATCTCTATGCGATCTCATCGTCTCTCCGTTATTAGATATGCCTTTGCTTTGTCTTCAAAAAGCCAATCACCTTATCAGGTACTCAAATAACACACTTAAATTGAGGGAGAAGAAGTGTCGGTGGAGGAAAGAGTAGACGACGTCACATGCGGATATGGAGATCTGGTGCGGCGTCGTTGGAGGATGAGAAGATATGGTGCAGCTTCATTGGCGGAGAAGATCTGGTGCGGCGCGGTGGAGGCTATGTTGCACGGAAAAGGAAGCGGAAATAGGGAAACGAAGCGTTCGGAAGCGCGGAAGCGTTTTTTATTTAAATTCGATGGAAGCGAATCGTTTGCAAGCGTTAAAATAAAATAATATATATAATTATAAAATAATAACTGACAAGTCTACTTATAACATTAAAAATGTGATATAATGTCTAAAATTACTCTAACATTCCGTTTTCTTTCAATAATTCTACCCATAATTCTATCTATCAAATATTTAATAATACTTAATAGTTAACATATATAATATATCTCAAATCTTGTCAGAATAATTATTTAAACTTTTGGTTGTTGAATTGTTATCAACCACTACGTGTCTAGACCCATCTTTTAAAGAAAAGAAGATAAACCATGACCATAACCACTTTATTCTTGTTTTTCAAAAATAACCACTATGTTCTTGAGATATGCAGATCTGGGTTGGTCCGGGTTCTTTTACTCTCTTCTGCTGATCTCCATCTCTATTTCTTTCTCATCGTCTACATGCCTGCATGTTCTACTCTATTTACTTCTTTAGAAACACAGACCTTCATCTTCCTTCTCTTTCTTTTTGAGAGTATTGAAGACTGACCTGGACGTGCCAGAGAAAATAGATGCAGTGGTCGTTTTGAAGAGAAACATAGAGTAGAAACGTTGTGCAGCTTTTGAATTCAGGAGGTTTGATTTTGTGAATTTGTCTTAAATTTGTGTTTAAACAAAAAAAAAGAGACGCAGCCAAATAAAAAAGAGATCAGCATTAGCCATTCCATCTTTTCAAAATTTCAAAAATGGTCAAAGTGGTTACAACATAATCATCTCTACTGCCGAAATACATGAGATAAGAGATTTTGAAAGTTTCAAATTTTTGTTACAACTCAATCCCCTTAACACTATAAAAGCAGGCATAGTGTGAGAGGGTGGGGAAAAAAAGGAGGCAGAAAAAAGGACTCCCGGAGGAGAAGAAGAGAAGAGCAGAAAAAGGGTTGTGTTGCTTTCTTCTTCATCACCAGCAAAAGGGTGGAGCACTCTTTCTTTTCTCTTTCTTTCTTTTTTTGCAGATCCATGCCTTTCTTCTGTCACCATCTCCTCAATACTGTTCAAATCCTGAAGACTTTCAGATTATCTCAAGATTTCTGCCAGAAGGTGTCTGCAGTCCCTAACTTCTCACTACAGAGTGATGAGGCACACAGCCTTGCATCACTTGCAGAATGGACCACAAAAGGGCACGGAGGACAAACATTCCAAATTACAAGCTAACATGTCAACAGTGGAGAGCAGAAACTTACCCTTGATGTTTGGAAGATTATCACAAGCTCTGGAGTATTTTCTGGTTGAAAGCAAGAGGAGGAAGTCAAAATTGGAGGCTTGTCTTATATCTGCAAGCAGGAGGAGGGAGTCAGAATTTGAAGCCAAACAAAAAAAACATGCAGGAAGGATGATGTTAGAAATGGAGCGCACCCTTCGAGTTTGAATCCCAGTGACATTCGATCTCCATCCGCAGCTGGGACTCCATTTCTAAGATGATGATCACTGATGTTTTGAGCTTATCGGACTGAGGAAGACTTCTTCAGAGTTCCGTTGTTGAATGGAGTTTGTGGTGCAGATGATGTTATCAAGACTGTAAGTTCCACTTGGACTCTATTATATCCAACAAGGACCAAGCCCACTCAAGTCTGCAAAAGAATGAAACAAAAAAAAATCATCTAGTCTGCTAAAACACCTACATAGTCACCACCAAGAGTTATTAATTCTACAAAATATGTCGGCAAGCTCGGTGGTCAAAAGGAGTTCGAAATCTGCATGCCAGAATAACACAGTGCTCCAGAATCATCAACGTATGAGTGTATGGTTATCATTCCAAAAGCTACGTGGCTCTTCTAAATCAAAAGCACTGGAGGCATCTCTCAGATGCATCTATATATGAGAGTCCTTGTTTAATTGGAGTTGTGATGGTTTAATTGAAGCGGTTGTGGTATCTAATAAAGGCAAAGCAACCGTTGTCTTTAATTAGTGTTCATTTCAAAAGGTTATGGACGAATCATCTGTGCATGCAGGTGGAACAAAAAAAATGAAGTTGATTTATCGGACAAAGACCATACTACGTCCATACAACGAACAACTAGACCCATTTCAAATTATGCACGATGTCCATCTCGATGGCAGCCTAGACCAATTGCCTGTCGACCACTGAATGAAAATGCAGCAGTGTATAAGACAATTCCAGTCTCAAAGGCCCAACAACAGCTTCCATGTTGTTCCTCAAAATTGTGTTGGCCACAATCTGCATCAAAGGCAGCATCACAGTCATACACCAAAGGAGCGGCTCAAGTTGTTTGCAATAATAAGCAGGGAAAATGAAGTTTGATACCACAGCAAGCTGCTGTGCTCACAGCAAATGCCATTGTTACAAGCTCCTGCCCTCTTGTAGACCAAGCCACAACAATCACGATATCGATATGTCAAGCTCCCCCTCTTGTGGAACCAAATATTTATCAAGCTGTGATCAAAACTCAAAAGAATGAAGAAGGAAATGTCTGCAAACTCACAAGAAAGAATCTGGGGTTGTAAGCCTACAAAAAGCACCTGAAAGTGTACTTCTTCAACGGTCACTCCCAAATTGGCAGAGAAGGAAGGTTCAAGACCTGAATATAAGAACAAGATATAATTGTTCAAGGTTGCAACTCAAGTCTGCTACAATTCTGATGCTTAAATCGAGCCATTCATGTACCAAGGCAAGAAGAAAAGCCCGCCTCTTCAAATAAGTCTGTCAGTGGAAGAAGGTGTTCAAAGCCTGCATATAAGAGAAATAGACTTGTGTAAAGTCTGTCAGTAGAAGAGCATGTATAATTGTATGATTGTCAACTGCAAAAGCTACACGAAAGGCAGATGCCACAGACTTGTTTAAATAGAAATTGAATGGCAAGATGACAAGAATGATCAATACCCCAACAGCCCAACAGAGCCGGTGATGTTGTATCTGTGTGGTTACTCAAATGGCCAATTGGAATAGGAAAACATACCTTGGAAACAAAACGTCCAGTATGCTCTTTCTCTACACAAAGGACAGAAACCTCAATCAATCATTTTCTATTAATGTCAATTGATAACCACAAGCTTCATATAACAATTGATACTCACCTGGAAGCTTAAGTGAGGCACGGACCTGAGATGAGATTGCCACCATGTATACAATACCAGGCTCTCTGAATTCATCTCCAAATCGAACTCAGGCTCCATCTATATGCCAAACTGATGATCTCGGCTCAGGGATTCTGGAAGACCTCGAGCTCTTTGATTTGAAGATCACGTCTTTCATGCCTTTCTTCTCTGCAGAGCTTCGTCGAAAAAAAGAGGAAGAAATGAGAGACTTAGGGGGCGCTGACAGTGAGACTGAGGCACGCTGACAGTGAGACTGAGGCAATGGTTTAGAAACTAAACTAGGGTTGATAAGTGTCCAGTGCATAAAGCCCACCGAAAATGATTCAAATCCAACCCACTCAAGGCACTCATCTCAACAAGGCCCAAGTTAAAGAAGATGTCTTCGACACACATTTCGTGCGTCATTAAATTCACCTATCAACTACAAGCCGAAATGAAGCAGTGCAAAAGCCCATTTTAAATTTTAAGGCCCCACTAGAAAACTCGGCATGATGGATGCTCGAATCAGTAGACACTCTACCAAATTGGATGTCGACAAGAAATACAGTTGACGGATTCAAAAATATATGTACATCTGTCAAACTCAAAAGTCGGTACAAAACCGCAAAATTCAAACAAATGAACTACGGACGGTTTGATCCCTCAAACGGGGTACGTAGGCAATCTAGCGACCCACTAGATGCAACCACCATTCCAAAAGAATCCTTGATTTCATCAGTCAAATTCCAAACAGAATCCCTGACCACCAGTCAAAATCGGCTAGTCCAAATGACTTCAGTCAAATTCTCAAATTCATTCCCAAATGTGAACTACATCGGTTTGATCCCTTTACAGGGTATGTAGGCAGTCTGAATTTAAATCTGGATGCAACCACAACTCCAAATAAATTCTAGGATCTTCTGAAGCCCCGCTCTATAGCTCATACGCCTTCAGACATAAACCCAAACACTACTCTCATTTCCAAAATCGAAACCCACCAACGAGTCATTCACTTGTTGGGGATCTTGAACTACGAATGACTTGATCCCTTCCCCGAGGGTACGTAGGCAACCCATTCAAAATTTCGGGTGCAGCCACAAAAACAAACAAACCCAAACACCCCTCCAGTTGGTATTTTCATTCGGAATCAAAGGGTTTTCCTCTTGAAATAAGGGGATGTAATTAAAAGATATTTTTATCTTGAATAGTTCGAACTTAACATAATAAAAGTTCTAGCTCCCTCAATGAGTTAGAATGAGATTATGTTGAGTATATATATTAATTTACTATTTTTGCTCAACATAGTTTTTGGCGCCGTCCTTGTTTCACTCCTTTACTTGATTTGTGCATGACTTGAGATGAACTGAGATGGAGCTTTTGTCTTCTTCTCTTCTGATTATACTTGATTGATATGGAGTTATTTGCATGGGTCAACACCACCGTTCAGTTTTTGCTTTTTGTTTTGTGGCACCATATTCATTACTTAGTGGCCACAATTTGATAACACTGCATTCATCTCTTCTTTGTACTTTGTGAATCTATTTATCTCATTTGATTAATAGAGAGCCACCGCCAAGTGATCAACACTATTTTCTATGTCAACACCTTTTTTCAACTTCAATTGTATACAAGATTCTGTGTAGATGTTTTGCAGAAACATAAAGTTGGTGTGCTGTAATGCCACATATGAGACCACCGATCACTCTCTTTAAACATCTGAGACATGCCTTGAGTGGTTTGATTTAGAAGAGCCATGTACCCTTTGAAATGTCAATCATACATTCTTCTTGTTTATTGAAGAACATATTAATGACTTTAGAGTATTGTGTGGTTTCTTTTATGCAGACTTTAAACTCCCTTTGATCACCGAACCGTCCGTTTCCGAAGAGGTGGAGCTTGCAGGCACATTTGTTCCCCTATCATCAATGGCTCTCGGTGGTGATCATGCAGTTGTGTTGGCAGATTAGATGCTTCTTCCATTGCATTCTTTTTGCAGACTAGGAATTTCAAATCAGCTTGGCGTCAAGATATCGTGTGGACTCCGTTGGCCTTTAAGGCAACGTTGAGAGCACTGTGGTACCTTTCAAGACTCACTCCCGCCCCCTAGTACGCTGGTAGCCACCGCGCATAGACATTAGGAGAAGTAAGAAAAGTAACACGGGAAATTCCCAGACTCACCCCCGCCCCCTAATACGCTGGTATCCACCGCGTATAGACATTGGGAGTGAGTCAGGACTCGGCACAGTATCTTGTAACGAGGCCGAAGGAGGAGACTGCCGATCCCGAAGAGAACCATAGATGAACCTTGTCTGCATCTCCATCTTCGTGTATGGCTTTGTCCACTTGCGTCTTGCATGACATACTTTGGAGGGAATACTGCGTTTGGGATTTTGAGGCTTTCCTTTGGTGTTTTTGGCCTGGGGACTTTTAAAGGTGGTGACAAACAATTTGTTTGATGTAAAATTTTAGAAAATTGGCGCCTGATCAAAACCGCATAGGTACCTCCAGAGCTTCCTTTCTCTTACTGGCGCTTCCAAAGTCGAAGCGCGCGCTTCCTACAAGTTTCCTTCACGCTTCCAAAGTTCCCTCCTCCGGAATCGCGCTTCCGAAGCGGACGGAAGCGCGAAACGTGCCTTCAAGAAAGGTTCCGTGCAACGTAGGGTGAAGGTGAGGATGGTACTGATGAGGTGAAGATAATAAGGTCTGGATGAGAGGGAGAGGCTAACAGGTATTCCTCCGGTGAGATGGATACACTAGGGAGAGATTTGAGGGTGTTGTGGATTTAGTCATGGGTAGCATCGTCATTTCATTAAGAATTATTAGAATGGTCTGTTCAATTTCTTTTTCAGCCTCTGACCCGTGCGGATGGAGATAAAAAAAGTTACTGAGTGTCAAAACCTATATAGTCCTAAAACTCCTTCATGTTTTTCCATTATTTTTTGTTTTCAATTTTAGAACTTCTTTCCCACGTCTTCCCATTTTTTTTTTTTTTTAATATTTTTTACCTTTGTTATTTACTTAATTAATCTTTATATATATATTATTTCTTCTTTTTTTTTTGATAATTTTGATATCTAGTAAGGATATTTTTAGAAGTTTGTATTTTTGATGAAACTAATTACAACAAAAGAGTCTGGCTTTCTAATATAGTATAAATTTATAAAGGTCATAAATTTTTTATTTTTGTACATCTGGTCATTAGTTCAAAATAATATTAACCGGGCCGGGGCTCGTTTTCCTTCTGGCCCAAGAGCGCTCGCTAATATAAAATAGGAACAGAAAAAGCTGAAGAATTTCGCAAAAGAAACCTTTTCTTCCTCGATGTCTCTGCCCCGCGACGAAAACACAACCATGGCTGAACCCGATCGTAAGCCCTTTCCTTTCGCCTTTGATTGATTATATGGAGATCGGAATATCAGTTCAATTTTAACTGTAATTTCACATATCATGCTAACAGGTATCGAAACTGACCCAATGCGTTTTCCCTACGGCGGCAGATTATCTGAAGCTGGTAAGTTTTTCATGTCTGATGTTATGCCCATCGAAAGATTATTTGTGCTTTTTTCTCTATATTAATGCTTTGTATTTGCTCATCTGCCTACAAATATATCTATTGGCTTGTTTTCCTGTGTTATTGATTGAGTTCTACCGTAATTAATTGTGGTTAGTGGTATTGTACGGGTCTTAATCTAGTTATAAAATCACCAGCAGCAATGTGTTTTCCTTTTTAACAAGAAATAGTACTGTTATAAATTGAAGCCTGTAAGTATCTAAAGTTTACAATGCCAAAGACCACGTTTCTACAAGCCTCGCCCTATCATTACAAAAAGAAAATAATCAGAAAGATCAAGATCAGTCCGGTATTGGGGGTTGTACCAACCACTCTTCACATAAGTTGCAAATCTACTAACTATCCCTAGCTACCATAACTTGATTGCCTTTGGGGCACTGTGAGAATTCCAGGTCCAATATCCTGGCACCTAGACTTGAGGCTAGCTGTTTAGGAAATGAGAGCCTCCCCAGTTTTGCGATTTTTTGCATTGTTAGAGGAGAAGATTTTGATCATGGCACTTATGACAAAACAATGATGCATTCTTCGTGTTTGTAACATACATGACTGTCTTGAATATGGATATCCTAAGTAGCATAGATACGGATATGTGTGTCCGTATCCGACACGATACGATACGTGGACACGCCAAATTTTTTTTAATAGTATATGGACACGTGGTGGACACGTTATTATTTTAATGGCTCTATATGGCCTAGATGCTAATGATTCTATATGGCAAGAATCAGATGAGCTAATGGCTCTATCAGTAGTAAACATAACCAATCTCAATAGGTGGCCATAACCAACAAGATATCAGCCATCCGTGTATGTGTTACATGAACTTGCTGAAATACAGTAAGCATGACATCAAAACTCTCATATTACAGCCTATGTTAAACTCATGCATTTGAAGGCCAGCTAAGCTTATAAAGCTATCATATAAGCTAAGAACCTTAATGACCTAACACATTTTCTTCCTAGTGTATAAGTAAAGATAGAAGAGCTTTTCATTCCAGATTTCTCATTTTCCTGCTTAGTCTAACAGCTCTCAATCTCACCGCTACCTTTTTTGAACTGTAGTCTATATTTTACAGTTCTCTTAACTTATATATTCTTCATACTTGAAACTAGCACAAGCTGAAAGTAAGTTCCTCATATTTGATGCAAAGTGAGATCAACTTACCATATATTAAAAAGTTCCTGCCTAGACGCTTTCGTAACTCTGCTTCCACATATGTCCAATCACTCGGGCTGCATTACTAGGAATCAGTTAACTCGATATCAATTCAAGCGGAAAGCCAAAGAACTACACACAATCACAGTTACACTAAACCAAAACATAATCAATCACCGAATCTCTCCTGAAAGTCCAACTCAAGACTCACAAAATCAAACGACTCGAACATAACTACCACAATTTACTGTATTGCATATGATCACAACACAAACAAACACTCATCTCACTCACAGCATATAAGATTAATCACTGTCTAATTACACCATCAATTAAATTTCTAGCCTTTTTCGAGCCAAGAACCTGATTTTAGAGAGTTGGAAGGACACATACCATGAACAAGGAGAGGACGCAGCGACTGACTTGGCGAGACACTTCTCAGGATCAGAGAAGGGATGCAGATGGCTCGGAGTGGAGGAGGGATGCAGATGCAGAGGCAGCAACACGGAGTGATGGCGCGGAGTGGAGGCAGAGCGGAGTGGATGCAGATGCAGAGGCAGAGCGGAATGGAGGGATGAAGCGCGGACCCTTAGGGTTAATTAGTTATTTGTAGGTTAATGTCCAATTTACCCCCTCGTATCTTGTTTATTTTCGTGTCATACCCAGATACTCGCGTATCCAACTAAAATACGCGCGTGTCCAAATACGATATCGGAGCGTATCGGAGCGTATCGGAGCGTATCGTATGCGTATCCGTATCCGATACGCGATACGGAGCCAAAATGGAGTATCCGTGCTTCATAGTGGATATCGTATATGACAATACCCATTTGGACGGGTGAGCTCCTGCCAAAAAGGAGGATACTCCTGGGCAACTATCTTGGCATGTTTTTATGTTTTATTTAGTTACCTGGAACTATAGCAAAAATAAAAAGTCCTCACCTTTTTGATAATTGGATATTTTTTATTACCTGTTTGGTTACATCTTCAAATTCGTAAGATCCTTCATTTCCTTTGTATCCTTGCTTTATTTTAATGGCATGCACTATGGTTACTGGATATATATATATATATATATATATATATATATATTGTCATTCAAATCATAAGCAATTTTATTGTGTTTTTAGTACCATTCAAATCATAAGAACCTTTCTTCCTCGATCGGTATGTCTCTTTGCTGCGACGCAAGCTCAGCCGTGGCCAAACCCAATGGTAAGCCTTTCCTTTTACTTTTGAGTTTTGATTTATTATATGGCAATCAAGGAACATTTGATTTGGAATCAGTTCAACTTTAACTGGAATTTCAAATGTCATGGTAACAGGTAGCAAGACTAATCCCTACTGCGAACTTCGTTTTCGCTTAAGCCCATGTGAACCTGGTACTATTCATGTCTGATGCATATTCAGGGTTTGTTCAATCTTTGTTTTCCTCTTATGTTGATGATGACACAACACAATGCTATGCCCATCAACAGGTGATTTAGATTGGCACCACCCAATCCCAAGTCCCGATTCTATTGGTAGGTATTATTTTTTTTTCTATTATATCCTCTGCCTACAAAAATCTAGTGACTTCATCTTTCTAGTGGCTTGTTTTCCTATGCTATTGATTGAGTTTTTATTTTCTACCTTAGTTAAGGTAAGTGGTAATCTAGGGGTCCTCATCTAGTAATAAACTCACCAGCAGTTTTTCAAAAAAAAAAAAACTCACCAGCAGCAATAGGTTTTTCTTTTTAAGAAGTAATAATACTTTTATAAATTGAAACCTTTTAGTATCTATAGTTTACAATGTCAAGGACCAATGTTCTACAAGTCTCGCACTAGTCACTAGGAACCCCATCATTCGAGTAAAAAAATCAGACTAAACAAGTCTATGTTGACGGATATGAGTTTCCCTCTGCGGTTTTACGCCTATGACAAAACAATGATTCATTCTTTGTGTTTTAAACGTACATGAATGTATACTTGAATATAGATATCGTATTTGACAATACCCATATATGGACAGGTGAGTTCCTGCAAAAGAGGATGTGCATGAGCAACTCTCCTGGTATGTTTTTAAGTTTTATTCAGTTACTTGGAACTGCAGTAAAATTAAAAAAAATCCCTCACCTTTTTGATAATTCGATCTTTATTACCTGTTTGTCTAATATCTTCAAATTCGTAGATCCTTCATTTCCTTTGTGTCCTTTATTTTAATGGCATGTACTACGGTTACAGGACACACACAATTCTTTTCACATACAAACATCCTTATTTATTCAATAGGTAATGAACCCACTTTTGGATCATGTTTTCTCATCTAAACCGTTCAGGTTTTAGTATATATGAGTAGATCATCTCTACAAATTTTCGCCCAAATTGATAATCGTTAAGGCATTAAAAACTATGATTTAGAATGAAGAACACGAACGGTTCATGTTGAACAGTTTCAATTCGTTCATAGACATCTTTCGGTCATTAAAAACTATAATATTCATTCATAGATCATAGATAATCATGATCATATCTGAAGGTCGAATTTTTCGTTTGTGAATATTAGTCATCTGAACCACAATATACATACTAATGTTGTATAACATGTTTACTAGGTTTTAAGCAAATGCACAACTTTGTGAACCAACTCTATATAGAAGCAAAATTATCAAAAATCTTGTGAAATAAGATGTGTTTAGAATGGTGAAATACGATCATGGTTCAAAAATCACGTAATTCGAGTAACGTCTCGGTGCTGATATTTGCGTTTAACCCTATTTACCGTTATTATTCCCAATGGGGAGCCCTCTCATCGGAACGTAAATGTCATAAAATTTTTATATGGGCGGTTGCGTTACATGTACGTGAGAGTTTGTTATGTGTAAGGTTGGACCAAACTATGTCATATAGAGGGAGATATGAGCGTTTTCGTGTTATAAGTGACGATAGATTAGGGTTAACCGTTCGATCGAGCCTTTAATGTTGTCGGATGCAGTTGAATTTTTTACCATAGACATTTTTTGTCATAATGATCATATCTAACGGTCAAATTTCTGTTTGTGAAATTTAGTCATCGGAATCATAATGTGTCTACTAATGTTGTATAACTTGTTTAGTAGGTTGTAAATAAATGTATAACTTTGTGAACGATAACCATTTTTTACTATAATGATAATGATAAGAAAAATTCTCAATTTTAAAATATTAAAAAACCGAAAAAAAACGAATCGTAGGTATGGTTTGGTTTGTGATTTGGTATTTGGAATAGTAAAAAATCAGACCGGACCGAAGTAAAACATTGGTTTGGTTCACGGTTTGGGGTATAAACCGAACTGAAATGGACCGGAGCCATCCCTACCCCACTTCACTTACTGAGTCACATATCACACGTAATCGTTTTGTAAAACTTCCAAATGGTCAAACTGCACGAGTCAATCATATTGGTTCAGTTGCATTTTCATCTCAATTCACCCTCCATAATGTGTTGTGTCCCCTTATTTTATCTCAACTTAATATCTGTCAGTAAGTTGTGTAGGGATTCTTTATGTGTCACCATATTTCTAAAACAGTTGTGTTATATAGAGGATCTATGCTCGGGGAGAATGATTAGGATAGGTCGTGAGAAGGAAGGACTCTATTTCCTCAACAAAGCTCAGCAAGTTACATGCCATGCAGTTGACAGTGCTTTATCATCACTTGGGCACTAACGCTGTGGACACCCTTCTTGGGTTTATTCTCTTTTTTTTTCTAATAATTATTGTGATTCCAACAAGTGTCTTATTTGTCCTTTAGCTAAGCAGACTCGAAAACCATTCTCTTTAAGTACAATTTCCAGTGTTTTCTCATTCTCTTTGATCTATTTGATATTTGGGATGGTTATCATGAACCTCTTACTTCGGGTGCTAAATATTTTCTTACCATTATTGATGATTTTACTCGCTGCACTTAGGTTTACTTAATGGCACAGAAGTCTGAAACAAGACAGTTTTTGATTGGTTTTATACACATGGTTGAGAATCAGTTTGATACAAGAGTCAAAATTGTGCGTAGTGACAATGGTGCCGAATTTAAAAATCCTTAATTTTATTCTTCTGAGGGTATTGTTCATCAAACGAGTTGTGTTAACACACCAATAACAAAATGGTGTCGTTGAACGCAAACATCATCATCTGCTCAACATGGCTCGGACACTTTTATTTCAAGCACAACTCCTTAAAACCTTTTAGGGAGAACCTATTCTCACTTCTGCATATCTCATTAATCGTACTTCAACCGCTATTCTCCAAGGAAAAACTTCTTTTGAAAAACTCTTTCTAAAAGAACTCAATTTCGATCATATTAAGGTTTTTGGATGTCTTTGTTTTACGTCAACACATCCGCGTAAACCCAACAAATTTGATTTACGGGCAGTTAAATGCATGTTTCTTGGGTACCCTAATGGACAAAAGGGGTGCAAGCTTTTCAATCTTGAAACAGAACAAATTTTTGTTTCTAGGGATGTGATTTTTTATGGTGTCTTTCCATACCCATCTTTTAAAACTTCAAAACAATCCCAACCTACCTCTCATCCACACTCCACCCACATATGATGACTTGGACAGTAGGGTTTCAAATAGTGCACAACCTCCTAGGATTTTGGATAGTCTACCCGATCCTACCAACGACTCCACCAAACCATCACACTCTCTCGATCCTACTCTCTCCTCAACACTCATATCACCACCAAACCCTCCCGACCAAGTCTCCATAACCACCTATCATATTGCTTCAGCTAATCCTCCTCGTCGTTCTTCTCGTACAACGCGTACTCTTGGATACTTGCATGACTTTCGTGTTGAGGCTACTCTACCTTCTCGGTCTCTCCCATCAGACTCATCGAGCACTGGTACAACTCACTCCTTGTCTACTATTTTGTCATACTCTAATTTATCTCCCACCTATTGAGCTTTCACCACATAACTTTCACTTCACAAAGAACCATTCAGCTTTTCTGAAGTAGCCAAGCACAAAGTATGGTGTGATGCCATGTTTAGTGAAGTCAAGGCCTTACAGGAAAACAAGACATGGAGCTTAGTTCCATTGCCTCTCAACAAGCATCCGATTGGCTGTAAATGGGAATACAAGATCTAGCTCAATTCTGATGGGACAGTTGAGAGATACAAAGTTCGCCTTGTAGCTAAAGGCTATAGTCAGGTTACAGAGGTGGATTATAGAGAGGCCTTTGCTCCGGTCGCCATGCCAAGCTCACCACTGTCTGATTGCATCTCGGTCTGGCTGTTCTCCATGGTTGGCATCTCCATCAATTGGATGTCAACAACGCCTTTCTTCATGGAAATCTTACAGAAGATGTATACATGCAATTCCCACTTAGATTTGGATGAAAGAGGGAGAATGTTGTATGTGAGTTACACAAAAGTCTATGGTTTAAAGCTAGCCTCTCGGCAATGGTTCATCAAGTTGTTACTTGCTCTAAATTCTATGGGTTTCAATCAATCATGGAATGATTACTCATTGTTCGTCCACAATCAAGATGACAATTTCACAGTTTTATTAGTATATGTGGATGATGTTATTCTTGTTGGGAACAGTCTAGAAGACATCACATATATAAAGACGTTCCTCTCAAGTAAGTTCAAGTTGAAAGACCTAGGAAAGCTCAAGTACTTCTTAGGAATTGAAGTTTCTAGGTCAAAACATGGCATAACTTTGTGTCAAAGGAAATATGCACTTGAGATACTTGAAGACACATGTTTTCTTGCATCTAAATCTTCTCGTTTTCTTGTTGATCATAACCTGACTTTGACGCAATCAAAAGGGAGTTTGGTAGCAGATCCATCACAATATAGAAGGCTCATTGGTCGCATGATTTATTTGACAATTACAAGACCTGATTTGGCGTATGCAGTGCACATTTTAAGTCAGTTTATGGACAAGCCTAGGCAACCACATTTGGATCCAGCACATTTAGTACTTGGATACTTGAAAGGGACGCCAGGTCAAGTCATCTTGCTGCCTTCTACATGAATGCTTGAGTTAACAGGTTTTTGTGATGCAGATTGAGCTAGATGTAATGACACAAGAAGATCAGTCACATGTTATTGTGTGATGCTTGGTAAGGCACCAATTTCGTGGAGATCAAAGAAGCAGACTACAGTTTCAAGGTCTAGTGCTGAAATAGAATATAGATCAATGACCACTACAGTTTGTGAAATTACATGGTTGAGGAATATTCTACAAGACTTGAATGAGAAATAGATCAACCAACAAAGTTGTTTTGTGATAATCAAGCAACACTTCACATTGCATCTAACCCAGTATTCCATGAACGAACCAAACATATAGAAATAGATTGTCATGTGGTGAAAGAGAAGATGTAATGAAGAGTCATTCAAACTGCTCATATAAGAACAAAGGAACAACCGGCAGATTTGTTCACAAAACCGGTTATGGCAAGTTGAAACAATATACATTCCAACTTGAGAGGGAGTATTAAAGAAGCGAATGATCATGGTGAACGGCGAATGACGAATGACCATGGCAAATGTCGAATGAGCTTGGAGAATGATATTTTTCTACTTGAGGCAGAGATTCTCGGTGTAATCCCTAGAAGTTAGTGATTTTTGCATAGCTGTAAACCTAGATCTGTTAGAGTTTGTTAAGGTTTGTACTGTATATATACTGTGTAAATGTTATTTATCAAAATAAAATTAATTCTTCACCAACTCTAAACTTTTTTATCTTCACCAACTCTAAATTTCTTTAGTTCAGATGTGGATGGGACCCAGCTGATAAGTGACCCTGATTATGTGTGAGACGTTTCATGTATGCAGTTTTGCACTTTACGAACGGCCTCTATATATATAAAGTTTCTAACCAGAGCGGAGTCCCGTTTTGAAATTAAAATGTGGGGTTTCTTATATGGCTCATTTTTAGGATAGATTTTCACATCTCAACCATAGAGTGTCTATATTAGTGTGCATAAAATGTCTGCAAAGCTTTATATAATTTGGATATCATTTGGGTATCAAATTAGATGAAACAAATCAATATAACAAGATCTGTTCGAGCAAAACCGACCATATCGCTAGGCACGGTAGTGGCACTGTTTTTCTGAGTTGCTTGGTGGTTGGTATGGGTATATTGAATGTGTATGATTAATTTGAGATACTTGATTTCAAATTGGGTGTAAAGTTGAAGAATTTGAGAGAGCTGGGCTTTGGGGCAGAACATCATTGTGTGGAGGCTGCAGCTATATATGTTGGCAGCGGTGATGAACGGTGATGGTTTGGTTAGTGTTTAGTTAAGTGTTGGTCAGATATGTACATATAGAGAACTGAAGAGTTGGAGAAGGATGATTGGAAGATTAATAGTGTTGTTAACAGATGTTGATGTTTCTGAATTTTGGTGGAACTTGGAAGGAGCATTGGAATATAACTATATTGTTGTGTTGATTGAATTCCAAATTGGAGCTAGAGAAGTTTGGGTGTTTGATATCAGTGAAGCCGTGTTAGAAGTTGGATGCAAGTAATTGAATCAAGTGGTGTTGGTGGGATGGAGCAAATATCCAGTTAATGGCTTTACAGTGTAATTGCTTTCATTATGCTTGAAGTATATATAGAAATGGAAGAATGGAGTGATGGAACAATATGTAGTTGTTAGTACGAGTTCTGTTAATATGAAGCGTGGTGATGATTCTTATCATGATGAAAGCATGATTGTTGTAAAGAAATGACATTTAGGCGATGAAGTCTAGCTAGGGTTGGTTCCGGTCTACTTCGGTTCGATTTATATATCAAACCGCAAACCAAATCAATGTTATATTTCGGTCTGGTCCGGTCTAGTTCGGTTTTTTACTATTTCAAATATCAAACCGCAAACCAAACCACATCTGTGGTTCGGTCCGGTTTGTTTTTTTTCTTCAGTTTTTTAATATTTTAAAATTGATAATTTTTTTTATCATTATCATTATAGTAAAAAATGGTTATGGTTCACAAAGTTGTACATTTATTTATAACCTATTAAACAAGTTATACAACATTAGTAGGCACATTGTGATTCCGATAACTAAAATTCACAAACAGAAACACTCATATCCGACAACGTTAAGGGCTCGATCGAACGGTCAACCCTAATTCATCGTCACTTATAACACGGAAACACTCATATCTCCCTCTATATGACATAGTTTGGTCCAAACTTAAACACAACAAACTCACGTAGATGAAATGTAACCGCACATATAAATTTTTATAACATTTACCTTCCGACGAGAGGGCTCCTAATAGGGAATAATAACGGTAAATAGGGTCGACAGCATATATCGGCATCGAAACGTTACTCGAATTACGTGATTTTTGAACCATAGTTGTATTTTACTATTCTGAACATATCTTATTTCACGATATTTTTGATAATTTCGCTTCTATGTAGAGTTGGTTCACAAAATTGTGCATTTACTTAAAACCTAATAAACAAGTTATACAACATTAATATGCGTATTGTGATTCTGATGACTAAAATTCACAAACAAAAGTTCGACCATCAGATATGATCACTATGACGAAAGATGTCTATGGTAAAAAAATCAACTGGATCCAACAACGTTAAGAGCTTGATCGAAACGGTCAACCTTAATCTATCGTCACTTATCACACGGAAACACTCATATCTACCTCTATATGACGTATTTTGGTTGAGCCTTCCACACAAAAAAACTCTCACGTATGAGACGCAACCGCCCATATAAAAATTTTAAGACATTTATCTTCCTACGATAGGGCTTCCCATAGGGAATAATAATGGTAAGTAGGGTTGACCGTTATTATTGGCACCGAGATGTTACCCGATTACATGATTTTTGAACCATAGCCATATTTCACCATTCCGAACATATCTTATTTCACGATATTTTTGATAATTTTGCTTTTATTTAGAGTTGGTTCACAAAGTTGTGCATTTGCTTAAAACCTAATAAACAAGTTATACAACATTAGTATGCATATTGTGATTCCAATGACTAAAATTCACAAACGAAAATTTGACCGTCAGATATGATCATTAATTCATTATGACGAACTATGTCTATGGTAAAAAATTCAAAGAACTGACAACGTTAAGGGCTCGTACAAAACGGGTAACCATAATCCATCGTCACTTATCACACAGAAACACTTATATCTACCTCTATATGACGTAGTTTGGTTGAACTTTCCACACGAAAAACTCTCACGTAGATGAGACGCAACCGCCCATATAAAAATTTGAGACATTTACTTTCCGACGATAGGGCTCCCTATAAGAAATAATAACGGTAAATAGGGTTGACCGCTATTATTGGCATCAAGACGCTACCCGAATTATGTGATTTTTGAACCATAGCCATATTTCATCATTCTAAACATATTTTATTTCACGATATTTTTGATAATTTTGCTTTTATGTATTGTTGGTTCATAAAATTGTGCATTTTCTTTTAGAAAATGAGCATTTAAACGACAAAAATGACCATAAGATTTTTGGTGAAACCGCAAACCAAACAGTATAGACCCGGTTCAGTCCAGTTTTTCTTTCGGTTAGGTTTAAATGGTTTCGGCTTGGTTTTCGGTTGGTTTTTTTTCGGTTTTCGATCCCGGATGGCCACCCTTAAGTCGAGCCATGTCATTCGGATTTCAACTTCAGGAAGTTGGTGCATGGTGATTATGGATTTTGGTTGAGAACTTTACTTTGGTAAGTATAAGTGTTCTTGAAGTTCATTTGGTAAAGAAAATAATAAGGCAAGGAACTGAGTGTCTAGTAAATTTTGTGGACTTTGATCGTATTAGTTTGAAGTAATCCATCGAACACTGTGGAATAAAGGTGATGCGAGGATTGAATGCGAGTAGCATGATTCCAAAAGCAGAATGATACTGATTTCATAATGTGTGTCGCCAATCGAGTTACTAATCTTAGTTAGCATCGGAGCTAAAGCTCAAATTTCAGGTAGGGTCTCTAAGAGAACCTTTATTTAAATTCGATAATTAGATTATAATAAAAATCATTGATTTGCATGGCATTGATTGCTATAACTCTTGAATGTTGTTTTTTTGTTAAAGCATGCGTAATCGTTGAAATTTATTGATTGTGTTATCGCTTTCCATAAGGGCATGTGTTCAATATTGAAATGTGAGTTTTGATGCTTAATTGTTATGCATACATAAATGCATTGTGAGATTTGTGAGGAATTGTGAGAATAGTGAGAATGGTGATTCTAGAGAGGAGAATGGGATCGATAGAATAGATATATTTGTGTAGTTGAGTTTCCTCATGTGTTGGCCAAGATCCAAGGCTCACACGTGCACAAATTTAGGGAAAGAAAGCCCTTTCGATGGCGGACATTGATGTTTGGAAATCATCAGTATAACAAGACGACTAACAAAAGATGTATTGGCGTTTAGGAATTATTGATTGTTCAATCATATATTCGCGACTCATGAGTCACCCCCGGTTGGTAAAATACAAGGTATGTGACATGTAACCTCACTCATCTCTGATTGATGGACTGATAGCTAGTAATCGAGTAGAGGGAGTGCATTATCATATTTGCATCGATTTATTGATGTTCATATGAAGTAATGTTTAGTATTCTGATAATGTAATTGCACTTATAGTTAAGTATAACCTAAAAAGGTTTAGCCTTACTGGGCGTAAGCTCACCCTTATGAGATTTGTTCAGGTTCGTAAAAGGACACATATTTCTAGAAGACTAACTATGACGTTAGCTGACATGTACAAGAGTTGAAGTACGAAAGACTAGGCGTGAGCTAGATTGCAAGACCTATTTTATTGTTGTAATTCGTTTTGTTATTTTTAAACGTTTTATTTTCTTTTATTTATTTTGAAAAAAGTATTTGAAATTGTTCATTTTCTTTTACTTTTTCCGCTCACGCCTCATATTCGGTGTTAGTGCTTAGAAACCACCGATATCGGGTCTGGGGTGTGACAACATTGACGCGTAGAGTTGTGAAGATCAGACCTTAAAATGAGCCAAATAAGGAGTCCCGCACTTTAATTTCAAAGTGAAACTTCGTTTTAGATAGGGACTATACACACACGTAGTGTATCTGAAAAGGACGCTCGCAATGCCCTTAAAGTGCAGACGTCCCTGATTTCTCAACCGTTAAGCATCAACTACGACTTCTCTTCTTCCTAGAGGCAAAGTAGACCTTGATACAGAGCTTTCACTTGCTAGTGGACTCATCGGCTGCAAGTTTATGGCCGACCTTGATCAGTCATGATGTTTTGAGTGAGGTTGCTGTCCAGAGCTTCAATCTTGATCCCCTTAACCTTCTTCTTCGTGGTTATGTCGTCCTAGATGCCTTTGTAGTCATCCGGCAAAAGAAACACCATCATCGAAGCCAGAAGGTGGAGAATGGAGGGTCGTCCGCACTTTAAGGGTCGTGCAAACGTTATCTTTTGATCCTCTGTCATGATGCTTTGAGTGAGGTTGCTTCACAGAGCTTCAATCTTGATCCCCTTAACCTTCCTCTTCATGGTTATGCCGTCCTAAATGCCTTTGTAGTCAGCCAACAAGAGAAAAGCCGTCGTCAGAGCCAGACAATGAAGAATGGAGGGTCATCCGCACTTTAAGGTCCGTGCGAATGTCCTCCTAGGATCTGGATTGTGAGTGTATATATATACAGTTTCTATCCAGAGCAGAGTCATGCTCTGAAATTAAAGTGTGAGGTTTATTATTTGGCTCATTTTCAGGTCATATTTTCACATTTCCACCTTATAGTGTCTAGATTATAGTGTGTATAACATGTCTACAAATATTCATGTAATTTGAAGATTATTTAGGTACTTAATTAGATAAAACAAGTCCCGGCAATCAATTGTGAATCCTCGACGTTTCAGAAGAGTACAAGATAATGTTAAGGTATACTCTTTTGCTAGTTAGTGAAATTTGATCACTTCTTGATCCAGCGACGACCAATACGTATCGAAATGGGAACATGTCTTTGAGATTTCGGACGGTCTCTTTGTAGTGTCTATTTTCTATGAGTTCGAAAACAACTTTGTGAAGATAGCAGGCCACCGGGTCTTGATTAATTTGTTCTCGTTTGAAAACAGGAACTTGTTTCCAGCTGCGGTGCACAGCATGGCCATAGGTTCGCTGAGCAACAATGTCTAACACCTTGCACAAGCCAGCTGTGGCTGCAGCGAATGATGCCGAGACATCGGAGGAGTACTTCTTCCTTCTGTCTGCTATAAACTTCTCAGGCACACCGTTTCTGGCTGTGCGTAGATACTGCTTCACCAATGACACTGCTTCCTGGCGGCAGTTGATAACCTGCTACTTGTTGCCTGCGGATAGGAATAATTTTACAGAAGAAATAGTAGAGTAACAAAGAGAACTGGCAGGGAAATGAAGAACGCAGTAGTTTCCATGGCCTATAGATCTGATATAGGATCGAGGAGTTGTTCAAGTCAAGACAAGTAAGCTCCGATCCCTCCGGCCTGAGTTAACTTTTCAATGATTCTTATAACAAGCTAGCACGTACTCCAACTTGGCCAGTCTAAGGCAATACAATCACATTTAACCCACTACACATTTAATTAGTTTAGTGAAGTCAAGTCAGTCAAGCACCAACTTTAACCTGATTACAAATTTACGAATATATGTTTAGTCTGTCACAAGGAAATCCGGATTAAGAAACATTAAGACATGTTAGCGTGAGACATGGCACAGTTTATAAATTGTGATTGTATTGCAGTTAGTACCCACAAATCCATGTGTGAGAATAAAGAAGTAAATTAGTAATATAGTAATATTGATAGCATATTACTTTTATTGTGAAATAAATAATATATCAAACATTCTCTCAATATTACAATATTTAATTTAGCATCAAAACAAAGATCTATAAAGACTTTGTCTCTTTATCTTTGTAATAGTTGTTTACACCAAAAAAATTAATAATTTACTAAACATTAATTGTTTAAGTGAATATTAGTTAATTTGTGATCCATGTCACAAAGTGATCCCAAAATATTGAGTTTATAGGTGATAGCCTATAAACCCGTGTGAGCTAGCTATACAGTTTGTGTGTGGGAGAGGACTTCGCCACATAGTTAAGTAGACAATTATCTTTAATTGTTTGACAAAGTGGTGGAGTGAAACATAAATTTTAGGTATCCTTAATTGTTTAGTAAGGAACGATCATATGGTACATGGTTTGGTGTGTGCACGACGAACACCAATCATTTTACTTCATGAAGGTTGCATGTGAGGATGAAAGAGATGGTTGAGCAATCATATTTAATTGCTTGTAGAATGGATCTGCATGGTCATGTTCTTAATTGACTATGTATATGCATGAAGTGTTTTTGATATTTGATAAGGACTCAAGTCCTTAATTATGCCAAACAGTGTTGTGCATCCAGTAGACTTCCTAACCTTCGGTGAAAGGCATACTTGAGTCTAGTTCGTATGCATACTTGTCAAGTGGTGAGTTTGATCTTAGCTAGCAAAGTTATACCGTGAAGCAATAAGTTTTTATCATCTACGCTGCATTATCGTTGAAGACTTCTACAAGTCTTTGACTCGATTGGGGTCAATCCCTATGGCCATAAAATAAGTCTTCATACGTGATTGAAAGTGTGTCACCCAATTACATGTTTGTCAAGAAAGACGAAACCTAGTGCAACTCAACTGACTATGCAGCAAAGACCGTATCCTTATCTACTACGGAACCACTAAAAGAAAGGTTTGAGGATCAGTCTACACACACAATCATTCAACAACAATACAATACAAACCTCGACCTAGTCAAACCCAACGCTAAAGCATCCCGTTTGAACACTTTTTCCTTCCAAGCTCCCTGGAGCGACATCCTCGTCTACTTTCCTTTGGTTGCTCCAAGGTGACACCGGTAACCTGCATTCGTTTGATTCGAAACACAGGTGTCACACAACCCCTACTTACTTAGACTTCTACATTCTCTCTTTCCGCACCCGTGCGGTGGCACGTCCTCACATTCTTTTTATTTTTCTGCACTTTTCTTTTCCTGTAATTTAATTTCAGTATTTGTACTATTTCTCTCTAGCTGGAAGCGAGGCCAAAACAATAGTTTTTCCTAAGTTGAGAAATTAGAAAACCATTGTTAGGGTTTCTTTTTTTTACCTCTTAAACCACATTTTTGTTATTCATCTTTCACGTCCTTCAAAGAACAACCAACGTACATCTTCATTTTTGACTTCAACGTTAGTCTCAATGGTTTATGTCTAGACGTTCAGACCTGACTGCCGACATTTTTTGTCCAACCTCGATATCCCAGAACTATGGCTACTTCTATTTAGTCTGGTGTTGTTCTCAAAGCATAAACTTAGGCCAACATCGTTTTTAGTCCACAATGTTTGATCCATTGATAGTCCACATCATCAGTCCAATCCAATTCCAGCATGTCTATATCTAACATAATTCCTTCTCACGTTGTCTTTTTCTTTTGTTATATATGAATGTTGGAGGCATTAAATCAATGATGTATAAACTTTAGTTTTCCTTTTCTTTTAATTACTAGTTTTAATCCGTTAGAGTAACTTATTGTGAGGGTCATTTTTGAATTAAAATGCAACTAGGCCAAAATTCACTAAATAATACAATTATTGGGAAGACATTGAATGTTATTTAGATCAAGTGGAAATAAAAGGGAGCGTGACAGCGTGAGCCTGGTGTGAGAGCTGGAAACGCATTGTGGTGAAAGACTTGGGGGGGTTTTAACATAAGTGATTTCTGGAAAATGGATGTTGAAGGAACTTATTTGGAATGATGGTTAAGAAATTGGCTTAGTGCTTGAAGGCATGGAGGATTGGAAGATTGAGGACAGGTTGTTTCTGGTGCTTGATGTTTTTGCTCGTGATGCTTAATTATCTTTTCTACTGCAGGGGCTCACTTTTTATAGGCTTAATGGATAAGGTTTTGATGAACAAAAGCATATGAATAATTGGGTAAAATGAAGTAGTCTTCTCGATTTCTACCTTAAAACTAGGAAAAAGAAGCTTACTTGAGAAGCTTGCTTGTGATGTATGATAACACAAAACCTGAAATGATATGTGTGAAAGAGAGATCGGAAAACGTGAATTAATGCTTTGAGTGAGAAAAGATAACTCTTGATTGATTACAATGTTGCTCCTAATAAGATGATATGATCGTGTTAGGAGATTAAGGTTTGGACTGTGCATTTAGGATTTGGGTTTTAAGACGGGAATGATCCAATCCTATATTTTCTTGCATGTTCACCGATTCACCGTAGATTTATGTTGTTGAGCTTGGATTTTGAGCCCACGAATAACATTAAATTGACAAATACACATTATGTGTTCTGTAACTTTCCGTACCACATCCATGTTTGTAAGCCCTAAAAATGCGTGGATGTGGCTTGAGTCACATTTAAAGCATGTTTGATTGGCACATTTAAACCGAAAGATAGGAATGAATATAAAAGTCTATAAACTATAGAATTTTATACTAAATGCTCGTTTATGCAAGTAATCGTTGTATCGACATACTAATGAGTCACGTGATTTTTTCAGGTATCAACACTTATTTAAAGTTTTGATAGTTATATTTTATTGAAAAAATACTTTATTGAATCAAACTGCACATCATTTTGAATCACATCAGTATGCTTCTTTGAAAAGAAACCCAGAACTAGCTTCTACTATGAGCAACAATAACTTCATGGAACTATGGAGGCCCTCATTCATAACAAAACATAGATCAAACTATCTTCAAAACATTTTGGGTAAGAGTATGAGAAATCTTGTTGTGACGCTTACGCACATGTTTTCAGGACACCCATTCAAACTCCGCCTTAATCTTAAGAATTGCATTCATAATTCCGCCAATATCGCTCAAATTAAGTACATTCCTTCCAATTGCAATGATCACATTGATCGCATCTCCTACAATTGCCAATTATTTTACTCCCATTTGTCTACAAAATTCCATCCCATGCCAAAGTGCTAAAGCTTCAATGATGTGTGGTTTAAGAATAGCTTCCATAGGCACTACAATGGCCCCTGTTACCACTTAACACAAACGTCAATACCAATTGTATTTATACTACTATCACAAGCACCATCAAAGTACAATTTAGCAGCTTGTTCATGCGTACTACAGCTCCCCACCTCTCCATAATTCTGTTGCATTTCAGCACCATTTACCCCTCCTATCTGTAAATTCTTTGTTCTCAACATTACCCCAGAAAATTCATATTGACACTCCAAGCATTTCTCCACAATCTGCCTAGACTCAAGACCTTTTTCCCATGAAAGACCTCAAATATGTCCTTCAATAACCACCAGTAAATAAGAGCAAACAATTAAGTATTTTGATATTCACCTATCCATAGCTACCAAGCCAAATAGATTAGCAAAGTTAGTAACTTGCCAACTTTTATAAACCCCTTTCCAATACGTACATTTCCACACTTTTCTAGCCATGCGACAACACCACAAACTATGAACCATTGTCTCCTCTCCTTCCCCACATTTCGCACATCCATTATAGGAACAGATTTTGCGATTAAACAAGCGCTCAACACAAGGTAAAAAAGTATGGCAAACTCTCAACAAGAAGAGCTTGACTTATTAGGGACTAATAGATCCCAAATGAAACTCCTAATATTAATGGAGTTTGAATTAACATGCCTACTACCACTACTCAATTTCTTTTCTAACCTCTTCAATTGCATGCCAAACCAATATCTGGATTTAACTGAGTACCTTCCATCATTACTAAAGTTCCATACAACATCTTCTCCATTCCCGTCACATATAGAAACAGCTATTTTTTTCTACATCAAACGGAAGAAAATGTTGTTTAATAAAATCTATATCCCACATACCTAGTTGGCTCATAAGCTAGCTGACTTTTGCATTTGGATCCATAAAGCAAGGGTTACAGTCTGGAAATCAAGGAGTTGGCAACCATTTATCTCCCCAAATTTTTACTAAATCTCCAGATCCTATCCTCCACCTTACACGAGCACACATAAGTTATTTTCCCCATGCCAAACCTCTCCAAACAAAAGAAGATTTCACTCCCACTCCCGCAGCTGTCCAATCACCATTGTGCACATAATTAGCATGAAGTACTCAATTAATTATTGAGTCTGGATGCAACACAATTCTTCAAATTGTATTTGCCAACAAGGCTTGATTAAACCCCTCTAAATCTCTGAACCCAGTGCACCCTTCATCCATTTGCACTAAAACTTACTACCCCTCTTGTTCCCTTTCTTCCCCACCAAAACTTTGCTACCTTGGATTGAGATAGCTCATCGTAGGTCTGTGACTTGAGATAGCGTATTTTAGAAACGCTATCTATAAGTATTCAAGCATAGTGTTTTAGTATAACAACATTTTTCATAGCGTTTCTAAAACGCTATAAAAATTCTTTTCATAAAGTTTTGGAAATGCTATTTGTTAGTTATTCATAGCATTTCTAGATTGATATTGTATTAGATTCCATAGGGTTTAGTTAGTTATTCACCCTAGTTGGACCAAGTATATATAAGGTTTTTTGCCAGTTAATAAATGATTTATTAAATTCTTCTTCTTTTTTGTTGAGAAATAATTTTATATTACGAAATGAATTTTCAAAAAAATCATCTTACTTTCTTAATACCAGTGTTCAAAAAACGCTAGGCGCTAGTCGGGCGGTCAGCCACCTTCTAGCGCCCAGAGCGCCTAGGCGGGGTCTAGGCGGTTTTACCTTTTTTAAAAATATATATATTTATAATATAATTTTAATTCTATATAATACTCAAATAGACATTTACCAACAACCAAATTGATCCATCAACAATCAAATAATAATACAAGAGCTTCCAAACAACTCTAAAATGAAAACTTATCATAAAAACATACATATAAACTCAAACATGCAAAGACAATCAAGTACTACTACCACAAAATAAAAGTGTCTAGCATATATTACAATAAAAGTGTCTAGTATATATTACAACATATATAATCAGGCTGGTCCCCAGTGCAACATATATATTTTTCTTTACCAAATACATATGCAGCTGAATATAATGGACAGAAAACGTACCTGGGAAGAATTGCCGATAGCACGGCGGGGCCTAGGCGGTTTTTTACAAAAACGGGCCGGCCTGCCACCTTCCAGCGCCTAGGCCGATTTTTCGAACAGAGCTTAATACCTTAATAACCTAATTATTTTATAATTTTAATTGCAAAGAAGCGCTCAACAAAACAAACTCTCTTAATACCAATTGGTCTAGTCTCTCTTTCGTAAGTAAGAGAATATGAGTTCCACTTCCAATATTATACATAATTGTACATATGATCAAAAGAAAAAAACAAACTGAGCAGTATATATGGAACAACACCCCAATGGCTAATTAACAACTATTGAGTCGATGACTTGATAAACACTACACAGTTCACACTCATAGTGGAGCAGGATTCAAAACAAACAACAATAGTTATCACGTCTGTATTGATGATTATGATCACTAAGAGATGAATCATATACGAGGAAACACATGCAGAGGAAGTCCCTTGGACGGAAAAGGAACAGGGTCGACGACCATCTTCTCGTCAGGAAAAACCATCTCCCATTTAAACCTGGTGACCAGGTTGTGCAAGAACACCAATATTTCGTATCGAGCGTGTTCCTTTCCAGGACACATTCGAGGTCCTCCTCCAAAAGGAACATACGAGTAAGGAGGAGGTCCATGTCCTTCAAACCTTGACGGAACAAACTTGTGTGGTTCTGGAAAGTACTCTGGATTCTTATGCGTCGCATGCACATTCCAATGTATCTGCACGAAGGAAGGTATGAATAAGATGAGAAATGAAAACAATGTAGATGTTCAGGGATGAGAAATGAAATCAAATTAGGTAGGGAAATGAACGTGCCTTCATTCCTTTTGGAATCAGGTATCCCTCATAGACAAAGTCGGTCATGGCCTCCCTAAAAGTGCCACCAGTTGGTGGCTGCAATCGCAATACTTCACATACCACGTTCCATGTATATTTCATCTTTCGTACGTCCCCCCAATTCAGTAACTCTTCTTCATTTTTCGATTCTGATATCTCCATTTGCTCTGCAACAGATAAAATGGATCCATTTCACTACTCGCTAGCTACTAAATTAGAAAATCCCCATCCTCAATTTTCATTAACTTCTTGCTATATATATATAATTATATATAGACCAGTATGTAGTACTCGAGATGGGATTGATATATTCTAGCTATATATGTCGATCAGAATATGCTGAGCTAACATACCCAGAGGCGTAGAGATTCATGATCCAGAGAAATCATGAAATAGAAGATGCATAGTTGAAAGCAAGTATAAAAATTATTCTAATTCAAATTAAGTTGGATGGTAAAAATCGTTGGTATCATAGCTAGTAGATTAGTACCTTTTTAATGCATATAGTTAGCTAGGAAGAAGAACCTGCTTATGCAAATAATGTACCTTTGAGGACAGCCTCATAAATTTCAGGAAGCTGTGACAAAACGATGACAGTGGCACACAATGTGTTTATTATAGCGTCAAAACCAGCAAGCATTATACCACACAAGTATTTGCTAATCTCCTCTTCCGTCAACCTTTCCCCATCGAAATGTGTCTCCAAGAGAAAGCTAGACATTAGATCTTGGGGGGCATTCTCCAATAGTTCACGATCAATCATTTTCAGGTTCATGAGATCGTTCTTCCTCTGCGCAACCATACTGTCAATTTCCTTCTTCATTATTAGGGATGCTCTGATGGCTCTGTTGAAGTTGGTGCCCGGAAGATCTATTGGCAATGAAACGAGCCCCTCATTTATATGCCGAATGGATTCCTCTAGCTTTGCAATCACTTGTGGATCCTCGAGGTTTAAGAAGAGTCTGCTAGATAATGCTAAGGTATACTTTTTTACTAGTGAGTGAAACTTGATCACTTGTTTTTGATCCTGCAACGACCAATGCTTCCCGAAATGTTCTTTGGTGACCTGATCCATGACCCCTATATGCTTTCGGACAGCGTCAGGCTTAAGAAACGGGAATATGGCTTTGCGATTGTGGATGGTCACTTTGGAGTAATCTAGTTTGGTGGAGTCTGTAAACAACTTCTGGAAGATAGCAGGCCACCAGGTCTTGACTAATTTATTCTCGTTCGAAAACAAGAACTTGTTTCCAGCTGCTGTGCACAGCATGGCCATAGGTTCGCCAAGCAACATAGTCTTGAACACCTTGCACGAGCCTGCTGTGGCTGCAGCCGATGATGCTGTGACATCGGAGTACTTTTTCCTTCTGTCTGCTATGAACTTTTCAGGCACACCGTTTCTGGCTGTGCTTAGATACTCGAGGGTTTCACCAATGATGGGCCAACCTGAGCTTCCTGGCGGCAATTGATAACCTGTTGCTTGTTGCCTGGGGCTAGGAATAATTTTACAAAAGAAATAATAGAGAGAAGCAAAGAGAAGAGGCAGAGAACAGAAGAACGTAATGGTTTCCATGGCATAGGGAATGTAGGATCGAGGGTTGGTTTCATATCATAGTGCAATTTGGGTTTGGCCGTCCAAGGCACTCTTTCTTGTGGCTGTACACAATTGAAATATCAATCCGACTCTTACCAGTCACATGTTGCTGTACACAATTGAAATATCAAGCCGACTCTGTTTACCAGTCACATGTTGCTGTACACAATTGAAATATCATATTGTGGAACAAAATATATATATATATATATATATATATATATATATATATATATATATATATATATAAGATGATGCCGGCGCATTAACTTACTATTACTGTCTTTGTATGAATCCTTTGCACAAATAATATGAATCTTCAACCCAAACAATTAAAAAAGATAGATGTGTAAAACATAAAAATTATAAAATTTGAAACATAATTTATAAGATATATATATATATATATATATATATATCAAATAACAATGCATTCATAAACGTCCCAAACTTAGAAATGTAGTTATCATACGATCTATGGATCTTCCCTAATAGAACCACCATTTCAAACAACATGGTAGTCATTGTATGTGTTTCAGACCGAAAGATAAATGCTATCATGTCTAGAAAAAAAAAGGTTATTGTTTCAGTTAAAATAAGGTAATACGAAAATTTAAAAGCAAACAGATTCATGACAATTTTTCATTGAGGTTACATGAATTTTGAATTCTTGCATCATTCTTCTTACTTCAGACAAAACACACTGGTATAAATATACAAAAATACTCGTCGCACAAAGATACTTTTTCTTAGATGACTTGATTGCAAAAATCCATTTAGTACCTCCAAACTCTAAGATGGTACATTTCAAAAAAATAAATAAATTCTTCAAGACATTCAATCATCCATTTCAGAGATGACACAATTTCCTATGAAGTGAAAAAAATAGAATTGATATAGGAATTAAAAAGCAAATTTAGAAGTTGAACATATGCAGCTCACATCTTCTTCTGCCACAAATGTTGTTTTTCTTTCAGCTTTTGTGCTTCTAAGTGAAAAAAACACTTATTCTGGTTTAACTTGAGCTTCATCTCCTTTGTTGCTCTTAGTCTGGCCCTTCTCCTCTTTCGCATTTCTGCACATTTTCCACAACTTATCATATAATGAAACCTCGAAGTTTGATTAAGCAACTTAACTGTTTTTTTTCATATGGAAAGTGCTAGACCACAAACATTTTAAGAATAAGACTATTACATAGCAAGACATGAACCATTTAGGTGATATAGATGACAATTTTGGTCATATATGTAACATTTTCACAATAGACAAAAATGACATGTTGTCATACATGTTTTCACACTAAAAAGAGATTTCCTATGAAACAAACATGAAAATGATCATTTGACCCTCTACAGATCGATTAGTTTCTGCTTTTTAAATCACATTTTAATCTCTCATGTGCATGTATCTTTATCTATGATATTGAATTCTACATAGACAGTGTCAACTCTGTCACTTATATTTTATATTATCGATATCTAATAACATGTTCTTTACTAATTTCCAAGATTCAGTTGTATTGAGCCATTTTGCTACCAACTTTTGTATCTCAAAAATAGATTAAGAATTGATTGAACTTCTCTCACACTTGTTTTCACTATTTCTTTTCTTCCTTCTCAACTCGTTCACAAAATGTATGAGAGCTTCATTGATAATAGTCCTTGCACTAAAATATAATAATTTCTTATAACAAAACAATTTCATAATAGATCTCATTTATCTCAATATGTTCCAATGCAATCATATATACGGAAATAATGTAAATTATATGTTTCAATCATCCTAAGAAATTTCTTATAAGAAATTTTTTTCTTCATTGTTTAAAAAAGATATTGTGGAACAATATATTCAAGCATGCTTATTTTCTTAATACACTTACTGATTTACTCCTTTTCTTTCTTCCTTATCCTCACTCTTCTCCTCTTTTTTTAAAATGGAAGAGTAACATAGGATTTTAATCTATTAACACCCTATCAATGAAGATAGTCAATCATGAAACAAATTTTATTGGCAAATTCATAAATAAGGGGTGTATTCAACTGAGAGTTTATTGGATTTTTTAAGATTTTAAAAGTCTATGGGTATTCAATCAAGATTTTTAAAAAGTCTTTTAAAATCTTGTGGTATTCAATTCAGACTTTAAAATATCTATAAAAATATGATGATATTCAAAACTCCACTGATTTTAAAGGATTTTAGAATATGCTGAATTTGTAAGATTCTTAATGGCTTGGTATAAATGCCAAACTCAATCTGAAATCTGGCCTTAAGAGGTGAGATTTTGAAGGATTTTTTTTTCGTCTATCTCTGTCTGAAGGTGGAAAGAGCTCAAGCAAGTGGAGATGACGGACCGATGATACCAACTGAACCAGATACTATAATAACGTTCGTAACCCAATGTAAAAATCTGGAGAATGACGATCAATCAACCATGTCCAACTGCGTAGGTCAGATTTTGACGACTTTCATTTCTCTCTCAATCAGATCCACTTTCATCTTCATTTTTCTCAGTTTCCATTTGATTGAAAGTGAGAATTGGTCATTTGGGTTTTATGGGTAGGAATCCTAAACAATATCTTTATGCTTGTTTTTGTGCTTATTTGGAATGATTTTGGTATAGTCTCGTTCCTTATCTCTTGTAATTTCTTCTTATTTTTAATAATATAACTGATAAATAACGGGCGGTGGGTTTCTGTCGTAGCAGCCCTTTTAAATTAGATTGACTGCTACAGATGAACTACTACAGATGAACTAATATCGCCTGATCTTTGTCAGATTGTTAAACAAATGGTCATTTGGGTCATTCTATCATCCTGACGTGATGATTCAAGCATATACCTCTTTGGGTTCTTCATTGGCATGGTGCATTTTGTGCCCTAATTTCTTCAATTGAGCTTGTTTTTCTTCGATTCGTAGGTCACGACTCCAATACTATAATTGCTCGGCAAAACCTCTAACTCACGGCAGTTCGAAACGAGACAATCGACCTCTGCTAGCGACTATGAAATGAATGTCTACAATTCGGTATGTTATCGATGAAATCATCTTTCCTTTTGATCTTAGTGCTACTGAATTGAGAGGCATCAACATATGTTGAACTGTAATCGAATGGAGTACTATTAGTTTGATTAGATTCTTGGTAAGCGGAGTGGATGGCATATGATTTTATTCATGTTCCAGCTTTATATGTAATGGCGGAAGCTTACAATTTCAATTGAATAAGCTTACCAACTCATGTGTAGATGGCTGAGTTGAACCGCTTTGCTCAGTTGAACTCCTTTTCCTATCTAATTGATTATATATTGTGGTTCTCTTTGAATTTGTAGGTATTTGAGCCATTATGGTTTCAACAAAACAGTGATTATTCTAAAAGTTCGGCTTCACAAACAGTGGTAATTGTAAGGTAAGGTAGCAGTCTAATTTCATGGTATAATTTTGTCATTTTGGTTTCTGTACAGTTAACTTATCTTTTTGTTTATACTTTTGAAGTATGTAATGCAATTGGTCTATGGAGATGCATATTTTTACATTTGGTGTTGAATCAGTTCTATGCTATATGTGAATTACTTCAGCCATGCTTGATGGTAATGGGTACCCAATTTGTTGAAGATGTGACTGAATTTGAAATCACTAGGCCTGTGATTTAAAATTTAGGAAATATTTTCTTTTGCAGAACAATATGTTCTTCTCACAACACAAGAAACTAAAACCTGAGGTTGAAGCAAAGCTTTGATGCTCTTTTAAAGGCCACTCAGGAGGTACAAATGTGTTGCATTTTTTCTACTCTGCTTTGATTGTTCTATCTCATTTATATTCCGTAATCTAGGACTTAAAAAGATTCAATATGTAAATGATATTGGTTTCCATTTTACTGTAGGATTGATTGATTAGTGACTAGTTTGAGGATAAAATCGATTTATATCAGGTCTTCATGATCTAATAGCTATGGGAGAACAATCTCTACCGAGTTGGTAAATTTGTCCTGCATCTAAGAGAATAGTTATGGAGATTATAATCCTACTATTGTTTTTGCCTCTTGTTTCTTAGTGGTCCTTGGGAAAATTGGATGAGGACAGGAAACGCTGAGACCTTTTGGTATGCCAAATATCCTGATCAAGAACTTCATGGCTTAGGATCTGATCTTGCATTCCATTTTGTGACTTTTGCTTTACACACCAGATCACTAGATACTGAAAGCATTCATCTTTATGTTTTTTACATGGTTATAGAGACCCAATTTGGGATACAAATGTGGTCATGTAATGGTGAATGATTGGTCAGCTGTCATCATTCTCTTTATTTATGGTACTGGCATATTTCACTATACACTGATGTAACATCATGATATAGTATTAGGGAGATGTGATGAATGTATTATCTTAGTAGCTCCAGTCGCAAACTCCCTCGACACCAAATCGAAGAAAGTCTTCTATCTTTATGAAATCCAATGAAATACTGAAAAATCAATCTAATAAAATCTTGTTAACTCCATATGATTATTTTCAAGGATTGTTCTCTTCGGAAGGATGTAACCACATGGAGTTGGTGATCGATGCTATTCTAAGGAAAGTTTTGGATGATATGAATACCAATTTATGCAAGGCTTTTGGAAGAGATGATATTGAAGCTGCTCTAAAACAAATGGCACCTGACAAGGCTCCTAGTGAGGATGGTTTTCCGCTTGTTTTTTTCAATCCTATTGGTGAGTGGTGGGTGATGATATTAGTGAGCTGTGTCTAGATGCTTTGAATGAAGGAGCAGGTCTGAATGATATTAATCATACACTGATAGCATTAATCCCGAAGGTTGAAAACCCGCAAAAGGTGACTGATTTTCGACCAATAAGTTTGTGTAATGTGATCTATAAGCTCATCTCCATAGCTATAGCTAACCGTATGAAAAGAGTGTTGTCTGATGTTATCTCCCCTTTTCAAAGTGCTTTTGTCCAAGGACGTTGCATCCATGACAATGTGATCATAGCATTTGAGCTGATTCACTCTATCAAGACCAGATAGACAGGTGAAGATTCACATTGTGTGCTCAAATTGGACATCAGTAAAGCATACAACAGAGTAGAATGGACGTTTCTTCAGCGGGTATTAGTAAAGTTGGGGTTTGATATGAAATGGGTGGAACTCATAATGCGGTGTGTGAAATCAGTATCTTTCAGTGTTCTTTGGAATGGTGAGGTAGTGGGTATGATTCCTCCAACTAGAGGACTCAGACAAGGTGACCCTTTGTCGCCTTATCTCTTTATTATAGTTTCAGAAGGTCTCACTAGTCTGCTGTAGAACACGAACATGGAATGACTGATCCATGGAGTTAAGGCAGCTGTTGGAGCTCCGGTCATTTCTCATCTCTTGTTCACCGATGATAGTTTGCTTTTCGCCAAAGCTGGTATGGAATGAGCCATACACATCAAATAAGTGTTGTTTCTTTATGAAACTGCTGCTGGTCAGAAGGTTAATTTTCAGAAACCTGCCATTGCCTTTGGCCCAGGGATAGCTGATCAGACTAACATAGAAATAACTCAAATGTTGGGAGTCCCAATGGTGGAGTGTCATGAACGGTATTTGGGGCTCCCAACCATGGCAGGAAGAAATAAAAGTGGCATGTTCAAGAGAATAAATGAGTGATTGTATTCACACCTACAGGGTTGGCAGTCCAAATTACTCTCTAAAGCCGAAAAATTTGTGCTAGTCAAGGCAGTTGCGCAGGTCATTCCTACTTATTCAATGTTAGTATTTAAGCTTCCTGAAGGTGTATGTCGTAAGTTCCAGGCTAAAGTAGCCAAATTTTGGTAGGAGAAAGGAAATAAAAGAAGTATTCATTGGTGCAGATGGGAGGCCTTATGTCTCAATAAGAAGGAAGGAGGCCTGAGTTTTCATGATCTGGAGGTTTTTAATCAAGCACTCTTAGCCAAAACAGTATGGAGGATTGTATTGTGTCCAGACTCGATAGCTAACCAGGTGCTTCATGCAAAATATGTTGGTAATGGTGATTGGGCTGTTGCGGGGAAAAACCCTCACTTGTGTGGAGAGGACTAGTGTGGGGTAAAGACTTGTTGTGTGCTGGGATCAGATGGAGAATTGGTTCTGGGGAGTCAGTTCGAATATGGAGAGATAAATGGCTACCTGTCCCATGGTTGTTTAAAATCAGTACTCCTTGTTTTATGGACCCAAATGCAACTGTTGATCAACTGATATCCCAGCCAGGTATGTGGAACCTTGATTATATTAATCAACATTTTTACATGTGGATGTAGAGAAAATTATTTCTATTCCTTTATGTGATGGAAGTGTGGGGATGTGGCTATTTGGCACTTTAATGAGGATCATAGATATTCGGTTAAATCTGACTATTGGTTTGGAATGGAGTTGTGAAGCAAGGAGAAGGGATCGAGTAGTGGCAGTGGGCATAGAAATTCAAACTCCAATAATATATGGAGTATTATCTGGAATCTATCGGTTCCAAATAAAATCAAGCTCTTCCTATGGAAAGCTTGTCATGTCTTTTTGTCATGTGTTAAACGTTTGTTTAAATGAAAGATCTGTTCGCATAAAGTGTGTGGTAGATGTGAGAGAGAAGAAGAAACGGTACTCCATAGTCTGTGGTTCTGCAAAGTGGTGAAACAAATTTGGAAGTGTGCATGGTGAATAGGAGTGCATAAACATTGGCATGTAAACTCTTTTAGTGATCTGCTAGGATGGGTTGTGTTAGAGGGAGATATTAAAAAAACTGAGTTGTTTGCTTTTATTTGTTGGTGGATATGGAGAGATAGAAATGAGGACTTTCATGGGAAACGTGGAATGGAGCCAAGGTGGATAATTGGCAATTGTCTAGAGGGGCAGCAAGAATTTGCAACAGTAACATTGAGGAAAAAAATTGATGGAGGGTAGTGGTGTAATGAATGAGAAACCAACTGAGAATGAAGGTGAAAATAATACCTCTTTCCTTGAACAGGTTGTTAAATTGTTCTTTGATGGAGCTTGTGATAGTAAAAATGGCATAGTAGGTCTAGGAACAGTGTTGTTAGGTGATTCTGGTGTTTTGTTGGGTGCACTGGCTATACCTATGAGAGCTGGGCTCAAACCTCATATAGTTGAAGCACTAGCCTTTGGTAGGGAATTAAATTTGGGAAGCATATTGGAGCAACCAAAATTGGCTATTGTAGGAGATTCAGTCAGTGTGATTTATACCATTGGGAAGAATAGACTTGACTTGAGCGACATGAGAGGAATAATGGATGCAGTCCGTAAAGTAAAGACGAAGTTTGAATGGGTTACCTAGAAACATGTGCGAAAACGCAACAACTAGATTGTTCATACCCTTACGAGAAGGGCTTTAAAAATAGTGCAAGCAATGTACTACTATGAACCTGGGCCTCCTTGGCTCCAATATATTCTTGATACTAATACTAAAAACTAGATATAGTTTTTGTTTTCTCATTGAAGAGATGTATTTTGAGTTATTCAATAAAAACCATTTTCAATAAAAAAAACTCCATATAAAATTAAAACAATCAATGGAATTAACAGAAGTCAACTAATTCCATGGATTATTAAGAAGAATTTGCTAAAATGTTTTAAAATACGGATTGAATACACCCCCCCTCCTAAAATTGAATAATGTGGATAGAAAAATAGATCAAGTGTTAATAGCAAATAGGGGTGTGTTAATAACATTACCCCAAGTTTTTACAAAAAATTGGGGTGTATGCAACAAAATAGATGTATAAATAAAATTACTCGTGTAAAATACAAGCTAAAACATCAAAAATGCTATACACATAATAAACAACGATGAAACTATGGTAACAACGTACTTTACAAGAGTAGCATACTTCCATAGTTGCAACCAAATTCTGCTCAAGTAGTAAACAATACATTATAAAAGATAAACTAGTAAAACCGCTAGACACTAGGAACGTACGGTTCAAAGAGCTTCACACAGGGTTTTGCATCATTCTGCAATATCTCAGCCGCACGTTCAAACTCCTCCCTCAAAACTCTTATGCTGTGCTTGTCCACAACTCGTCCTAGGTCATGGGATGTCTCAAAAGGATCCTCTATGCATATCAAATGCCGGTCATTTCCAATCCTTCTTGTCCAGTCCTTTTCCCGCTTGCTGACCAAATTAACATCACATATAACAATTGGTTAGTTGCACTTGCAATAATTTAATTGATAGTCTCACATATGTACAAAAATATCATAATTAAAATTTTGACCTACTTCCTAAGCTCCCCACACCAATAATAGTACAACAAGCCACAAAAAAAGTGAGGGTTTACGTCCTATTCTCACCAGAAGAATCAGTGTCAAGAGTGTAAAAGTTCTCCAAATTCAATCATTCAATGTCAAACAACTATTGACAAATGAAATGCTGGGCGTCATTGCGTTTCAAGTCCCACAAATACAGTATGAATGTAGCTTCAAATAATGTGTTGAATAATAGCATCTCGTGACACAATACTACTCCTACCAGAGAGGCACGGTAACTATTCTAAAAATATCTAATGAAGACAATATTTCGATCCACCATTTGAGAGCATTTAATAAGAGAGAAACCAAAAGGTTCACCACAAATTATATAACCACAATTACATCAGATTTTATATCTCACCTGATTGTTCTTCCTCTACGAACAGATATGACATTATTTGCATAGTCATGGCTATATGCCCAGTAATTGAAAAATGCCCACACAAGTTCAGCAATAGTTTCCCTGTTATGGGATCCAAAATCTTGAAGCTCGTCTACTTGATCAAAGAAAGCACATTCAATGTTCTCTACAGTGACAGAGTATGTTGACTGCATTCCCTGATGGAGAACAAAGGTAATGATCAAATACACATAAAATTGCCAAATGTCAAGTTCGTAGACATATTCGGTGACTCTACTTGAAGGCATACCTGTAAGCAGGGAAGAATAGCAGGTCTCCGCTGTTGTAAGAAATGAATACACATCAAAACATACCTGAAAACAAAATGGAAACATGTCACTCAAGGTAAAGGGCAACGAAAACAGCTCCTAACCACATCACCATAGACAATCTCTACCATGAGAATTTCTAAAATGCATAGATATCTCTTGGTAGTACCATAATAGCACAAGACTATTTGGTAGGTAGAGCCTACAATCAAGATTGCGGGCATCACCAGGAGACCCTTTGAATACTAAACTGGGAACTGAAGCATAACCTTAAAAGTTAACTTACGCATAGCTTGATAAGGTTCCATGGTAAGTTTCATTGACTCCTCTGGACTTGGCCCAATGTTTTACAATAAAAGCCAACTGTCGTAATCTTGCATCTATATTTGCATAATCACGAAGAAGCTTTGTATTTACCACAGCCAAAACGTTGTTGATGCATATATCGCAGGAGATTCCAGTGACAGGATCCATAAGCTTTACTATGGGTACCCTAGCTCGTGTCAATGCCTGAAAATAAACAGGATTACTTGCAAAAATAACAATATAGAATTTAGAAAAAAAAATCAAAAGCATAAAAACAACTAAGATTGTGTTGCCTTAGCTTAATAACTATTTCAATATAGACAAGGAATGATGTGACTTGTACATATTGATGAAAACAAGTTTGTGTTAATAACACATGTTGCAGATAATAGATACTTGAGCATTCATAGTAACTAACAATCTAGCTCCTCTAATTGCAGCTCACTAGGATTAATGGATTTCTCATCCACTGCTCTATACTTCTTTCTTACTTAAAGCACTTATGATCCTCTTAAAAGTAGTAACTGCACTATATGCTATTAACAAACAACTCTAAAATCAGTCACCTACTCATTAAGGTGCAATGAAAATATGTTGGTTTGATGCTTGATCAAGCATCATCCCCTGAGGGCCAGTCAATTGCAAGTCCATTTGTCCAAAAATAAAAAAAAACAAAAGGAATGAATAAGCATCATACTCATGCTCAAACCCAACTGAATTCCTTTGCTAGGTTATCCCTAGTACACATTTTGGATTGCATGTGAAGTATATCTACAAATAAAAATACTATAAGAGATAACTGAAATGGAAAAAATGTTTTGAACTCATAAGAGATAACTGTATTTTCTTGTGCCACTCAGAGGATCACTTATCTGACATAGTTTACAACAAAGGTTACAACTAAGGCCACAGACATAGTTTTTTTGAAAAGGACAATAGTCAATTGCATGACAGTAAATAGAATTAAGGTCAATCAAATCCAAAAAGTAGAGTTTCATCTGTCACGAATTCATGAGGAAAAAGAACTCTCAATCACCTGTACGTTCTCTAGTTTGTCTGACTCCAGAAGTTCAGCCAACCGGAGTAAGATCTCAGATTTGTTAATACCTTCTTCACCAATTGCCAGACAGAGATCAATATCACTTTTAGAAACTCCAAATGAGTTGCCACATGATCCATAAACATACAGGCGAGCATCAGGCCATTCTTTGCATATTATATTCTCCAATAATGTTAATAATTGCTTCTGCTTGGCCTTATCTTCCTCAGTTGGTATAAGGGAGTCAAAAATTTCAAGAAAAGGAGCATTAAATCGGTCTATGTCAAAGCGACATAGCGTTTGTCTTTTGTAGGATCTCATTCTTTGGCTAAGTTGGTGTTGTCCTCTGTCATCTGATCTTGAATCCTGGTAATGAAATTTATATTTAATTCTCATGTCAGCAATTTGTTACAAACTAGAATAGGAAAAAGAAAAACACTTGGAAGAAAATGAAATATCTAATACCTATTAAAGTCACCCCTGGGATGAAAATTAACTTTTTTTCTATTAGATTGCTATCAAACTCTATCTGTGTGACAATATGAAAAGCGAATTTATCATTCCTTCACCAAAACTTAGTGAAACAGAAAGTATGCAATTCATCAAACTATGTAATGTTTAAAATAAGTAGGCATTAACTTTAATTCTCATTAGCCTTTTGGAAAGAAACTCACCTTCATAAAACTGCCATAATATTCAAAACATTGATTACATACATGGTAATACAGAAAACTTTACCTTATGGTGTTGCTTCCCCTCATTCTTTTCATCCCTTCCCTCCTCAAGCGAGTTTTGGCCAACATCTTCAACCCTGTCACTATCCTTTCTTGCCCTCTCTCCACCCTCCAAATTCATCATCGACTCCTCAATCTCCGAAGCAGAAACCGAATGAAGATTGGTGCTAGCGGGCGGACCAGGACGATCAAGCTGTGCACTTAGCCCCTCTCTACCATCCCCATTTCCTCTCATCCCACCATCTTCACCTGCAAATCTTCTCACTCTCTCATTGTCAAAAGAACCCTCCCTATTCCTCGCAAATCCGCTAGAACTCTGCCTCTCCCTGTCCAAATTATACTCCACACCTCCCCTCCTACCCCCGGAATCCCAATTCTCCCCTCCCCGAGGCTTGTTTACAAACCCCGGCGGCGGCATTGTCCTATGAACTTGCTTCCCCCTCTCCCCTCCCCCTCTCAACTGTCCCTCACCGGAATTGTAATTTCGACGAACCGCAGCTGATGAATTGCTGGAATTCAAGTGGAGATTGCGGTCCAGGCCATTGCTGAGCTTGGCGATTTCAGAGGAAGTAATGGCGGTTACTGAAGATTCTGAATTTCGGATGACATCGCCCGGTAAATATCCGAACTTGAGCTTCTGTTGCTGTTGTGTTTGGTGATGTTTCTGCTGGGCCAGGCCGATCTTCCTCAGATCGTCAGCGAGGTTCGCCGGGATTGGATTGAATTGGTTGGTGCCGAACTGAGGAGGAGAGGAGGAGTAAGGGTTTTGAGGAAACCCTAGGGAGTTGAAAGGAGGAGGAGACTGCGAATTGGGCCAGAGAGACGACGAAGGGTTTGGAATCTGATGCGGATAATGATCTCGGCCGTTGGATGAAGACGGCGACGACGATCCCCAAGGCTGCTGGAAAGGCAGGGTGGGGACCACGGCGGCGACGGCGGGATCGAGCACGGGGGACTGCTGTTGAGGTGGATGGGGGGAGCGACCTTGGTAGTGGTGGTGTGGGGCTTTCTGGAGAAGGGAGAGGAGGAATTCGCCGCCGTTAGAAGCCGGAAGAGGCCGCGCGTCACCTCCACCACCGGCCATTTGGGGTTTGGGCTACGGTGTGCAGTTTTCGCACGACTTGGTGTTTGAAGTGGTGAAGTTAGTGAAGTGGTGAAGTTAGTGAATGGTACATATATCTTCTTCCTCTTCCCAATTAGTTGACTTGGATTTTCTAAATGCCATTATCATATCAATGAACAGACTAGGACGAGGGCTTCACTTGCTGTGGGAAAAAAACCGGTTTTCAACCGAAATTCAAAAAAAATCATCTAATAATCGATCAATTTTAAGCGGGTGAAAAAATAGTTCAAATCGATCGATTTTAAACCGAGTTGGTTCTGGTTTTACTTAAAAATCGGTCTGAATTACCCGAATTATATATATATATATATATATATAATAGCTCAAATCGATCTGATTTAAACCGGGTTGGTTCTGGTTTTACTTAAAAACCGGTCTGAAATACCCGAATTATATATATATATATACATACATACATACATTTATATATCTTCTCACACTTGATCACAAGCCCTACCACTCTATATAGGGAAAAACCTAGTGACCTAATCATTTCTCTCTCGCCTCTCAGTCTCTCACTCTCACAGTCACCGTCGTCATGAAGACAAGATTTGACAAATCCGACTCTGCTTGCTGGCCACTTCTTCACTGTCACCACAATCCCCGCCGACAGCCTCGTCTCTGTCAACAATGTCACTGTCACGCCAACTCCGATCTACGACAATGACGAATTGATCATCTACGACACCGACTGCTTCTTCGACCCGTATTTCTGGATCTCCGGTCTGATTCCAACCTGCCGTCGTGAGAATCGCTTCTTCCTCACACTGAAAAACCCTAACTTGGCGGCGGTGACTTACCCGTTCATTGACGTAAGCAAGGTTTTGAGATCGAGAGGCTTCTGTCGAGATTGTCTATGTTTTTGAGTTCTGAGGTTTCTTGTGTTTATGATTTTATTTCACCATCACTGATTTGTTATCTCTGAGGTTTTCTGTGTTTATGATTTGTTTCGAGGTCTATGTTTTTTAGTTCTAAGGGTTTCTGGGTTTATGATTTTGTTTAACCATCACTTGCTTCTATGTATTATGTATAGGAATGAATATGACAAACTGACATTACTCGCCAACTGTTTGAATGAAATTATAAACTAAAAGTTTGAAAGTGAAACTCTTCAAATTCGAGTGAAACCCGAAACCGATCCGGATTTCGGTTGATCAGAGTAATTGGTTAATCAGAATTCAGATTCGGATAGAGATTTGAAAAATCCGAATTATTCGGATCGGATACGGTTTAGGTCTAAAACCGATCCAGTCCGAATATGCATAGCCCTATGCATCACTTCAGCCTCGTAGACATAGTGATGGGATCAAAACCCATCCACAAAGAAACAGTTGCAAATTTCATAGAAATATAAGAGATGAAATTAAAAAATGTTCATATTTATTGCTTTATATAGTATCTTTATGGCTAACCTTAAGTGCATGTTTGTTTCTCAATGTTAACTAGTACTATCTTAAATAAGGAGTTCAAATTTACTAATCTCACGTTTGGTGTAAGTAGGAACTAAAATAAATAGGCTTAGGCTGGACCTGTTTTTTCATTTTTTTAACGTGGGTACTCTTTTTTGAGACGCCACGATAAGATCATCTCTCTCCTCCGTCTCTACATCTCTCCCTTTCTCACACCACAACAAGATCAATCT